>JARQOC010000001.1:202286425-202693925 GCA_033576535.1 Allobates femoralis
TCCGTTTGGGCAACAAAGCAGAATTGATTAACGGGTTAGGGGAAGGGGGAGTTTGGTAGTTTAAAATCTCTCCAACATTTCCATTCCCGGTCTTGGCATAAATCACTGCCCCTCGAAAAAATTTCCAGTACAGTAAATTTTTTTCACGACACTTAGAGACTTTTAGGGGTCAGTGTGACCCCAAGATATGCTGCCGGATGGGCATGGGGAAAAAAGGGTGTTTTGGGCACTGGCCCCTAGTATAACATTGTATAAAAAACATACAAATATCTGATAAAATATCAGATAGCACTTGTTCTTTTTTTATGGTGATGTGAGCGAGCGCTAACAAGCAGTCTATCCCGATAGGGGATGCCTTTTTAATAACCAAATAGACTTTTTTATTTATTTTCGGCCCAAAAATTTATAGCCCCATGAAATTTTGTGTTTTTTCTTCATAAAAAATGAAAATTTTAGATTTTTTTAAAAAAACCTTTACCAAAACCCTTTATGAAAGGGATATCCTCTAAAACATTGACCAAAAACTTTTTGGCTTTTTTAAAAACAGAACATGAACCTAAACACATAAAAAAAGAATAGAAGCAGAATAATGTTTTTTTCCTTTTTTTGGGAAAAAGAGTTACATAATTTTATTATTTTCATTTAAAATGATCTATAAACCATTAAAAAAGTGGCCAGTTTTTGCTGTTATTTTATTTCTGCTGCTCCCCTAAATTTTAAAATTTTTTATTTTTTAAATCGCTTTTAAATTTTTCTGAGATATCAGCTTTTTATTTTGGGGGAAAAATCAGGAAATTTTGCAGATTACTTTAAAAAAAAAACACAAAAAGAATCATGTGTGCACATTCCCCTTTGGGAAAAAACCAGAAAGAAATTAGTGCTAAAGAAAAAAAGGGGCCCAAAACCTATTGAACCTTATTAAGAAATTTTTAAAAAAAAAAAATTTATTGCTCAGGGGGTCAGTTTGGGGTATAATACAACAAAAACTGAACATTTTTTTAAATGATTTCCATGCTTAACATATTTTCAAGAGAAGTGATTACCTATAGACAGGACTGTCTACTGGGCTCCTTTCTTATTGGAAAAAACAGTGATTACAACTGAAAGACGTACAAGTTTCACTAAAAAAACAGTAATGTCACCAGAAGACCATTCATCATTCTCAATGTACCAGGTGCCCTTTTAGTCTGAGTTAGTGCTCTTTAGTTACCACAAATCATGTGCTCTTATTTGTGCAGTTCACTTCACTATAATCTTGTAGACACTCACACTCAAATGGTCCAAGTGGGTTAGTGCAAAAAGACAAAGGAGGACATATTCCTGTATCAGATACCGAACATTTATTTACATCTAAGCAATGGAAAATAGGTATTTGTAATAGAAATTATGAAATAAGTTAATTTATATATTTTATTTGTGCCACGAATATTGGCATAAGCTCTTAAGTGCTTGAAAAATACTACAGAAACAATGTGATAAAATTAGAAAATAAATCCATGAGCTTTAAAGGGGATAAATGTAAGGTCATGCACTTGGGCAGAGGAAACAAAAGGTATAATTATGTGCTTAATTGTAAAACACTGGGCAAAACTGTCACTGAAAAAGACCTGGGTGTATGGGTAGATGACAAACTCACATTTAGTGGCCAGTGTCAGGCAGCTGCTGCAAAGGCAAATAAAATAATGGGATGCATTAAAAGAGGCATAGATGCTCATGAGGAGAACATAATTTTACCTCTATACAAGTCACTAGTGTGACCACATTTAGAATACTGTGTAGAATTCTGGTCTCCGGTGTATAGGAAAGACATAGCTGAACTAGAGTGGGTGCAGAGAAGAGCGACCAAAGTCATTAGAGGACTGAGGGTCTGCAATACCAAGTCAGGTTATTAAACTTGGGGTAATTTAGTTTGGAAAAACGAAGGCTTAGGGGTGATCTTTTAATAATGTATAAATATATGAGGGGACAGTACAGAGACCTTTCTAATGATCTCTTTACTCTTAGGCCTGAGACTGAGACAAGGGGGCATCCTCTACGTCTGGAGGAAATAAGGTTTAATCATAATCACAGATGTGGATTCTTTACTGTAAGAGCAGTAAGACTATGGAACTGTCTGCCACATGATGTTGTAATGAGTGAGTCACTACTAACATTTAAGAAGGGCCTGGATGCCTTTCTTGAAAACTATAATATTATCAGTTATACATACTAAATTCTTTGATAGGGCATTGATCCAGGGAATTAGTCTGATTGCCGTATCTGGAGTCAGGAAGGAATTTTTTACCCCAATGTGGAGCTTAGTGTTGCCACATGTTTTTTTTTTGCCTTCCTCTGGATCAACATGTTAGGCTATGGGTTGAACTAGATGGACTTAAAGTCTTCCTTCAACCTTAGAAACTATGTTAGGCTAGGGTCACACATAGCAATCTGTTTTTGAAAGTGCTTTCCATGACCAATCTGTTTTTTTTTTGGGTGCTTTTTGAGCCTCCTGTGCCCCTGAATGTTTTTGGTCTTAGTAATTTTTTGCCAAAAAATGCTAGAAAAAACGGATCCGTTTTTTAAGGCACCAAAGAAATTGATCCATTTTTCCATAGGACCCCATGTTAAAAAAACAGATCCGTTTTTGGATAAAAAATGTTCCTAGCAATGTTTTTAGGTGCAGAAAAAAACGGATAGGGTGTTTATTACATATAACCCGTTTTTCCATCAGTTTTTGGACTTACAAAAAAAAATGCAAAAACTGATGCCAAAAATGGACCAAGGGCTTATGTGTACATTTATAGATGCAGTACTAATTCCTACCAGTGTTAGTGCACTTAAACACAGTTTAGATATAGAAATATAAGTAGCACTATTAAATATGACTAAATATTGCTTAGCTGCAATTTTCTTTTTTCATATTTAGTCACTAAATAGTGCTACTTTTACTTATATTTATATATCAAGGGCTTATGTGTGACCCTAGCCTTACTATGTTACTATGTTAAAATGATTTCTTCACTTAGATTGTCCCTTCTCGAATTTCCAGTAATCTTGAGTTGCCAATGGGTAAGTCAAAGATGCAGTTCATATTTCCAGAGCCTTTTCCTATTTATTTTGCAAGATGTAACGCCAGCGTTCTATCCTGCTTCCTCCTTTTTTCAAGGATGACGACATACTCACCACTGCAGCCAGCCAGAATATCCCCATGTCCATCTCCTGGTCTGTCCCTTGTCACCAGACTCCAAGACCTTTGCAGAAGTGCCATCTTCTGTGCTGAAAACAGCCTGGACCTTTAAGATCTTGTTATCCCTTCTGCATTCCTCCTCCTCCTCTCCTTCCTCTTGGACCACCACTTGACTCTGCACAGTGGTCAAAATGTGCTCCAACATCTTAGTAGTCATTTCAAAACTGTGCAGAAGGATGCAGAATTCCTTGATCTGTGCCCACTGCACCAACATGGTATCCAGATCATGTTGACCCAGGTTATACATCATAACATACTGCACCAGGTCTCATTGCTACTGCCACAGTTGCTGCAACATGTGCAGAGTGGAATTCCATTGTGTCAGCACATCACATAACAGGGGGTGAACCGGTAGGTTGTAGACCACCGTAGTGATGCAAGTCATTTAGCCATGGAATGTGAACTGCTGAAGTGAGCACAGAGAGACTGTGCCCTTTGCCGTAGCACACCTAGGCTGGGAGAGTTGCCTAATAATTGCTGGACAACCAGGTTGGGGACGTGAGCCATGCAGAGCAAAAGTTCACCCTCGTTGTTGCACATGGCCTTCCCTGGCTGCAGGTTCAGTGGAGACAGGCATTGAGCAAACTCAGACTCCAAAGCTGAACACAACTCTTCAGCTGTGTGACTCACATCTTCCTAGCATTTTAATGTAATTACAACCTGAGGACAGTGAGCCCTGCTGGCAGTGCAGTAAGGAGGTGTAGTAGATTCCTTCTGCACAGCTGGAATGCTTGTTACATTAACAAAGACGTTTTGGGTGCACATTGTGGCCCTAGACAAAATGAAGGAGGCAAAAGCAGTGGAGGAAGTGGTAAATACAGAGGTTATACCCCCAAGCCATGGATATGTCAAGACTTGTAGAACAGCTCCTTCCTCCAAAGCCACCAGAGTCACCCAGTGCCCAAACACAACATGTAATGTCCCTGTAAGTGGTAAAATACACACTGTCACACACAGAGTTTCTCAAGGTGGCAGAGATGTTGTCTGCAACATGTAGTGCAGGTAAAGCTTTCTTCGAGACGTAGTGATGACTGGGCAACTGATACTGGGGGACTGCGATGGCCATTGGCTTTTGAAAATGCACTATTTCCACCAGATGGAACAGCAGCATTTCTAATGCCAACAGCTTGGATATGATGAGACTCAAGCTCTTAGCATTGGCATTTATACGAGGAAATGGTCTTTTACTTGACCACATCTGTGAGACCTATGGCTGACTGCTTTGCTGAAAAGGGATGGAGTAGGGTGTACACGACAAACTGATGGACTCTGAGGGAGGTGCAGGTGGAGATGTTAGGTTGGCTTTAGAAAGACGTGCTGCTCTTGATGTCTGATATTGAATGCAGCAGAGCAGAAATGTCCACTTCAAAAACAGCTTAATCACACTGCCTGTTGTGGGTAAACAGGTGGATGTTCTGCGGCCAAAGACCTGTATGACAACAGTTTCCACACAAATGGAGGAGGAACAAGCAACAGATGGGCTTGATGGAGCGGTCAGTGGTTGGCCAGCCCCACAAAGCCACATTGTAGCACTGTGAGTTTGCCACTGTAACCTATGTGCATGTCCATTTGATGGTTTATGCATGAAGTAGAATTGACTTTTTTCCTCTACTCATATTTTTTTTTTTTACAAATTTTGCAGATAAAATGAGTTGAGTCATCCTTCGTGATATGAGAAAAGGCCAGACTAGGGAAGACTTGGCACCCATGTGAGCCACCTTCACTGCTGCCCTGATGCAGAGGTGTAGACTAAATGGCAACCTGGCTCACTGAAAAGGTTGGTGCGCTGAAGAAATGTACAGTAATTAATTATTCAGATGCGGAGTTATGACTGAGGATGGAGTGCCTGATGTGGTTGAAGCACTCTGTCTCTGTCCATGAAGCTGCAATCTAACCTTGTCAGCTTTCCCCTCCTTCACCTCATCTGCAGAGCACATCAACTGTGTGCCTGTGGGTTGACAGTAATTGGTATCTAAAACCTCATCATCATCCTCTCTTTTGTCACACTCCTCATCCTCAGAGCCATCCTCTTCCTGGCCCGACTACACAGCAAAGTACCCGTTCGACTCAGATGTCTGAGCTTCATCAACATCAGCATCATTATCTCCACCACCAGTTGTTAATGTCAGGTAAGGGTACTTTCACATCAGCGGTTTTCGGCGATCGCGGCAGATGCGGTGAAAAAACCGCATCTGTTGCGATTAACGCATAACCGCTGCACTTGCGGCACAGTTGCGGGAAGCCCCATGCAATGTCTATGGGGCTTGCGGTAAGTGTGCAGCAGGTGCGGCAAGTGCGGTATCGGCACTTGCGGCAGGTGCGGCCGCGAAAAAAAACCGCGGTCAGCCGCGTTTTTTTGTGGCCGCACCTGCCGCAAGTGTCGATACCGCACTTGCTGCACCTGCCGCAAGCCCGCATAGACATTCTATGGGGCTTGCCGCAACTGTGCCGCAAGTGCAGCGGTTATACGGTAATCGCGGCAGATGTGTTTTTTTCACCGCATCTGCAGCAATCGGCAAAAACCGCTGATGTGAAAGCAGCCTTATGAAGTTCTAGATTATGATTGGACCCTACTTCGTCTGGCCACGAATCCTCCAAAAGATTTTGGGCATCGCTGCAGATCATTTCCTCCTCTTGACTTTAGAGCAGACCTCTGATTCCCATGCAATAGCATGAGTGAACAGCTCTGCAGACTCACCCATCTGTGGTGCCCCACAATCAGTTGGGTGGCGGAAGAGTTGTGACACATGGGGAAAAAGCAGTGATTGGGATGCCACCTCTGAAGACTGGGTTGTGTGTGATAATAAGTTGAGGTGGAGGAGATGCCACTTGATGGCAGCACTTGACATCCACTGTAGCACATGCTCTTTCTGGGCCTAATCTACATGTCGTAGCAATGTGCTGCTGCCTAGGAAAAGGATTATAGTAGGTCATCCACTAACAGAAGTTGTCATTTTTCTTGGCCTAGGACAAGCCAGTGTTTGTTGAGCAGAGCTTTCAGTAACTTTAGCAACCACCCCATGGATACAAAGCATTTTTCCCTTTCCAACACGACTATTCCCCTTTCCACCATGGCTTTACCACTCATATTTGATGAGTACAGCTGTGATCGGGTTGCCACACAATGCCAGGTCCTTAAACCACGGGAGCTACACGGCGCGGGACACATGCCGAAGAGATGAGGATGTTTTTTTTTTAACCCTTTGTTAGTTGATTTCATTTCCGCAATGTATGTTTAAACATTGCGGAAGTGAAATTAAAGGGGAACAGAGCAATTTTAGTGTATTAAGCATGCTCACTACACTAAACGTTGAAACAATCCAATGTTTTCCCGGACCCATGCTCCATAGGCCCCATGTTATTTGATCGTGTTGAATCCGATTCAGTCCGATTTGGTCCGCTGTGCCCAAAATCGGAGCAGTCTCCAATTTTGGGTACAGCAAAAAATCAGACACAATCGAATCCGACACAAATCAGATGCCATTAAGAGCAAATCCAATCCGATCCGTTGCCCATAGGGATACAAGGGGGCCAAATTGGATCCCCAAAAATCGCAATGTGAAAGCAGCCTAAACCTACTGTCTATCTATCTATCTATCTATCTGAAAAAATGAAAGGCAGCACTTTCTCCAGTTCATGTTATGTGGGTTTATTTGGTCCTAGGATTGCGACATTTTGGCACGCAGCCTTCCTCAAGCAGTCTGCTTGAGGAAGGCTGCGTGCTGAAATGTCGCAGTCCTAGGACCAAATAAACCCACGTAACTTGAACTGGAGAAAATGCTGCCTTTCATTTTTTCATCTATTTATCATTGCCAGAGATTGTGGTAGGAGGGCTTTGCACCCGACTTAAAGAAGTTGTGCTGTTTCGTTTTTCAGTTTTTCTATCTATCTATCTATCTATCTATCTATCTATCTATCTATCTATCTATCTATCTATCAATAAATCAAGTCACTAGCTATCTGTATATCTAGCAGGCAGGTACATTCCTAAACTGTAACACTGTGAAAATGGCGATAACATCAGATGGCAGCTTCTTATATGCCAAGCGACATGTGACTTAGGCAACCAATCACACAATCCCTTGTGTCTGAAAGTTGTCTTTGGCTTATGCGCACTGATTAGCTGCTGGTCCTGAACACCCACATAGTAAGTAAAAAAAGAAAAGAAAGAAAAAAAAAAATTGAGTCTAAGGGAACTTCAACCAATTAGGATATAACCTGGCTCAACCTCAGTGAGGTGCTCTGAGGAAATATTACCGGAATGATAGAAAAAGTTAGCCTCGGCACACTCCAATGAGAAAATGAAGAGAGATTTTTGTTCTTTGTGTTGCTTTTTATTTACATATAGAAAAAACGTCCAGGACATTTTTCTATATGTAAATAAAAAGCAACACAAAGAACAAAAATCTCTCTTCATTTTCTCTTTGGAGTGTGCCGAGGCTAACTTTTTCTATCATAAGGGGTACTTCACACACTGCAACATCGCTAGCGACCTCTCCAGTGATGTTGCAGTGTGTGACACGCATCAGCGACGTGGCCCCTGCTGTGAGGTGGCTGATTGCTACAAATCATTCAGGACCATTTTTTGGTCCTTGGTCTCCCGCTGGTAAGCACGCATTGCTGTATGTGACAGCAAGGGACCAACGATCAGCAACGTCACAACCAATGCCCAGTGCCGCACATTAGACGCTGGGCACTGGTAACCAGGGTAAACACCAGATAACTAAGTAGCACGCTGCTTAGTTACCCGGTGTTTACCCTGGTTACCAGCATCCTTCTGCTTAGCCCAGCCTGTAAGTGGGAGGACACTAGTAACCAGGGTAAACACCGGGTAACTAAGCAGAGCGCGATGCTTAGTTACCCGGTGTTTACCCTGGTTACCAGCGATGTCGCTGTTGACTGGTCGCTGGTGAGTCTGCCTGTTTGACAGCTCACCAGCGACTGCAGAGAGACTTTCCAGCGATCCCGGCCAGGTCGGATCACTGGTGGGATTGCTGGAAAGTCTCTGTGTGTAAAGGGGCCAAGCTCCTGTGACACTCCACACCCCCTCCCCTAATCAAACACCTGATAGTCATTTTAACGTAGAAGAGAGGCATTAGTGCAAATGCACTGATGCTTTTTGTCATTCGAACAGTTGCCAAACAAAACCTGAACTTGACGATTTTGATTTTGTTTTATACCATGCCTGATGAAAACACCTAAGTAGTCTCGATAGCTTTCCATTTTTTCAATTAGCCATTAAAGATATTAGTCATGGAGGACTGTCACATTTTAATATTTTTAATAAAATATTTTTACATTCTTGATTGACCATGATTGTTGACCAAGAATTATCCTGAGCTGAACTGATACGCATTTCAACATTTCTGTGTGTCTTCACCATAAACACCCATATATTATCATTCAAATCAATAAATTATGGTTATTATTGTATGATATAAATCTGGATTTATACAGCACCTTTACATGTGAATCCATCTCCTTTGTATCCTGGGTTACAAAAACATTTGTAGGATCCAGCAGTGTTTAAACATGTTGCTTTAGAATGGCAACTGCTCAGTCCAGAACTACATTCATTCACATCTGTAACACAGCAACAATTTGGGTTATACTGTATATGCAGAAGCTTTCCATACAAATTACTGACTGAAATAATACAGCAACCTAATACCAGGATCCATATTGTTGCAGAGTGAATGTCATCACAAAACATAAAACAATAGATTGCACCACCCAACTTTCAAAAAAGTATTATAGTTATGATTATTTTCACAACTATGGTTTTCTTACATTGCAAAGGCCACACTAACGGGATCTCTCGTCATAGCTCTTTAATAAAATGTCATCTATATATCATTTTAGAAAACATATTTTCAGATACTATTAGGATATTGAGCCTGGCTATAGTTCTATATTTGGAACTTCCATTGCAAGGAACCATCTTTACTTGCAGTTATAGTTGGACGTCCCCTTCCGGAGATGGGTGTCTGTCTCAAAAGTTGGACTTTCATATATCAGACATTTAATACATGTCTTACAGATACAATATGCCATAAATATCTCTCATTAGACAACCTCAATTCTCATTAGACTGCATGCAGACAACATTGATTTTTCTCTTACATAAAAACTGAGATTGATTTTCATTAGTATCACAACCAGTATAGTGGGATCACTGGAGCTTGCATTAACATAAGCAAGGCTTAATTAGGCAGCAGCTGAAAAGTCTCTGAGATTGCTGTGCTTCCAATCTCTATGGTACAGGGTAACTAGCTGACTATGGTTACAGACCAAGCTCTTGCCTTCACACTTATTTAGGTAGGGAAGACTCTAAACTAAAGGTATAATTTCTCAAAACTATTTATTACAAATATCACAAAACGTGGTTTAAAAAGTGTGTACATAAAAGCATATTAGATTCTGAGTATAAAATCTGTAATAGCAGCTTGTGTTCAAATTTGCTGTGTGGCGTCCTGGCAATATACAGTGCCTTCTCCTAGTGCTTCTGAACAGTTGATTCCATAGACGATTGTCGTTAGTTCCACTGCAATCTGAATGAACTCCTCATTTGCTGTGGAAATTAGAGGACCTGTGTTACTAGACTGTACCGGTCCACCTAACTAAAACTAGTACTAATTGCAGTGTTGCTCTCACCGGTTATTGCGCTGTATGATATATGTCTTCCAGCTTGTTTGTTCCTCCTTCCTAATTCCCTTCTTGCTGATTGCCTATGCATTTTAATAGGTGGTCCTATTATTTTGAGTAAACCTTTCCTATAATGGCAGTATATAAGTTTCAAATGACATCCTAGTATGGTGTCAGGATGGAGAAGGTGAGGATTTTTTTTTTTCATAAGATTTTCATCATAATTTTATCAGCTCATCAGAATAAGGTCAGAGCTTCATTAGATATTTTCACTGATGACGGAAAAACATGTTTCTCCAGCCAATACAATTAAAAACAATGCTGAAAGAAGGAATGGTCCACTCCTCCTCCGTCATTCTCCGTCATTCTCCGTCAGCATCTGAAATCTGACATCTCAGCGCAGTGACTGCAATGACTTCACTTCAGCTCGACCGCTCAGCCAAGCAATGCAAAAGATCAGAATGCATGGAGCCCTAAGCAGTGGGGGAATGAGGTAAGTTTTATTTAATTATGTATTTTAAATCATTGAAAACAATGAAGGGCATACTATATTATATGCATGACTATGTGGGGATAAGGATATGATATACAGAGTTTATGGAGCCCATTATAATTTATACAGGGCTTTGCTGGTATGTAGGGTGCATTATTTTGTATGGAGGGCTATGTGGTTGCATTATACTATATGGAAAGCAATATAGGGACATCACACTATATGAAAGACAATGAGGGGGAACTATACTCTATAGAGGACAATGTGAGGGCATTGTACTATATAGTGGGCAATTTGGGGGCATTATACTATATTTGACTATGTTATACTACTAGCAGTTGAGCTCGGCTCTGAAACTGCTACATGATTCAGATATCCAGTGGCATTGAGGTTTCCATTGATGATAAATAACCCCACTATCTTTGTACCCCATATACCACACCATACCATCAATTTTTGTGTTCCAACAGTCTTGGAGGGATCTATCCACTGTGGGTTAGTGTCAGACCAATAGCGGTGGGTTTGTTTGTTAACTTCAGCATTCACAAAAAAAGTTTGCCTCATCACTCCTCTAAAGGCAATTGTCTATGCTGTGAAGATGCGAGATGTGCAGAATCTGAAACAACGGATACTGGAAGCCTGTGCTAGCATTTCTTCTGCGGTGTTGCTATGAGTGTGTCAAGACTGGGAGAAGAGGGTTGCATTGACAATCCAACACAATGGGCAGCACTTTGAACACATTTTATAAGTGGTCATAAACTTGTAAATAACTCATGAAAGAATAAAGTTATGTTGTTTTTCTTGTGAAATTCTCAATAGGTTTGATGTGTCACATGACCCTCTTCCTATTGAAAAAAAATAAAGTTGGATCCAAAATGGCCAACACCAAAATCGACACCATGGTCACCACCCATCTGGAAAAGTTTTCCCCCTCCCATATACTAATAAGCCCCAAACAGGAAGTTGATATCACCAACCATTCCCATGTTATTTAGGTGCATCCATATCAATGGCCCGCCCTGTACAATATGGGAGTGCTTTATGGAAGGCTGTAAGCTTTATGGAAAGCTAGTGTCCATTATGTTGTATGGAAGGCTTTATGGGTTCCATTTTACTCTATAGAAAGCTATGTGTGCACATTATATTATATGGAGAACTATGTGGTGCCCATTATACCATATAAAAGTTTAATGGGGCCATTATACTATATGGAATGCTATATGCCACCATTTAAAATATTTGGAGAGCTATGTTGGGACCATTATCATATTTGGAGTGACATGTGGATGCCATTACACTATATGTAGTGCTATGTGGTAGCTTTTATACTGTATGCAAGGAATTTTCCAGTGTAAAGGTTTATGTTGGGGCCATCATACTGTATGGAGAGATATGTGAGCCAATATAGTGCATGGAAGGCTGTGTAAAAGTCACAGTTGGGGAATCATACTGTATAGGGCTTACCACACTATGCTGGGGAAGTTAAGGAAGGTACAGTAGCAGCATCATTCCATGGGTGTAGAAGGTACTCTAGAGAAATTCACATGCAGGGCATTTATTTGGCATCATCCTTTATGGTTGCGAATAAATGGGGTAAAAAAAAAATTATTTCAGCTCACTACTTTGACGGCCGTTTAGGATACTTCAGCATGGTTGTAGCCCAGTCCAGGCTAAGCAGCTTGAAGAAGGCATCTTCCAAAATGAGTCATTTCAGGGGGGTGAGGGTTGATTTTTTTATCTATACGTGTAACATTTTTGGAGTCATTAAATATTGAAGAGCTTTTTGCAAAAAATGCCTATTACTGTTCCTTCAACGCTCGCTGGAAGCACTTATCTTGCTCGAATAAAAGGGGAACCTGGGGGCTTCAATATAGAAAACTTACATTGTAAGCTCATCTGTGACACTGCCAAATTTTAATCAATTATATTTAATTATTTTTGAGGGGGGGAGGGGTGATGTACAATTAGAATTTCTGCTATGGGGCCCCATGATTTATATGTATTCTCCTGGACATGTCTCCGCTATTTTGTAAAAAGTCACTGATGTAAGCTGCCCATAGATTGTCATAGGTACGAGTGCTATTCGTGGAAAAAAGCAGAAACCAAATAGCCTTTGTACATGAAAAACTGATCTGTGAATTAGTTTACAATTGCTGCACAGGCAGATGGATTTGAAAAATATATTGTTCACAAAATAATATGTATCCATACACACATTTCAGCTAGAAAATGTTTTGAGAAGCACAATATACAAAAAAAAATATAAACTGGAGCAACCACGTAGTTATTATGGGACAATGTTATAAAGAGACTACTGTGTATAATTTTGACTAATTGCATAGAGGCGTCTGGGTTCCGGTGAAACTTGCTGGTGGCTGACAATTGTCATTGGATTCTTGTACATGTTACTATGAGTTAAATTATCCTCTTTTGTTTCCTCTGCAGGCTTAAGCCTGCAGTCTGATGAAGATAACACAGTACCTTGGCTACAGGTAATTCCTTCCCAGCCTGGGTTGCATAAACATTGAAATCCTCTTGATAGACTTCTGCAATGGCCATTTTTGCATGGAGCCGTTTTACAATAATTAATATCTGCAGATAAAAATAAGTATAAAGCACAAACTCATACTGTAGTTTCTCTACATTAGTTTAACACTGAACAAGATGTCTGAATTAATTTACTACATCAAGTTGAACTATATGTCAACTGCAGAGGATTTTAGTATTTTATTTCTACAGTACTTCATATCAAAAGCACTTTCCATAGTTACCGTATTTTTCGCATTATAAGATGCACTTTTGTTCCCCCAAATTTTTGGGGAAAGTGGGGGGTTCATCTTATAATGTGAAAGAATACTTGTGTGGTGGGGGAGCTGTGGAGTGGAGTTCAGGGCCTGTCAGGTGGCTGGAGGAGGCTGCAGCAGCGGCCCGTAGTCACGTGGGGCCGCTCATTATCTTCTGTAATATGCACTGCTACCCGCTGTCAATCACCAGCGGGAGCAGCACATATTACAGGAGCAGGACCGCAGCCGCTGGGCTGCGGTCCGGTGCGGATAGTCAGTGCTTTCCACGCAATGAAAGTGTGGAAAGCACTGACAATCCCTGGGAGCATGATCATACCGCTCTCCTCGCTCCCTGCCGTCCGCGCCATCCCCGCTGTCTTGCCGGCATCCAGGTCTTGTGAGCGTCGCTGCAGAGTAACATCATCACCTGCGCGCTCCTCACAAGACCCGGATGCCGCAACAGCACAGAGAGTGGGGATAGCGCGGACGGCGAGGGAGCGAGGAGAGGGGTGAGTATGATATTGTTTATCACTTTATGTGTGTGCCAGCATTATGTGGACAGTGTGCCAGCCTTATGGGGACAGTGTGCCAGCCTTATGGGGACAGTGTGCCAGCACTATATGGGGACAGTGTGCCAGCATTATATGGGGACAGTGTGCCAGCATTATATGGGGACAGTGTGCCAGCCTTATATGGGGACAGTGTGCCAGCCTTATATGGGGACAGTGTGCCAGCCTTATATGGGGACAGTGTGCCAGGATTATATAGGGACATTGTGCCAGCACTATATGGGGACTGTATGCCAGCATTATATGGGGACAGTGTGCCAGCCTTATATGGGGACAGAGTGCCAGCCTTATATGGGGACAGTGTGCCAGCATTATATGGGGACAGTGTGTCAGCACTATATGGGGACAGTGTGCCAACATGGGGGGACTGTGTGCCAACATGAAGACTATGTGGGGGATATATACCAGGTTGGAGGACATACAGTTGTGGCCAAAAGTATTGACACCCCTGCAACTCTGTCAGATAATACTCAGTTTCTTCCTTAAAATTATTACAATCACAAATTCTTTGGTATTATTATCTTCATTTAATTTGTCTTCAATGAAAAACCACAAAAGAATTGTCCTAAATCCAAATTGGATATAATTCCACCCCAAACATAAAAAAGGGGTTGGACAAAAGTATTGGCACTGTTAGAAAAATCATGTGATGCTTCTCTAATTTGTGTAATTAACAGCACCTGTAACTTACCTGTGGCACCTAACAGGTGTTGGCAATAACTAAATCACACTTGCAGCCAGTTAACATGGATTAAAGTTGACTCAACCTCTGTCCTGTGTCCTTGTGTGTACCACATTGAGCATGGAGAAAAGAAAGAAGACCAAAGAACTGTCTGAGGACTTGAGAAACCAAATTGTGAGGAAGCATGAGCAATCTCAAGGCTACAAGTCCATCTCCAAAGACCTGAATGTTCCTGTGTCTACCGTGCGCAGTGTCATCAAGACATTTTAAGCCCATGGCACTGTGGCTAACCTCCCTAGATGTGGACGGAAAATAAAAATTGAGGAAAGATTTCAACGCAAGATTGTGCGGATGGTGGATAAAGAACCTCAACTAACATCCAAACAAGTTCAAGCTGCTCTGCAGTCCGAGGGTACAACAGTGTCAACCCATACTATCTGTCGGCGTCTGAATGAAAAGGGACTGTATGGTAGGATACCCAGGAAGACCCCACTTCTTACCCCGAGACATAAAAAAGCCAGGCTGGAGTTTGCCAAAACTTACCTGAGAAAGCCTACAACGTTTTGGAAGAATATTCTTTGGTCAGATGAGACAAAAGTAAAGCTTTTTGGGCAAAGGCATCAACATAGAGTTTACAGGAGAAAAAAAGAGGCATTCAAAGAAAAGAACACGGTTCCTACAGCCAAACATGGCGGAGGTTCCCTGATGTTTTGGGGTTGCTTTGCTGCTCTGGCACTGGACTGCATGACCGTGTGCATGGCATTGTGAAGTCTGAAGACTACCAACAAATTTTGCAGCATAATGTAGGGCCCAGTGTGAGAAGTTCGTATATCAATGTATATGAGCGAGAAATTGATGGTTTCCATATTATAAGGAAGTAGCCTAGTTACCTATGTATAGTAATGAGACTGTAAAGCATTACCTACAGATAGATTTTAAAGCATATGATAGCACTATTTATGAACACCATACCTACAAATATAGGAACCCTCTTAATATATTGCATCCTCTCCTATTTCCAGGCACCCCAGGACAGGGTCTAAGGAGTACTACTGTTTACCACCCCCAAAGGTAACCTGATTTAATGAGATATAACCATGTTTATACCAAATGACTAAATGACTAGTAAGGTTGCTAAAATACTTGATATGATTTGAAACAGCTAGAATTTCCAGTGGGACCAGCACGACCGAAACAAGTTAGGAGTCTATGTGAAAAAAGAGGTAATCAAACCTAAACCTATTCTAGAACTTAATCACCTCCTTACTCATGGTCACGTTTTACTTAATCTATGTTTACATTAATACCTGAAGGGCTACGACTATCTCTCTTGAATAGACCCTCTCTCTCTTGCTAAGTGCAAATATATCAAAGAAGCACCTCTTTCTTATAGAACTTGAACCTTTCATAACACAGGTGACACCTGTTTTGGGATTGTCATTGTGAATTGTATACACTGTAAATATTGCTCACATGTACTGATCATGTCCTGTATATATTTTATAACCTGCAGCAACTACCGTGATCAAGGTCCGGGAAGGACCGAAACGTTGGTTTCTCGCTGCTCCTAAATAAACAAGACCCTAATTTTTTTGCAAACCTACATATGAGTGTGCGATTGTCTCTTCTTCTCAAATACTTTTGGCCACAACTGTATATAAGACGGACACTGACATTATAAGGTGAACCCCATTTAACATTAAAAATGATTTTTCCTCTTTTCCTTCATCAAATGTGGGGGTGTGTCTTATGATCCGGTGCATCTTATAAAGCGAAAAATATATAAATACATTGCAGACAAATATATTGTATGTCTTGTTTTCCTTTTTTTGGGAGGTTTTCTAAACACTATTTTTTTTTTTTTTTTTTAAATCATCAGTTTTGTTATTTTCAGAAAATCTTTTGAATATTGCATTCAGCTACAAATGTTACTTTTGCTACACTTACTCTTTGGACACTATTATATTGTAACCATAACCTAAAGGTTGCCTGCCAGAGCATGAGAATATAGTGAGTATAGAGCATTAGGGAACAGTTAATATTTTTTTGCCTGAAATTGGACATAAAATACCTTTAAAAGTTACAACATTTTTAAGCAAATCGAAAGTTGAGCAAAAATGTTGCAACTTTTGTTGTTTTTATGCCGTTCCCAAGTCATTTAGGCTGCCCTCCTAATTTATGAAAATGTTTGCCACTTTGATCAGGGACTGGAAAACATCTCTTGTGAAGGTGCATAACATCTGTAATATGTTTCTCAATGATTGAGTGCTGTGTGCTTCTTAGGCCGGCTTCACACCATGGTTTTCGGTTGTGAGGTTGTGCTGGTCTTTTGCAGGATGCACCGGACACAACCTGACAGCCATGGATACACAGAACCGGAGGGCAAAAATGCCCTCCCATCCCGTTTTGTGCCGAATTTGTTGCTGTGCGCCTGTGCTGCTGTCCAATGCTGAAATCCTAGCACAGCGGGTGCAGGGTAGCTAGCCGTGGTGTTGAAATTTCAGCCATGGAGCTCTCCAGATGCTGAACTACAGCGGTGGCTATTTCAGCTACGCTGTCCAGGTGCTGAACGAGCGTGGCTTGAATTTCAGAGCCACCGCCCTGTCAGCACCCGGCGTCCGGGAACCAGATCATTTTTTTGCCGGATCCAGTGTGATCCAGCGCCCATAGACTCCCATGTTATGGGCGCCAGATCGTCCCGGATCCGGGAGGATCTGGTTTTGTTTGTTTTTTTGCCTCAGACACAAAAAATGCAGCAAGCTCCTATTTTGGGTCCAGGGCAAAAACCAAAAACAACTGGATCCTCCCAGATGGACACAAAACCGGATGGCAAATAACTGCCATCCGGCACCAAAGGGACACATGGGGGCAAAACCTGATCAGGTTCTGTTTGGTGCATCCTGCAAAACACTGGACAGAACCTGACAGGTAAAAATCGTGCTGTGAAGCTGGCCTTAATAAATTACATTTTAGACCGGCTTCACACCACAGTTTTAGGCTATCAGGTTGTGTCCTGTGTTTTGCAGTATGCACCGGACACAACCTGACAGCCCCGGACGCACAGAACAGGAGGGAAAATATGCTCTCCGATCCTGTTTTGTGCCCGATTAGTTCCTGCGTGCCTGGGCTGCTGTCCAATGCTGAATTCCAGCACTGCGGGTGCAGGGGAGCTAGCCACAGTGCTGAAATTTCAGCAGTGGAGCTTTCCAGGTGCTGAACTACAGTGGCGGCTATTTCAGCTGCGCTGTCCAGGTGGTGAATGATCATGGCTTGAATTTCAAAGCCACCGCTCTTTCAGCACCCGGCATCCGGGAACCGGATAATTGTTTTGCCGGATCCAGTGTGATCCAGTGCCCACAGACTCCCATGTTATGGGTGCCAGATCGCCCCGGATCCGGGAGGATCCGGTTTTGTTTGTTTTTTGCTACGGACACAAAAAATGCTGCTGGTAAAAATTGTGGTGTGAAGCCGGCCTTACTCCTGCATTCACCATCATTAATTCTTCTGCATTCCCCTTTAACCCTTCCTAATAAATTGACTCATAGGTTCTTAACTCTAGATTAAGCGTACCGTTACACGGTACAATATCGCTGAATGATATCGTTGAAACATAATGCTTTTGAGATCATTCAAATTATATCGTTTGTGCATCGTTGCGTGTTAATGTACGATGTACGATGTAGAAACGATAAATCGTTGGATCGGTCATCAAAAATTTGAGATAGTGAGCTCAAATCCGTCATTCGTCATCCAATTAATGTTCTGTGAACCAGCAACATCATTCAGTGTGACACCTGTTTTTAACGATGTTGTTCACAATTCTCCTATTCTTGCTGCTTAGTAAAATCGTTCACTAAGTTCTTCTCGAAGTAGTTGGTGCGTTGCCAAATTTAACATCGTTAACGATATCCATGCGTGTGACAATGCACTAACTATGTCGAAATGATCGCGGTCACGTGACATCGCTAACTATATCATTAGCGATATCATAGCGTGTGATGGTACCCTAAGACCTAAATTTAACCAGAGAATGTAATATTTTATTTATAATGAACCTTTAAGGTGATCTGTCCTAAACCCAGTTCATATATTAGGCTAGGGTCACATTTGCGGCAGGGCACTGCAGATCCTGATCTGGTTTTGAGTAGTAAAAATGCTCAAAACCGGATCAGGAACCGCAGCCCAAAGGAGGCCATTATAGTAACCGGATTGCACTACATGCAATCCGGTTACTGGCTCCAGTTTTGTTGCAGGCAACGTTTTTCGGAGCGGTAACTCTGCCGCAGCAGTATTGATATAATGGGCTCCTATGGGAGCCCATGCGGCTCGCAATTGCATTCACACACAATTTGGACACATTTTATGTCCCTAAACCGGAATCCGGCATCCGGATTGCTCTGAATATGCAATCCAGTTGCTGGATACTTTGTTCATCCCTTCTGCCGCAGGGATGAACAAAGGGTTAATGTACTTGATAGATGTGGGCAACATGTCTGTAGGGAGTGCCCACCATCCCTAGAGACATGCTGTCCACACAGGTGGGCATGTGAGGGGTTAATCTGTGCCATTATAGTATTTCTGGCTATTGTCGGCATTTACAATTTTATGAATGAACCCGGAGGCTCCTCTTTGTGGAGGAGATACAGTACGTAATGTACGTACTGTATGAGTCGCTAGCCTTGGTCCGGAAAGCTGTAACATTAGGTCTATGGTGATGCGCTGCCCATAGACTTAATGTTACAGCTTTCAGGACCATGCCTAGCGGCTGATACAGTACATACTTTACGTACTGTATCTCCTCCACAGTGAGGAGCAGCTGGCTTCATTCATAAATTTGTAAATGCCGACAATAGCCGCCAATACTATAATGGCACAGATTAACCCCTCACATGCCCACCTGTGTGGACAGCATGTCTGTAGGGAGGGTGAGCACTCCCTACAGACATGTTGCCCACATCTATCAAGTACATTAACCCTTTGTTCATCCCTGCGGCAGAAGGGATGAACAAAGTATCCAGCAACTGGATTGCATATTCAGAGCAATCCGGATGCTGGATTCCGGTTTAGGGACATAAAATGTGTCCAAATTGTGTGTGAATGCAATTGCGATTACCGCAGCTGAATGTGGACGTGGTAACCGCAATTGCACTTCCAAGTGTGACCCTAGCTTTAGTGATTTGTGGTTCAAGAACGAGACATGGTGCACAGACCAGTCATATGTCTCTTGGCACAAACTCAACAGCCCCATACCATTATAAGGCTGTCGAGTTTGGATCAGTGGGCCCACGACCATTCCATGCAATGAACATGTGAATTCAGCTAAGAGTGTGTGAACACAACATAATGTCATTTCAGGTGGATTCCACAATTAATCCGCCTGAGAGCAGGCAAAAGCATCCCATAAATGGAATACAGTGCACAGTCATTTCAGTATGACATTGCTGTGCACATGTGTTGCCTTAAATTACTTTCTTTAACTGTTTTAAGGTTTGGAAACCCTAGAGAAGTAAAAAGAAATGACATACTTATTGTTGCAAGCAGAAGCCACAGATGCTCTATACTCCACAGTAAGGGTATGTGCGCAAAGAACATTTTTTTCTGCGTTTTGCAGCATTTTCCACATGTTTTTTGCTGTGCACACACATTGGTTTTGCAAGTGTCAAATACCCCAGTTTTTGCTGCAGTTGAGAAAGAATGAGCATGCCCAATCTTTTCTGCATTTCTGCTGCAGACAATGGAAAAATCACTGAAAAATCGCAGCAAACCAAAACCATCCGAAGTAAAAATGTACAAAACACGCTGTTCAAGAAACAAGCAAACAGGTTTTGCTGCATTCTGGACCACAGCAAATACGTCCTGTGGGCACATACCCTAAGGGGTAGAGATTCCGGCTGCGTAGCCACTACAAGAACAATGACAAAGCTTCCTCAGGAAAGTGACTGTCTGCATTTAACTGAAATGTTTTCGCCTAGGAAAATTCAGTAGCTGTGCCAGCGTCCAAGTGACATCATGTGCACATACCCTTAAGAACATTTTTTGTTTCCTGGTAAAGTTTTTAAAGAGTTTAATCCTGAAGCATTTTTTGAAGTCTTTTGCCTTACAATGTCTAGTTTGGAGCAGACTATATCAGAATCTATATTGGGATGAATTTAGCATTTTTAACACTGGAGCAAACTGATGGGGATTATGCTTAGGGTAGGTGGTATCCTTCTTCCCTTAATGCACCTGCTGCTTTTAAGCCTAAGGGGGTCCTGTGTGTAGCTCCATCCTCTGGTATGTTCTAATCTAGGCTAAGCAAATTTATAGTACAGGCACAGCACAGACAGTACCCCTATCTGTGACTATACAGGAAGTATACACCAAGTTTGATTAACCCTTTTTCGGGATGTTTATTACCCTATTATTATACACTAGCTGTGAGCCCGATGCAAATGCATCGGGATTCTAGAACGTGCATTAATTTGATTATAGTAGTTATAGCTGTTAGCCTGATGCAAATGCATCGGGTATCTAAAATATGTTTATTGTTTTTTTAAAGATTTTTAAATAATAATCGCATCATTAATAGCAATAATATAAGCCATAGCATTATTATTAGCAGTAATAGCAGTATTAATAGCATTATTAGCAGTATTATGAGCATTAATAACAGTATTAATAGCATTAATAGCATTATTTATTAGCATTAATAGCATTATTAGCATTAATAATAGCATTAATAACATTATTAATAGCATTAATAGCATTATTATTAGCATTAATAGCATTAATAATAGCATTATTAGCATTAATAATAGCATTAATAACATTATGAATAGCATTAATAGCATTATTATTAGCATTAATAGCAATAATAATAGCATTATTAGCATTAATAATAGCATTAATAACATTATTAATAGCATTAATAGCATTATTATTAGCATTAATAGCATTATTAATAGCATTAATAGGATACATATTAGCATTAATAGCATAATTAATAGCATTAATAGCATTATTAATAGCATTAATAGCATTATTATTAGCATTAATAATGGCATTATTAGCATTAATAATAGCATTAATAACATTATTAATAGCATTAATAGCATTATTTTCAGCATTAATAGCATTATTATTAGCATTAATAGCATTAATAATGCCATTAATAGGATAAATATTAGCATTAATAGCATTAATAGCATAATTAATAGCATTAATAGCATTATTAATAGCATTATTATTAGCATTAATAGCATTAATAGGATAAATATTAGCATTAATAGCATAATTAATAGCATTAATAGCATTATTAATAGCATTAATAACATTATTATTAGCATTAATAGCATTAATAATAGCATTATTAGCATTAATAATAGCATTAATAACATTATTAATAGCATTAATAGCATTATTATTAGCATTAATAGCATTAATAGCATTATTATTAGCATTAATAGCATTAATAATACCATGAATAGGATAAATATTAGCATTAATAGCAATAATAGCATAATTAATAGCATTAATAGCATTATTAATAGCATTAATAGGATAAATATTAGCATTAATAGCATTAATAGGATAAATATTAGCATTAATAGCAGAATTAATACCATTAATAGCATTATTAATAGCATTAATAGCATTATTATTAGCATTAATAGCATTAATAATAGCATTATTAGCATTAATAATAGCATTAATAACATTATTAATAGCATTAATAACATTATTATTAGCATTAATAGAATTAATAGCATTATTATTACCATTAATAGCATTAATAATACCATGAATAGGATAAATATTAGCATTAATAGCATTAATAGCATAATTAATAGCATTAATGGCATTATTAATAGCATTAATAACATTATTATTAGCATTAATAGCATTAATAGGATAAATATTAGGATTAATAGCATTATTAATAGTATTAATAGCATTAATAGGATAAATATTAGCATTAATAGCATTAATAGCATAATTAATAGCATTAATAGCATTATTAATAGCATTAATAGCATTATTATTAGCATTAATAGCATTAATAATAGCCTTATTAGCATTAATAATAGCATTATTAGCATTAATAATAGCATTATTAACATTATTAATAGCATTAATAGCATTATTATTAGCATTAATAGCATTAATAATACCATGAATAGGATAAATATTAGCATTAATAGCATTAATAGCATAATTAATAGCATTAATAGCATAATTAATAGCATTAATAGCATTATTAATAGCATTAATAGCATTAATAGGATAAATATTAGCATTAATAGCATTAATAGCATAATTAATAGCATTAATAGCATTATTAATAGCATTAATCGCATTATTATTAGCATTAATAGCATTAATAATAGCATTATTAGCATTAATAATAGCATTAATAACATTATTATTAGCATTAATAGCATTATTATTAGCATTAATAGCATTAATAGCATTATTATTAGCATTAATAGCATTAATAATACCATGAATAGGATAAACATTAGCATTAATAGCATTAATAGCATAATTAATATCATTAATAGCATTATTAATAGCATTAATAGCATTATTATTAGCATTAATAGCATTAATAATAGCATTATTAGCATTAATAATAGCATTAATAACATTATTAATAGCATTAATAGCATTATTATTAGCATTAATAGCATTAATAATAGCATTATTAGCATTAATAATAGCATTAATAACATTATTATTAGCATTAATAGCATAATTATTAGCAATAATAGAATTATTATTAGCAGTAATATCATTATTATTAGCATTTTATTTTTTAATTATTATTTTTTATTAAATTATGTATTATTTTTTATTTATTTTTTTATTATATTTTAATTATTTTTTTTATTATTAAATTTATTATTTAGGCTGAGACCCAGTTCTCTTTCAGGTCCGCTGAAAGGGCTGATATAATTAGCATATATTTAATTTTTTTATTATTATTTTTATTTAATTATTTAATATTTTAATTTATTTTTTTATTATTTTTTAATTATTTTTTAATTATTTTTTATATTATTTAATTTATTTATTTTTTTAAGTGAGAGTGAGAGACAGTTCTCATTCAGGTCCGCATTTTTTTTTTTTTATTATTATTATTTTTATTTAATTATTTAATATTTTTTATTTATTTTTTTATTATTTTTTAATTATTTTTAAATTATTTTTTTTATTATTTAATTTATTTATTTTTTTAAGTGAGAGTGAGACACAGTTATTATTCAGGTCCGCATTTTTTTTTTTTTTAATTATTATTTTTATTTAATTATTTATTATTTTTAATTTAATTTTTATTATATTTTTAAATTATTTTTTAATTATTATTTTTATTATTAAATTTATTTATTTTTTTAAGTCAGAGTGAGACGCAGTTCTCATTCAGGTCCGCCTTTTTTTTCCCCATTGACATACATTACCGATGTGTCGGCGATTTTATGGCCGGCCACCTGGTTCTATTTGTCGGCCCTAAAATCGCGGACACACCGCTAATGCATGTCTATGGGCAGTCAGCTCGAATTCTGATTGGTCGGCGTTCAATCCGAAATCGGGCTGACTGCCCATAGAGATGCATTAGCGGTGTGTCCGCGATTTTAGGGCCGACAAATAGAACCAGGTGGGCGGCCATAAAATCGCCGACACACCGGTAATGTATGTCAATGGGGAAAAAAAGGCGGACCTGAATGAGAACTGCGTCTCAGTTTTGAGGGGCTCTTCTGATTGGCTGAGGGCAGTATACAGCGACCAATCAGAAGAGGGCCTCAGATCTCATTAAGGTAGAATGGCGGATTTTTCGTCCATTCTATCTTAATGAGAAGGAAGAGGACGTCGGAGGTGGAAGTTAGCGAAAAGAAGACAGAAGATCCCCGGGGCCGGACGAAGAGGCGGAGATGGCGGAAAGAAGAGAGAAGACCCCCGGGGCCGGAGGAAGAGGACGCCTGGCCGGACGGAGGATCAGATGACAAAGAAGACATGTAAGTATGTGCGGACATGGGGGGGCTGTGTGGACATTAGTGGGGGTTGTGTTTTTGCGGGGTGGCTGTGCGGACATGGGGGTGGGCTGTGCGGACATAGGGGGTGGGCTGTGCGGACATAGGGGGTGGGCTGTGCGGACATAGGGGGTGGGCTGTGCGGACATAGGGGGTGGGCTGTGCGGACATAGGGGGCGGGCTGTGCGGACATAGGGGGCGGGCTGTGCGGACATAGGGGGTGGGCTGTGCGGACATAGGGGGCGGGCTGTGCGGACATAGGGGGCGGGCTGTGCGGACATAGGGGGCGGGCTGTGCGGACATTGCTGGGGCGGGCTGTGCGGACATTGCTGGGGGCGGGCTGTGCGGACATTGCTGGGGGTGGGCTGTGCGGACATGGGGCGGGGGGTGGCGAATTGTGGGTAGCGGGGAGCGGAGGCGGCAGTGCCGCCTCCGCTCCATGGCCCCCGGGTAGCGATTTGCGGCTCAGGCAGCGACTCGCAATGGCCTCGCGGCCATTGCTCGCGCTACCTGAGCGGTAAATCGCTAAGGTTGTAGCCGAGCCTGTGGATCGATTTTGGGCCAGCGGCTCGCAATGGCCGCTTCGCGGCCATTGCTTGCCCTGAGCCAGCGACTCGCAATGGCCTCGCGGCCATTGCTCGCGCAGCATTGGGCGCTTCGCGCCCAATGTTAAATTCGTATCCACATGACGACATCGGAAAGTGCGCGCGAAGGGGCGCTTTTCCGATTCGCGATTATATAATAGATATATATAAAATTCGTACATAAAAATTAATAGGGTATTAAAAATATTTGGATATAAATGCATGCACTTGTGTATGGGTTAAAACCCATTGTTGATATGATAAGGAAGGTTCATTGCATATGTTGAAAGATCTCCACAGTGGTTAGACCCTGTATGGGTTTTTCATGTGACCTAAAAACATGGGAACTCAGCCAGTGATAACATCACGTACGCCTCTGTTACAGGTTTACAATCACTGTGAATTGGTTAGTTATCTCTATAAGCCATCTGAACTAGTCTGATAATTCCCAGAAAGAAAAGAAAAAACAGGTAATGATCTATTAGATAGATTACATGTACCTAAAAAACACAACAGTAATATTTCATTCTTAATAAGCATATACTTTTTGTTTGTAGAAGTATAAAATTGAATTTAAAAAGATTATGTACCAAGGCACGTAAATCCATCTCCTTTATATCCTTCCATACACACACAGGAATAGGAGCCGTCTGTGTTAAAACAAGTGGCTTTAGTGTGACACATACTGAGGCCTGTCTGGCATTCGTCCACATCTACCATTAAAAATAGAATAATCAATAGTTTACAAATTTATACATGAGTAAAAGATATATTTGATACATATTTGCTGACTGATCCAGGCGATAAATAGAATCTATGAATTTTTCCAACCACTGTAATTGAATCAATTATATTACTAATATAAAAAATAACTTTTAACAAGCTTTCCTTTAAAAATATACTTTCATTTTGTGTATACAGTGCTGGAACAAGCTACACATAGTATTTTCTTTGGTGCATGTAATCATGGAGACATATACATATGCATAAGAGATGTATACATTGGTGGAAGATTTGTTTTATCAAAATATAAGTCTTTACAAAGTTGCTTTATGTTCTGAGGTGTATTTTAAAGCATACTCCAAGAAATGTACTAAAACAAATAAAGTGAGTAATATACATTTAGATAGTAAACATATTTCTAAATATTTTTATTGAGCAAAAAGGTATGCTTTATCTAATGTAATCTATCAGGATTCCAAGATGGCAGCTACCGTCCTGGAGTTCAGAGGACATGTACTAGGAGGGAATAAACCTCGAGGCAGAAGTTATCTCAGAGTAACCGGTCAGACATTCTACTATTCAGTCAACCTGAAAGGAAAGTACGTGAAGCTGGACTAAAGAAGAGGATAAACACCCTACATCCATCTGTTCATCTCATTCAGCCTGACAGTTTTAGTGCATCTATCTCATGCCTCGCACAGTCCGTCCTACTGCATGCCCTTGCAGTTGCCATGTTTAAAATTCTGACAGCATGCAGTAGACGAAGCATACCTTTTTGGTAGATAAAGGTCTTTAGAAAAATGTTTCATATTTAAATTTATATTATTTATTTTATAACATTTCTTGGAGGATTCCATTAAACTATAAAATAACTTGTTAGAGAGTGTAGAAAATATTAATAAAGGTCTTCCTGGAGCTTGATGATAATGTTGATGATTTTCTAAAGACATATACTGTAAAATGTATACATAGGGTTAGGTGGTATATACAGTATGGATTTGTACATTTAAAATTCTTCATTGAAGGGACATTATCACCAGGTTTTTATCATCTCATCTGACAGCACCATAATCTGGAGACAGAGACCCTGATTCCAGTGATGTGTCTCTTACTGGGCTGTTCAATGTAGTTTTCATAAAATCACTGTTCAATCAGTTGGAGATTAACATTGTAGAACTAATCAAATAGTCCAGCATAGTCATTTACTGCTAAACTGCAGAGTAATTTTATCAAAGTGACAGCAAGCAGCTCAGTAAGTGACATATCGCTGGAATCAGGGTCGCTATCGCTACATTATGCTGCTGTCAGATGGGTTGGCAAAAACCTGGTGACAGTGTCCCTTTAAGAGGGCGTGGTGTATCCAATTTTCACAGTTCTAATATTTTATTAGCTCATTTAGGAGGCCATAGAGCAAAGGATAGTCAGTGTCCTCACAGCACAGATGATGCTGACCCTTGCTGGTTATGTGATGCTGAGCAGGGCTAAAATCCAGGTGAAATCTAGGAATCAAGATGGAGGTTGATGTGAAAAAAATAGGAGGTGTAACTAGATGGAAATGATATATAAAATATGTAAAGAGTTGTGATACCAATCAGGTATTATCAGTCATATAATATATTATTTGGTAATTGGGGCCACAGTGGCTTCTTGTCATATTCAGACTTCCTGTTGAAGAACCAGTAGGATCTTTCAGAATTCAGGCCACTGATTCAAGTCTTGTACAAGGAAAGCTTGCCATGTGTCACACTGAAAAGGTATAGTAAGCTCCTATTTCTTTTCAATCTTAATGTAGAATGATTCTACCAGTGATTATAGCTTGTTTGTGTTGTGTTTTAAAGGTTTATAATCAATTGGTAAAATAAAAATATTTGGTTGAAGTTCTGTGAGGTCATTTTTTTCCACCAGAGGTGCCCAAAGGACCAAAAGATTGGAATAAACAAAGGCAAAGGCTTAACATTACTAATGATCAATGTAGAAAGGACCCCAATATCTCAAATTGCAGGAAAAGTATTAAATACAGTTAAATTATAGATAATATAGACAGAACATGTAGCTAGAATTTCTTCTCCCTACATTACTGATATCTAATGCATTTTAGTCCTGAATACCATACCTTTATTGCAGTTCACTCCTTCCCATCCAGGATCACATAAGCACTCAGATCCATTTGAAGTACTCCGGCATTTTCCATTTATGCAGGGAGCTTTTCTGCAGTAATTTATTTCTGTAAGTAAAATAAATGGGTTATCTCAGGTTACAATACTGTAGTGTTTTTCATGTACAGTATTTACAAGCACCATACCTTTACAGATGTATCCATCTCCTTTATATCCTGACTTGCAAATGCATTTATATGCCCCATAAGTGTCGGTGACACAATCCGCATTAGTATTACAATGAAGTAGACATTTATCGTCACCTGTAGAAATCATAGTCAGTAAAACAAATTGCAGTATTTTGATTACTAGTTAAATAGTCCAGTTGAAAAAGGACATGTTTATTATGCCCAATCGAGGGATTGGCGATGATAGGAGACAATAAACAGAATGGGATAGAGAGGAGTGGACTGCTCCGGACAACCCCAGGTCAGTGGATTTCTTACTTCAGCCTATGATTATCCAGGCTGGCAAGATGTCCGCAGTGTGTAACAGTCAAATGAAAGTTTTGAGATGCTTTTTTCACCTGCAAATCTCCAAACTGAGTAATTGCTTTGTTTAGCTACCCACCTAAAGTTTTTGGAGGAATACCCAAGGCATTGTCAAATTTGTCATTTCAGCCTCATTCAGCTTTATTCTCAATTTAGATTATCTAACAGGTTTAATTGTTATCCTATTTTCAGAGACAGGGGATCAGCAATTATTGTTGAAGAAAGCTGTGCGGAAACACTACTCCATGACGACGACATTCCCTGAGAAGAATTAGTGATTAGGATAGGTGATAACTTGGTGAGGGTTGCATCGCTGGTTTCTCCATTGATCCTGAGAACAGGGTTATGAAATCATGCACATATGCAGCCACCACTCTGTAGTGTCTTTGAGACTGCTGAAGATAGATGAGAGTTGTACTCCTATTTCAGTCTCACAGATAAATGAACAGAGTGGCAGCATGCATGGACGTCCATTGCTCTATACCAACAGGGGATTTTAGAGCTCCCTTCTTGAGATCAATTGGCATCCTGTGGAGTAGTAATTAACTATACAAATAGTAGAGAAGATGAAATACTTATACTGCCAAAGTGTACATTGATATTTTTTATAGATGGGTGGTTATGTAAGTATTTGAGTACTGCTGTTTTGTAAAACATTTCCCAGTGATGTGTCAGATCCAGGTGAAGAGGCAGGATGCCTTGGCCGAACACTAATCCGTTCTTTTCAGCTCTTGTATAGTCATCTTTTAGTGTTTTACCGTATATACTCGTGTATAAGCCGAGTTTTTCAGCACAAGAAATGTGCTGAAAAGTCCTCCCCTCGGCTTATACATGAGTCACTAACTAACAAGCCATGGGGGTACCCAGCGTGGGGCAGGTGCCCCCCCAAGAGGCTGCCCCGGGTGAGCGCGGCACTGTGCGCACCCCACCTGGCACCTACTGTAGTACTGTGACTGTGACATGACAGCGGCACGGAGGCACATCGTGCCACCCGTGTGTGACATGGGGCGGCTGGCCGGCAGCTGCAGCAGCCAGCAGGCAGGGCAGGGCGCAGGGTGGATAATCACATCGCCGGGCGCCCTCAGCAGCCTCAGACAGTGTCTGCCGACTGCAGATCAGCTCGGCAGGCACTGTCTGGCAGGCCTGCAGGGGAACTCAGAAGTGATGTCATGAGTGACATCACCACTGCACTGAGTGCTGAGGCTGAGTTCCAGACTGCGGCCGCGGTGCAAGCTGGAGTGGTGTCCGTCTGGGGACACTGCTGGCCTGGCCTGGTGAGGAGGGAGGCTGGAGCCAAGAGCTCAAGGCGAGCTACAAGTGAAGACAGAGTGAGTGAAGAGTCAGAGACAAGACATCACAAGAGGACAACTGACTGTTAAAAAATAGATCATGTATGTAAAAAAAGTGATGTGGGGGTTGGGATGATGGGAGCCCAGATGGTTGTATATGGGAGCCTTATGTGGGGGCTGCGCACTGTATATGAGATGACATGTACTCCCATCTCATATACAGCCCTGGCCCCTGCCCCCCATAGGCTCCCATATCACATACAGCATCCCTATAGGGCTCCTATATCATTCATATATATGACCCCTAAAGGGCTCCCATTATTGGAGCTCTATGGGGGGGCTGTATATGACATGGGAGCCCTATGGAGTACCAGTAGCTGCTGCATTTCATACCCTAGGCTTATACGCGAGTCAATAACCTTTCCCAGCTTTTGGGGGCAAAAGTAGGGGGTGTCGGCTTATACACGGGTCGGCTTATACACGAGTATATACGGGTATATGGCTCACAGAAATCTGTGGTCTTGATTTATTAACTGAGATAAGCAGACCTGTGGATGTTCAGCCATACTTTTTAAAAAGTTCTGTTCTGGACCATAAACTTGACTCAAAACTCATTGGCAATCACTGATTGGGCAGTTCTGCTCTCCTCCTACATATGTCCAGCCATAAATATAGCATGTCCAGTGAAGAGATAATGGTTTTTGTTATTTATTTGTTTTTTTCTTGATGCACACTATATCCGATAGCACTGATTTTACCCCCTATGTGAGTCATTTAAATACTGCAAGTAGATTGCACTGGACCTGGGCCGAGCCCTGAGTGTAACCAAGCACAGTTATGTTCACTCCAGTGGCTAGCTTACATAAAGCACCTGAACAGCAAACTTTAAGTTCAATTTTTAGGTCTAGCATTTTGCATGCCACATTAGTGAATGGTGTGTTGCAATGAGTAGCTTCAAAATCAGTATGAAGGAGACATCTCCTAATGAATTTGGTTCATTTTTAGCAGATACCTTATAGCATAAGAAATGAACTGCAGTCATGTACTAGAGCAATATTTTGTCATAATTTAAACTGCTTGTGTGCAGTAAATTACGATGGCCAGGACTACTGTAACATGTGCAAAATATTTATGACACAGCTGGTTGAGCAATTTTTTTTATAAAATTCTAGGCCCTTTTCACATCTAAGCCTGGTCTGCGTTTTGCTTCATTTGTGTTTCTATGTGTTTTTACCGCTAAAAACGCATCCAAAACGCATGCTTTTTTGCCCCCATTGATTACAATGGAAACGCATGCAAAAACGCACGTACATTTTCAAAATGCAAAAACGCATGCATTTTTGCACGCGCAACCCTAGATGCAATGGCCCACATATTTGACTGTTTGCATGCGTTTTTGCGTTTTGAAAATGTACGTGTGTTTTTGCATGCGTTTCCATTGTAATCAAAGGGGGCAAAAACGCACGCGTTTTGGATTCGATTTTAGCGGTAAAAACGCATAGAAACATAAATGAAGCAAAACGCAGCCCTGCATTAGATGTGAACTAGGCCTAAGCAGTTTTTCCGGAACAATTCTGGCAAAAACTGATTAAGGCCAGGGTCACATCTCCGTTTTTTTATAGAATCCTGATCCGGTTTTGAGCTTTCAAAAAGCTCAAAACCGGACCAGGAAACGCTCCTCATAGGAGCCAATGCAAAACACCGGATGGCTTCACAAGCCATCCGGTGTCAGTCTCCGGCACTGCAGCCTGCGTTAAAAATCATGCAGGCTGCAGTTTTCGCAGCGGTTCTCTGTACCGCTCTGCAGTAACCGGATGGCTCAGGATGTGTAATCCTGAGCCATCCGGCAACTGCATAGTTTGCGCATCCCGGCTATTGCCGGGATGAACAAACTGTTCTATGAATAGTAAAGAGTTAAATTTAAGAACTAAAGGATTGGTTGAGGTCTCTAGGGGGGCAAGACCCCCCTAGAGACCGGCCGCCCACTCCGGTGGGCTTCTCCTACAATTTCCCCCATGCCACGGGCTCTTGCGAGCTCCGTGCATGTTCCCTAAAACTCCCGCGCTCCCGTATCAGTATAGAGGGGTGCATACACCCCTCTTGTATAGTTATGCCTGTATGTGCCCAAAATGAAGTTTTAAAGTATACATTTCAGATCATAATTACGTGCTCTCGTAGGCAGAGTCCAGGGAAATCCATGGCGGGGCTGTGTGCTGCAGCCTCCGCCCGCTAATTCATTATGGCCGCCCCCTCTGGGCTACATCCAGTGTTGTGAGGGCGGCCGCATCATGAAATGGGCGGGGCTAACTGCATCACACCATTAGCCCCACCCCTTTCATGACGCGGCCACCCTCACAACACTGGATGAAGCCCAGAGGGGGCGGCCATAATGAATGAGCGGGCGGAGGCTGCAGCACACATCCCCGCCCATGGATTTCCCTGGACTCTGCCTACGAGAGCATGTAATTATGATCTGAAAAGTATACTTTAAAACTTCGTTTTGGGCACATACAGGCATAACTATACAAGAAGGGTGTATGCACCCCCCTATACTGATACGGGGGGGGCGGGATTTTTAGGGAACATGCACGGAGCTCGCAGGAGCCCGTGGCATGGGGAAATTGTAGGAGAAGCCCACCGGAGTGGGCGGTCGGTCTCTAGGGGGGTCTAGCCCCCCCTAGAGACCTCAACCAATCCTTTAGTTCTTAAATTTAACTCTTTACTATTCATAGAACAGTTTGTTCATCCCGGCAATAGCCGGGATGCGCAAACTATGCAGTTGCCGGATGGCTCAGGATTACACATCCTGAGCCATCCGGTTACTGCAGTGCGGTATTCAGCACACATTTTTGTGAAAAAATGTGTGTGCCCGGCATTGCGTTCACTGCATCCGGATCTGGATGCGGTGAATGCAATTCATGTTTTAAATGTGACCCTAGCCTAAATCAGGTCTTATGAGTCTGTACGCTACTAGCTCTACCTCTCCAAGTAGTGTTCACATTAGATAAATGTGCACAGAGCTTTATGGGACTCTTTATCACTAATATTTCAACAATCAATGACGATTTTAATACTCGGTCCCTTCTGATCAAAACTTTTCATGTCACTATGATATGCATATAAAAAGAAGCAGAAGATTAACCTTTTATTATCTGAAAAATATGACCTATTATAATGTCCTATTTTTACTTGTCTTGTGTGTATTGGTTTGCTTCATGTTCATACACAGTGGAGAGGTCTGGTGCAGAGAAAACTAGCAAATCCTCAAGAAATCTATTGCAAATTTTATAATGATATAGTTTTGCACTACAAATGGTGATATATTTTTCTTTTCTTTTGCATTATAAGTTAGGAAAGCAATATTAGTTGTCAGTAATTAGTTTGTAGTTATATATGGAATGCCAATATGGTGACATACCCATAATGTCACACCCATATCACATGTAAATCTTTCTCTCTACTCTATTCTATATTGTTTTAACTGTCTGTTTCCTTGGCAATAACCTGCATCATTGCTGTTAGGTGACTCAGGCTATAGACTGAAAGATAATGTCAATTGATTATCACCATGCACTCCTTTCAAGAATAGAGAGCATTAGCCCTTGTACAATGGAGGGCATCAAGCTCATGTAGTAAGACTGCAGTTGAACATTTCATTATCTCGGAATTAAATCAGTGAATATATGTATTTTTTTCCAGCAAGATGCTTAACTTTAGCTTTAAGTGTGACCTCATTGTAGTCAAAGAGTCACCATTTATTTTAACATTTTTTACTTTCCAGAGAAATATGTGGCCACCTGTAGTTCTTAAATTTTAATATATACTAGGAATATTTATCAATACTTTTGCACCACAATTTGCCATATAAAGTGCTAATTTTCTTGTTCCTCGTGTACAATATATATATATTTTTGAAATTTGACACTGCTCATGTCACTTTTGAGATAGTGCTTAACATTGCGTTCATCACTGTGTATATAAAATCCCCCAGATTGTCAGACAGATAAGATGCAGATTGTCAGGATTGTATATCATGCATCAGTATGTAATGCGAGTGCTATGCAGGTGCACGCACACTTGTACAGCACTTGCATGAAATACAGATGACATACAGATGCTCAGTGAGGAAAAAAATCGACATCTTTTGTGACTGAGAATCTGTTGGATTTTATTTACACAGACGTGAATGCACCCAAACTATGTATATAGGTTTGTGTCAGATTTCTTAAATTTTTACGCTATTTTTCCATGATGATGTTTTAGGCTGGCTTCACACTTGCGGTTCCCTCTGCAGCGTCCTGCAGAGGGAAACCGCAAGCTGAGCGCAGACACCGCAAGTCCCTATGTTTAACATGGGAACGCGGTGTGCTTGCGCTCTGGTGCAGATTGGTGTGCGCACCCTGTGCGCACCCATTCACTGCAATGCATGATTTCTACGCATGCGGAAGCATGCGCACAAATTATACATTCTAGTCCGCACCAGGAACGCAACAGGGCGCAGGACGCTGCAGATGGAAACCGCAAGTGTGAAGGCAGCCTTAGGCTAGGGTCACACTTGCAGATTTTCCATGCATTTTTCAGACTAGTCTTTTCTGAAAAACGCATGGAAAAACGCACCCATAGGCCCCCATGCAAAAAACGCATGCCCCAATAGCAATAACGCATGTCTGAATGTACCATGCGTTTTTGGGTGCGTTTTTGGCTCAACACCAAAAAATACTGCATGATGCATGATTTTTTGGAAAAAGCACCCCAAAACGCAACATGCAGTATTTTTTGGTGCTTTTTCAAAAACGCATGCTCTTTTGTTAACATGGGGCCCTATGGGAAACGCATGCGTTTTTATATGGCACTAAATGGTACATGCAGGTAAAAATGCAGGGTGCCAAAAAACACCTTAAAAGTGTGACCCTAGTCTAGGGATTTATGTATATCTCAGGCTCACTGTGCTTATTTTTTACTCGGCATAATATGACCTGCGTTGCATGCTTAAAATTTGCAACATGCCGATGTCTTGTGGATAAGATGAGTGTTATGTGCTGATTTCCCCCGACAGACTTGCATTAGATGTAGAAAACACAGGTAAAAAAATGCAAATGTGGAAGTGCATCAACAGCACGTGTAATCCAATGTTAAGTATGTCATTAAAGTTTTGTCAAAGCCAAATACCAAGAAATATCAAAACAAAGGCCTTGTTCACACATATCAGCTTTTTTGACCATCTCTGCGTTTTTTGGGCTGTTAAAAAAACGCAGATGCGTTAACGCAGGGTGCATTTGAGTGTACATGCGTTTTTCAGCTCCACTTGCGTTTTTTCCCCCCAGTCCAAAAAACGCTGCATGCAGCGTTTTTTGGGTGCCGGAAAAAAACGCAGGGGTTGTTTCCAAAAACGCATGCGTTTTTTTAACATGGCGCCCTATGGGAAACGCATGCGTTAACGCAGGGCACATATAGGCACCTGTGTTAACGCATGCGTTAACGCTAGCGTTTTTAAAAGGCACATAAAGGCACCCTGCGTTAACGCTTGCGTTTTTGCCTGTGTTTTTGATGAAAAAATGACAAAGTCCAAAAAAGATTCTAATCCTTTCAGACATACATTGGACACTTTTTGGCACTCTTAAAAAAACGCATGTGTGTGAACAATGCCAAAGCCACTTTAATTTAAATCATGACATACCAAGAAAAGACAAAAAACACGGCATCAAAAACTTGCTAAAAATGTGTGTAAAAAAAAACCATAGAAAAATGCAATGAAAAAATACTAGTAACCCAATTTATATAATATGTGAAGAAATAGTGTAGAAATTCCACAACATTAAAACCTCACATTAAAACCTTAAAATCTCATCAAGGGAACATAGCCTAAAAAGTTTATACACTTTTAAAGTATGACCAATATTTCACAATTCTCTCCTTAGCAGAGAGTGGATTAACAATTGGAAAATATCTCTAGATAGAATTGTTCTGTCTAAAAATATTAAGAAAAATATCCAACATCTTGCTCCACTGTGACTCAAATCAAAGCAACACAACCACCATATATATATGGGCTACTAAATGAAATTTGTTAATTTGTGAGGGATAATGCTAATATATATATAGCATACAAGCTTAAAGTAGGGAGGATGAAGGGTCTGAGAGATAAAATATTACCAAAACGGGTATAAGAGACCTTGTTTGCTTGTGAGAGTCACAATCACTATAAAAGCATATCCTCCCTACTTTATTTTACTGAGATAATAACCTTTTGGGTTTTCATTGGCTGTAAGCTAAAATCATCAACATTAACAGAAATAAACACTTTTGAAATAGATCACCCAGCTTGCAATGATGCTATATAATATATGCATTTCACTTTTCATATTGAATTACTGAAATAATTGTCTTTTTGATCTTATTTTCATTCATTGAGATGCATATATATATATATAAACAAACAAGAAGACAGTTGTATATATGGTACTTTATCATATTTAATTCACATATGGGATGCTCCCCAATATCATAGCTCGAGTTCCTAGACAATAAATAAAAGAGCAAGAATTGTAATTTCCATGTCATATTGGCAACTAAAGATTAAATATATAAAATGTAATCCTTACCATGAGAAAGTACTCCTTCCAAATACCATTCAGACATCAAGACATTAATCCAGATGATGAATATAATTCTCATTTTCAAGTATGAATAATGATCAAAGATAGAAATGTCTGCTACCTCGCATAGTAGTGTTTAGAAAGGATGTCTCCACATAAGTGATTTACAGGAGTGGTATGAACTCTCTAAAAAATCTGCAAATAATAGAAAGCAGGGCTGTTATTAGTCCTGCCCCGTCTCACCTTTTCAGAGTCCTGGAAACACACAACACTATTACACCGGACCTGATATCCTAAACTTGCAGATAGGTCAACAGTTCACAAAAGGATTGTTCTAGTGTGTCTTACAATGGCAACCTGAACAAAGTGCCATAATTTGAAGCTCATGAGCGCCAATGCAAAAGCTTCAATTTGACCCACAATTATTGCCAGTCTTATTGCAAGTCAATGGCATTGGTCTTTTCATATAGGCCAAAGGAACTTTTGGGGTCACCTGAGTTCCAGGGCCCAGGTGCGATTGTAACCTCTACTCCTACTTTAGCTGTGCCTATGCCTGAAGACAGTGTTCTTCTTAACAATGTCTGCATATAGAATTAATCGGGTTATATTTACACTGGCAATTATCAATAAATGTCATCCATAGGAAAGCTCGTTTCCTAATAACTGGTCAGTGTGCCAAATGAACAAAATATGTGTTAATCAGGATAATTATAAATAAACTAAGGAGTCACATCAGTCCATATTCCCAAGTGGCCAGACATTGGACCTGACATGACTTACTATACACCCAACAAGCCAATAAAACAAACTTCAGATCACGTTAAATTTATAACAAGCTATCATGCACAATTTTCTAAGATGAGGGAAAGCCTGGAAAAGGCATGGCCTATATTGCTTGTAGATCCAATTCTCTTAAAAATTCTATTACTGAAGCCAGAGATCAATATTCGTAGGAGTAAGAATCTTTGTGATTTTTTTGGTAAATAATTACTACCAAGGTGATCAAAAATGTACATTCCTTGATGATGCCATTGTTCGGGTCGGATGTCATCCTTGTGGACAGTGTGTCGTTTGTCCGAATATAGATCGATGTGACACATTTGCTGATTCCTCCGGTTGTAGAACCTTCAAAATTATGAAATCTACTACTTGCACCACCACAGAGGTGATATACTACGTGATATGTCCGTGTGCAAAAATATACGTTGGTCTCACTACACGGCAGCTCAAGGTCAGAGTGAGGGAGGATGACAATGGGATTAATGCAGCTAAGACTGCGACCGAGGGTGACACACTGAAGACTTTGCCGTGACACTTTAAGAACTACCATCAATCTGATGGTAGTCTTTTGATGGTACGTGGCATAGATAGACTGGAATCCAACATAAGAGGGGGAAAAATTAGCCAGAGACTTGCTAAATTAGGCTAGGGTCACAGTAGCATTTTTTACAAGCGTTTTTGGAGAGCTGCATTTTCAAAAACGCATGTAAAAACGCACCCATAGGCCCCCATGTTAAAAAACGCATGCCCTAATAGCAAAAACGCATGTGTGACTGTACCATGCGTTTTTGGTGCATTTCCAAAAACGCATGCGTTTTTTAATAAGGGGCCCTATGAGAAACGCATGCAAAAACGCATGTTTTTTTAACATGGGCTCCTATGGAAAACGCATGCGTTTTTGAATGGCACTAAAAGGTACTAATGTACCATGCGTTTTTGCATGCGTTTTCCATAGAGGCCCATGTTATAAAAACGCATGTGTTTTCTACAAAAACGCACCAAACAATAGTACATGCACTATTTTTGGGTGCAGATTTAAAAACGCAGCCAAAAACGCAGGGAGCCATCACACACCTTAAAAAACTCATGCTGACATGAAAAAACAAATGTAAAAACGCATGAGTTTTTAAAAGGTACTGAAAAAACGCATGTCAACTGTGACCCCAGCCCTGGAAATGAAATGGATATGGTCTTTGGACACGGTTAACCCCAAAGGTCTGAATGAATGCCTGAACTTCTCGTCTCTTTTTTAGTCACAATGTGTCGATAATGGTTTTAACATTGTTTATCTATTTGCTCTTTTAGTGCACTATTGCTAAGATTTGGTGGATGAACGGTTATTGGCGGTATTTAGGAACCTTCACGGTGAAGATTATGGATGCACACCATATATACCTTAAGGTACCTTTACACGCCACTACAGGATGGTGGAAATAACCGGGTAGATGAGACAAATGTATCTTGCACCGCCAAATCAACCCGCGGTAGCGGCGTGTAAAGATGGTTGTTTCCACCCGTCACTTGAGGCACCTGTTTCAGAGCAGAGCTCAAAAAAAAGGTTGATTTCAAGGCGATGGTTACGGCCTGTATCGGCGTGTAAATAAGGAACAGGAGGGTTGTTTCGACACCTTGCTATCTACCTGGGGTGTGACACAGGCTCCGACATACCGCGCCCCATCAGCGATCATTGGTGGAAACTCCTGCATTACGATTGGTAGTCGCTGCATAGGGCGGCATATTTAAGGAGCTGACCAGTCACACTACACAATTGCTCGAGCGTCATGTATTAGTCAGCCTCCTGCGCTGGCTGGCCAATCATGATGTTATTGCTTTGTCCTATCAGCATACGGAATTCTCGTAATCCACAATTGTGGCACGCCTATGTGTTATCACTGCTGCCTTTGTTCCGCCCATATTACCTTGTTATAGCGGCGTGTAAATGAGGTAAGGTAAGCTACAGAAGGTAACTTGTGGCACCCAGTGGTGTATCCAGAGATAGATGTAACCTACTGTAGCGCACCTTGTAGCGGCGTGCAAAGGTGGTGCGGGTACCGTTTTCAACCGTTTGTGCGTGCTCGTGCACGTGAAGCACCCGGTTGTTTCCACCATCCTGTAGCGGCGTGTAAAGGTACCTTAACAGTTTTTTGGGAGGTAGAGATACACTTTTTTGTGTTCAGGGAAGCATGTAAAGTATATTTCAGGCTCCGCCCTTGTTCATCTGGAAGAGAGAATCTGCGTGTGGGGATTATAACCTTCCTTCTTAAAGGGAATCCTCAGATCTGAGCCTTCTCCCTGCCGACCAATTTTTCATCTTTGCTGTCAGTGGACGAGGTTATCAAGGCATAGTGGATGAGTTTATTAAAGCATAGTCTCAGGTTTATGGTGAACTGGACAGAATGTCACTCGCTGAGTCTAATCTCTGCAAACTCAAGCAGGAAACATGTCCTGTTGAGGAATACTGCTTGGAGTTTCAGAGATGGGCTACTGACACCCAGTGGAATGACCCTGCCCTCCGGACTCTATGCTGCATGGGTCTGTCTGTTAGGCTTCTGGACACTGTTTCAGCATGCTACTCCTAAGTCATTGGAAACTGCGATGGACCTTGCCATTAGCGCAGACAGACACCTTAGAGAAAGACTGAGACCAGCCTTGTCCCCTGTGGTCATACCTGTTGAGGAGGTGTTACATGTGGAGTTTTTTGAACCCATGCAGTTGGCAAGAGTAGTCCCTCATGTTAAACTATCTACAGTTCAACAGAATGGGGTGCATGTTTCTATTGTGGTCAAACTGATCATTTTATTAGGGTCTGTCCAAATCAGTTCAAATCTGTGTCTCTAAAGCCTTGATTGATCCCCTGGTCAGTCGAAGGGAGAGGACCAGGGTGTTTACCTCTCTTTCCCATCTAGGTCTCTGTTTTCACTTACTGTAAAGTGATGATCAGTGGTAAAGTCCAGTCTGTGTTCTTTTAGATAGTGGGGATGGAGTCAATCTGGTGGATTTGCGCTTTGCTCAAACCTAGGGCCTAGTTTGTAATGCATTAGCGAGATCCATTCCTATCTCTTCCATTTACTCAACTCCTCTCAGCAAGAAGGTTCCTTCTCAAATTGAACACAATGTGAATTTATGTATAGGAATTCTTCACAAGGAGTTCCTATCTTGTTACGTCTTGAGAATCTGTCTACTCCCATCATCTTGGGCCTTCCTTGGCTAAAAAACATAACCCAATGACTGAATGGCAAGCCAGGGAAGTAATTAGTTGGGGTAATTTCTTTGAGGATAATTACCTGGGTACAACTGTCTCTGTCATGTTGGATATGCCTTCTCCTACATCTACAGCTGAAGTGGTTAAAGATGACCTGTCACCCCCTGGTGCTATGCTAACTGAATGCAGTGTGTCTTCTGCATTCAGGGAAGGTGTCCCCCTTGTCTCTAGCCCCCCCTGTAAGCTTTAAAAAGACTTTATAAAGTGTAAAGATAAGGAGTCCGGAGGGACTTACTCAGTAATGAGTCATCGCTGTTCCCTAGTGTCCTCCCTGCCTCCAGCCCTCTCTTGTCCAGCCTCCTGAATGTGTCATCACTGCTGCTGGTGTCCTCCCCGCCTCCAACCCTCTTTTGTTATCACACAGCCATGCCTTTCTCTTATCTGTATGCTGTGTGATTCATTGCAGACAGAGGAAAAGGGAGGGGGTAAAAGGTGTATTCTCTCTGCAGATGAAGCTCTGAGATCTTCATTCATTGTGTCTATCTGAGGCATGTGTGCAATGTGTGCTCTGAGATATTTCTATGTGTTTATATGAACATTTGATCATTTCTTCAGCAGATACACACATTACATGTATGCAGGAAAACCAACGTTCATATAAACAGAAATCTTTTACAGACAGCACAGGCTAGTGATGTTACCCAGCAGCCTGGAGAAGCCTGATAGATTTAGGGTAACTTCAGCAGAGGGGAGGGATAGATAACAGCTTGGATAGGTGTGGATATTTAAATAACACAGACTGTGACCCTCTGACTTCTCAGTAGTCATGTCAAGTACTTTTACAGGCTGTGCAGGTGCTTATAGCAAGATAAGTACACAGCGCACATTAATAATTTTTATAACTTCTGAAAAGCCGAGTACTATTCAAGGGTACTATTAGTATCATACTGAAAAATGACCTGACAGAGTCCCTTTAAAAGTTTACTGGAGAGTTGGGTTGGAGCTCATCCTAAGCCTCAGGCTAATGCTGGGCCTACACTTCATCCTAGAAAAAGGGGCCAGGGGAAGACAATCATTTCTTCTGTGCACCCCAAGGGAGGGAGTCCTGGGAACTGAGGAGATGCCTCCACTGTTTGCCCTCAAAAGAAAGTACCCCCTGTCTGTGACCAGATGCACGTTAATAAACATTCAGATCCAGACCTGAGAGTGGATGATTTTGTGTGGGTGTTGTCCAAACACATCAGAAGGAAGTGGGCTGCAGGGGTACGTAATTTGGGGTTTTTTGGTCCGCTTAGGATATCAGCAATTTTCAACCCTGTGTTGTTCCAGCTTGAGTCACAAATACCCATAATATTTTCCACAAATTATCACTCTGGAAATTCGGACTCTTTCTGGATGGATCCGATTTATTGTCCAGAGGTGCCTCATAAAGTGGAGGACTGTCATGTGTAGACTGCTTTTCAAGTCTCTGTGAACTGATCTGCAGTAATTTAAATGGATTTAATTAGTTTAGCCTATTAAGGATTAACTTCTGTTGCTCTGCATGTGCAGGTAAGCTGCTGCTGCTGGGTGTATCTGGTTGTCCATTCCCCAGCCTTTAAAGAGGACCTGTCACCAACCATACATGGTGATCTAATTACAGCACTGAATGCAGCATGTCTGCTGCATCCAGGCAAGGGGTCCCCCAGCCCTTGACCCCCTCTGTACCGCGAGATAATACACTTTGAAAACTTACATAGTGGAGCCAAATAGGAGGTGGCTTGTGGCTGGAGTCAAAGGGCAGTTTCACGCCCCCTGTATGTTTAATCCAACCCTTCACCGTCGCCTCCCTGATGCCAATCATTGTCTCCCTCGCCTGCTGAATAACACAGAGCGAGGGGTGCGGTTCTGGCCGCATTGCCCCTCCTCCTGTGTTGACGTCACCACTTATACCCGCCCTGCTCTATGGTTATCATGGAGCAGGGCGGGTATAAGCGGTGATTTCAACGCAGGAGGTGGGGTGGCCGGACTCCTGCTGTGACATCACCGTCTTTCCCCGCCCTGCTCCATGTTAACCATGGAGCTGGGCGGGTATAAGTGGTGATGTCATTGCAGGAGGCGGGGCAATGGGGCCAGAACTGCACCCCTTGCTCTGTGTTATATATTTCTAGAACAGATCTGTTGGTGAATCATGAAAACCACACTATATTTTATAAATATGAAAATAGTTTTTATTTTTTTCAAAAAGATTCACCACAATTGCATATTAAAAATTGAAGACAGAATTTTTCATAATTCTATAGACATACAATAATTATTATTATCATCATAGTCCAAATTTGACATTTGGGGAGCACGTCACCACATTGTTCCGTAATAGACCGATCTCTATATTATACAGGTAAAAGTTATTACTATCCTCATTTTCAATATACTCCATAATCTCCCATGATATATATCATACAATAAAATTTATTCAGCTATCATCATAATCAGAATCAATTCTGACAAAATTGCCCCAATTACTCATAAATGCATTACCAGATTTCTCAAAGAATAATCTTTCAAGTTATTCTATCATTACCTATCCCAAACCATAATACTAATATAATATAATTTTTATGGGACCCTAATCAATCATATACTCTATAGCACAGTTATGTGAAAGTCCCGTGATAAAAATATTCATTAAAACAATCTAAATTAAATCTCTATATCCCAAAATTATGCATTATAATCCCTGAGGAAGATTTCAAGATTGAAACACGTGTTGGCTAAGGGAGGGGAGCACATCTCCGGACCGAGTACTAACTCTCTAATAAATCATAAGATACCGTATATACTCGTGTATAAGCCGACCAGTGTATAAGCCGACCCCCCTACTTTTGCCCCAAAAATCTGGAAAAACCTATTGACTCGTGTATAAGCCGAGGGTGGACCCCAGCACAGGTATACAGCCCCCAGCAGTGTGGTATACAGGCCCCCCCCCAGTGGTATACAGGCCTCCCCAGTGGTAGTATACAGCAGCCCCAGTGGTAGTATACAGCAGCCCCAGTGGTAGTATATAGCATCCCCAGCAGCCCCAGTGGTAGTATATAGCATCCCCAGCAGCCCCAGTGGTAGTATATAGCAGCCCCAGCAGCCCCAGTGGTAGTATATAGCAGCCCCAGAAGCCCCAGTGGTAGTATATAGCAGCCCCAGCAGCCCCAGTGGTAGTATATAGCATCCCCAGCAGCCCCAGTGGTGGTATATAGCAGCCCCAGTGGTAGTATATAGCAGCCCCAGTGGTAGTATATAGCAGCCCCAGCAGCCCCAGTGGTAGTACATAGCAGCCCCAGCGGTAGTATACAGCAGCCCCAGAAATCCAGGGCCCCCCCAGCCTTGCTCCGGTAACCTGTAAAGTAAAATATACTTATCACTGTCCCGCTGCCGTCTGCGCCCGCCGCTGCCGACATCTCGATGCTCCTTCTTCATGCGTCTTCTTCCGACTTCCTGTGTTCGGCGCCGGCAATGACGTCATTGCCTGCGACGAACAGAGGAAACCGGAAGAAGACGCATGAAGATGGAGGATCGGGATGTCGGCAGCGGCGGGCACGGACAGCAGCGGGACAGTGATAAGTATATTTTACTTTACAGGTTACCGGAGCAAGGCTGGGGGGGCCCTGGATTACTGAGGCTGCTGGGGCTGCTGGGGCTGCCATATTGACTCGCGTATAAGCCGAGGGGGGTACTTTTCAGCCCAATTTTCGGGCTGAAAAACTCGGCTTATACGCGAGTATATACGGTAATCTCTTTTTGTGTGGAAACATTGTGGGGATTGAGTTTTCATTAAATAGAGGCCAGATTCATCAGTAGTAGAATGGGTCAGATATTTAAGGAGTTGCAATATGGAGGAATAGTAGTTTGATCTATATCATATAGCACACACACTATAGGTGTTGGTGGATGTAAGGCACAATTATATATTCAGATTCATCGGTAGTAGTATGGGTCAGATAATTAAGGAGCTGTAACATGGAGGAATAGTAGTTGGATCAGCATTCCATATAGCACACACATTATAGGTGTTGGTGGATGTAAGGCACATTTACATATTCAGAATCATCGGTAGTAGTATGGGTCAGATTTTTTAAGGAGTTATAACATGGAGGAATAATAGTTGGATCAGTACATCATATTGCACACATATTGTAGGTGTTGGTGGATGTAAGGCACTTCCATATATATGTTCCAAATGAATTTTTTCACATATTTATTTAGAATTGCAATTTTTGGGAATATATATGTCTTATTGATTTGGTTGCACTATTTTTGGGTTGGTTTTGAGTTATATCATCACATGAATTAATAGGTTCCTAATTGTTTGTAATATTGCACAGGGATTCAGTCACAATTTGTATGTGTATATGATTGATGGATTTTAGACACAAAAATTGATGTTTCATGAGGAAGGATTATAATGCATAATTTTGGGATATAGAGATTTAATTTAGATTGTTTTAATGAATATTTTTATCACGGGACTTTCACATAACTGTGCTATAGAGTATATGATTGATTAGGGTCCCATAAAAATTATATTATATTAGTATTATGGTTTGGGATAGGTAATGATAGAATAACTTGAAAGATTATTCTTTGAGAAATCTGGTAATGCATTTATGAGTACCGTAATTGGGGCAATTTTGTCAGAATTGATTCTGATTATGATGATAGCTGAATAAATTTTATTGTATGATATATATCATGGGAGATTATGGAGTATATTGAATATGAGGATAGTGATAACTTTTACCTGTATAATATAGAGATTGGTCTATTACGGAACAATGTGGTGATGTGCTCCCCAAATGACAAATTTTTACTATGATGATAATAATAATTATTGTATGTCTATAGAATTATGAAAAATTCTGTCTTCAATTTTTAATATGCAATTGTGGTGAATCTTTTTGAAAAAAATAAAAACTATTTTCATATTTATAAAATATAGTGTGGTTTTCATGATTCACCAACAGATCTGTTCTAGATCTGGGTGGTGATTGGGTTCGAATTGATATTATATTGTGAAAACTGATAATATTCTTTAGGACTGTTTTGGATTGTCTGTGTTATATAGCAGGTGAGGGAGACAATGTTTCACATCAGGGAGGCAGCGGTGGGCAGATTAAACACACAGGCTCCAGCCACAAGCCACCTCCTATTTGGCTCCACTATGTAAGTTTTCAAAGTGTATTATCTCGTGGTACAGAGGGGGTCAAGGGCTGGGGGACCCCTTCAGTGCTGTAATTAGATCACCATGTATGGTTGGTGACAGGTAATCTTTAAATATTCCCATTACTAAGAGCTGGTGTCGCTGATAGAGAATTCACCCTATGCAAAAAACAGGAGGCCCAATTCCTTGTTGTGTTGGTGATTGTGTAAAAATTGAGCTTCTTTCCTCCGTTCTCTCATTGATAGAGTTCACTCTATGCAAAGACCATAAGCTATAAGACGTTAGTGCAGTTCGTACTGAAGCCTTTCTACAGTTTTGTTGCCTGGAGTTTTCCTTATTTTGTGGGAGTTGCTGTTCTTCCCGGTCTGTGGTTGAAGGTTGAGGGAATTTTAGCCTAGGGCTGATGGGGAGCAAGGACAAGGTTGGCAGGCCAGACATACTCCCTTTCAGAAGTAATTCTGGGAACAAGATGAGCCAGTGACCCCCAGTCTAAGGGCTAGTCTAGTTCCCTGAATACCTTTGCCCTGCTCTGCTATCCTGCTACCTTACTTCTTTATCCATTATACCATTCCATGATAGTCAGCACATCGCATATCAAATGGTTAACCGGTTGGCCAGAAGACCTCTGTAGCAATGCTAATCATTGAGCCATGGGGTGAGAACAGCAGAAATGAGCACACAGCAACTTTGCCTTGTGAAGCTGCTCATCCAGGCTGGGATAGTGGCTTAGGAATTGCTGGACAATCAGGTTGAGGACGTGAACCATACAAGCCATGGGTGCAATAAGTTTGCTCCGGGCATAGAGCTACCACCATGTTTGCACTGTTATCATACACAGCCTTCCCTGGCTCCAGGTTTAGCGGAGACAGTTTTTTGTTGGCACTCAGCCTGCATAGCTATCCACAGCTCTTCAGCTGTGTGACTCCTATCACCAAGGCATTTTAATTTAATCTCTGCCTGATGATGGAGAGCCATGGCAACGCAGTATGGAGGCGGATTCTGTCTAAACTGTTGCAACAGTAAGGGAGAGTTGAAGAGCTCAGCTGGAAACCCTAGAGGAGGTGGAAAGGTAGAAGGTCTTGGGGATTTCAAGACTTGGAAAGTAGCCCCTTCCCTGCCTGGCTCGATAGCCACCAGAGTCATCTAGTGGCCAATGAGAGAGATGTAACACCCCTGGCCATGTTTGCTCATCTAGTTTTCAGTGGTGATATGCACGCTGTCACACACAGTGTTTCTGAAGAAATGGGTGATGTTGTCTGTAACAAGCTGATGTAGCTCAAACACAACTTTCTTCAAGAAGTAATGGTGACTGGGTAACTGATACTGGGGCTGTGACAGGTATTAGCTTGTGGAAACAGTCTGTATCCACCAAGCAAAATGGCAGCATTTCCGTGGCCAACAAATGGGAGATGGTGAAGTTCAAGCTCTTTGCTTTGGGATGTGTAAGAGGAAATAATCTTTTCCGTCACCACAACTGTGGGACTGAGGGCTACCTGCTGTGCTGAGAGAGGGTGGAGTAGGGTGTACCTGACAAACTGCTGCACTGCGAAGGTGGTGCAGTCGGAGATGTTCTGGTGGGTTGACAAACAAGTACTGTGCTTGGTGTCTGAGATCGGTCAAAACCAGCCCACATCTGTAACAGCTAAAGGTCTGTCACTCACTCCGACTGTAGCGGGTAAACAACTTGAGGTCCTGTGGTTGGACTCCTGTCATACAACACTTGCCATGGTGACAAAAAAGGAAAAAGCAGTGGATGCATTTTATGTGGCAGACGGTGTTTGGTGAGGCCCATTATGCACAGTTTTAGCACAGTATTTTTGCAATAAATTATGCATGGTGCTTGGCCATGTAGCGGTTCATGCATGTCGTAGTCAAATTGTTTTTTTTCTATACCTAATTTTTTAGTACAAAGTTTGCAAATAAAGTGAGTTGCGTCATCTTTTTCAGTGTCAAAAGGGGCCCAGGCTAGGCAAACCTTGCCACCTCAGACAATTGCAGATCTGTGAATGCTGCTATTTAGAGCCAGAGTTGTGACTGAGGATACAATGCTTGTTGTGCTTGCACCCCTCAGTCTCTGTGTGGGAACTTGCAACCTAACCAGAGTAACTGAAGATCTCCAGCAAATACAGGCAGAGTAGATGAAGTAAAACCAGGTGGACTTTATTTCACCAATTAAAAACTTCATTCATTGTTCCATGAATAAGACATTTTGGGTCAAAACGCATCTGATTTTTCCTGCTTACTGGGGTACTCCACTACCTGATTAATTTTGTTTTTAATTGGTGAAATAAAGTCAACTTGGTTCTAATTCATCTACCTTGCCTGTATTCTCTGAAGATCTTCACTTACTCTGAATTGCTACTCGCCAGATCGGGAAGGCTCCGTGCGAACAGTTTTGGACCATGTGTGCTTGGGACGCAGAAGGGTGAGATGAATATTTTTTTTTATTACGTAACGTAGCCTCCTCATTTACTTCTTTTCCACTTCCTCTGCTCAGCTACTCAGCTGCATGACTGGATTGATTCCAAGTGGGATCTCGAACCTCATCATTATCCTCTCTGCTATCCCAGTCCACACCGTGAGAGTTATCCTCCTCCTATTTCTGCTGTGAATTCACACTACATTTTGGGTGCTCCTCAGGAATCTGACTCTAAACATCATTATCACCTCCATTCCCTGGGTTAATATCTGGTGACAAGGGTCTGGATTCTTCTTGGGACATACTTCCTCCGTTCCCGATTCCAATTTGACAAGATTTTGCCATCAGTGCAGATGGTTTTGTGCTCTGCAGTATGTGAATCTTTGGAGCAGAACTCTGATGCCTATTGAATTGAATGTGTAAAAATCTCTGCAGAATCGCCCATCTGTGTTTCCCCACAATCATTTGTGAGTTTGGAGAGTTGTGACATGGGGTGACACATGGGTAACTGGTATCCAAGGACAAGAGACCAATATGATCTGCGCTGCTGTATGTAATATCACAGACATCCGTGGTATATAAAATGGTGCTCTTTATTCCATTCTGACGCGTTTCAAGGTCGCCCCAACCTCTTCATCAGGGATACACCAGCATAAATCCTGATATCCCTAATGAAGAAGTCGGGACGACCTTGAAATGCGTCGGAATAAAATAAAGAGCACCATTTTTTATACCACGGACGTCTGTGATCTTATATACAGCAGCTCGGATTGTATTGGTCTCTTGTCCTTGGATATCACGCGGCCATCCCTGTGGTGGTGGATCCTGTGGCAGCTGTTCGATGCGCAAATACTAGTTGTGGGTTATCACAACTTTCTAACATGAGCAGTTAATGCGCTGCATACATTTAGAGCATTAAGAAGATAAGACCCATTGCGCCCTTGTCTATCCTATTTTAGACATGGGTAATTGGGGCACCACCTCTAAGGACTGTACTGTTTGTGATGTTCAGGTGGAGGAACAGGAGGACAAGTCACTTGAAACAGAGCTTGCCAAGAACTGTAGCAAATGCTCTTTCTAGGCCTCATCTACAACTCGTCTCTCTCTGCTGCTAGCAAACAAAGAGACTGGAGTAGGCTGTCCAGTAAAAGAAGTTGTCACTTTGCTTGAGATACGGTAAGCCAATGTTTGGTCAGTACTGCTCTCAGTAACATTAGCAGTAGCACCTACCCCATGTACACCTCAAACACAAAGCCTTTTCCCCTTACTAAATTTTTCCCCTTCCTCTTTCCACCACGACTTTGTGATTTTCCACTCATGTTTTATGCATACAGGATTTGAAAGCACTTTTTTGAGGCGAGACACATCCTTTTTAGGATAAACTAACTGATTTGGCAATAACTAGTTTGAGGTCAAAAAATGTCTTTAGTAATAACTGAGTGATTTGGCAATAACTGATTTGAAGCAGAAAAAATGCCATTTTAGTACAAACGGACTGATTTGGCAATAACTAGTTTGAGGTCAAAAAATGTATTTTTAGTAAAAACTGAGTGATTTGGCAATAACTGGTTTGAGGCCAATGCAAATCTGAATGCATACATATTTTTAATAACTAGAATTAGGTATACATATCAATTATTTTTACTACAGCAATCTGCCAACATAGTAATTTGTACATTTTATGTAAATGATTGTCAATAAATAGAGTTCATTAAAGGTGATTTGATCCTGTAGCCACATTGGAAAAAACACACAGAGATAACAAATTTGAAAGTTTTTTTCATAACTTTTACATAATGGGATCATTTTATTTTATCATCATGTACATTCACTAATGTATGTGACCATGCTGTGTAAATGATTGTTGCATAAACTGTCTTGTTGGCCACCAAAAATCTAGACTAGAGCATCTCCTCATGCAATGCTGAGCAAAGAACATGTCTTCGGCACTTCCAAAACAATGAGAAGCCACATAAATTTCAGGGCAAATTACAAATTACAATCTAGATGCTATTGTAAATGACGCCAATAGTAAAATAAGTGTAGATTTACTATGAATTATTTTTTAATATAAGTAATTTTATCATTTTTATTTGAAAATATACTTGAAGCTTGAAATCATTAAGTTCTCTCCCCTTTCCAAATGGCAGTCAACTTTTGCATTGGAAATGTTGTCTTCAGGAATGTATTAATCTGCAGAAAAAAATAATTTTAACATACAACTGTATATTGTATTTAATGTTACATGTTTAGCATTTAAAATGACTCTTACTTTTAGAATTGTTGTCATCTAAAAGGGAACCTGTCAGGTCCCCTATGCACACATAGCCACCAGCAGTTTTTGGCATACTGTATTGCTGGGGTCACACATGCGTCAGGATTTTTAACTCCTGATCTGGTTTTGAGCTTTCAAAAAGCTCAAAACCGGATCAGGAAACGCTCCCCATAGGAGCCCATTATAGTAACCGGATTGCTTTACATGCAATCCGGTTACCGGCTCCGGATCTCCACTCAGCATGTGAGGAGTTAATAGTGCATTTACAGTAAGCCGGCTATTGTCGGCTTTGTACTAATTTATGAATGAAGCTGCGGCTCACCTGACAGTTGCGCAGATACTGTACGTAAGGTACGTATAATATCTGCCGCTGTCCGAGGTCCTGTAACCATTAACATTGGGTCTATGGGCAGGGCACCGCCATAGACCTAATGTTAAAGGTTTATGGACCATGGACAGCGACAGATACTATACGTACATTACGTACAGTATCTGCGCAACTGTCAGGGGAGCCGCAGCTTAATTCATAAATTAGTACAGAGCCGACAATAGCCGGCTTACTGTAAATGCATCATTAACTCCTCACATGCTAAGAGGAGTGCACAGCATGTCTCTAGGGGGGGTGGGCACCCCCTAGAGACTTGTTGCCCACAGATAATATTAATAATTAATGTGTTAATACACATTTAACACTTTGCTTATCCCTGCAGCAGCAGAGATGAGCAAAGTATACGGTAATCGCATTGCTCAGGATCATACATCCTGAGCAATCTGGTTACCGGACTGCGGTTTCCTGCACACATTTATGTGTGTGAAGGCAATTGCATTCACCGCATCCAGATCTGAACGCAATTGCCTGCCGAAATGTGACCCTAGCCTATATCTACATTCCATACAATAGATCTTTTAGAAAAACCGGCGTCTTTATGAGTACTATACATAGGTAATCTGAGGATGTGTTCCCCTTACAACATTGACATCCTACGAGTAGAAATTGTTTAAGCGGTCCTTCGGTAGAGCGCCGAGATTACACGAACACAATTATCTCCAATCTCTATCTTTATTCTACTCGTATACATCTCCCTTCGGGGAAAGCGGTCTAACAGAGTTGCAGAGGGAAAGGACCTGATTGACGCCGTCCGGCCTGGCCTTGGAGTGAGCACTTGATCGGCACATAATCTGAAGCTGAGAGGATCTAGGACACGGAAGAGATACAGGTCCGAGGCTGGCAGCCTGAGCCTTAACACACGCCCACATTCTGGTTGTGCGGAACTGGCACAACCATAAAAGGTTAGTTGATCCCTAAGTGCAACCTTATAATAGCAGGATAAGTCCACAGGTGGCGCAACACATTTTTTTCTTTTCTGTAACATTGACATCCTGGCTTAAGAGAGGCATAGTGTGCATGATCGGAAGTGCAGACAAGATCTGATCATGCACACTAAACCTCTCTGAAGCCAGGTAGCGCAAACCTGGGTACAAAAACTCAATGAAGGTGAACAAAACCATGTGCATGTGCGAGCTTAAGTATAGCACTTGCAAAGATGCCGACTTTTGTAAAGCATCTTTGCCACATGTTTTTTTTTTTTGCATTCCTCGGGATCAACACGTCTATGGGTTCAACTAGATGGACCTAAAGTCTACTTTTAACCTTAAAACTATTAAACTATGTTATCACACCCACAGGAGCATGGACCAACTCGTCAGGGAAATACAGCCTCCTCGACTAGACAAAGGTCTAATTTGCATATTTTAAACAGATTTTAGAAATACTTTTCTAAAGACCTGTTTATGTAAGCAAAGACATGAAGGAACTGATAGGCGGAGAATATTCTGTAGATATGTGCCTACAACTGCTGGTGGTTCTGGGGACACAGAGGATCTGACAGGTTCTCTTTAACATTGTTTCTGTTAATGCTACTATGAGGATATTGTTTGTTGCATTTTACTACGATAATTGACATTTTGGGAATAATCTGTAATGCTGTTTCCCATAGTGTCCATAGATCTTCCTTTACAAGGGGCAACCATTGTTTCTTTTGTTGACTCTGTATCTTAATGTAAATTATTCAAATGGAATCCAGCAATGGCAGAAAAATTTCCATATTACAACCACATTTATTTGGAAATATTAAATAAAAGACAGTAGAGTTTAAAATACATCATGATGAATAATAAAAAATGAGCCACAGATATGCGTTTAGAGCAGACGCTCATAGTCCTGACAACTTATTGATTGAATAACATGTAATATATACTAAGTAAAACCCCCAAAAGGAAAAAGAAAAGAGAGGGGGTGGAAATGAAACACACCTATTTTACCCATGAGGAAATGAACTCTAAAGCTGTTCTTACAAGCATGAGATTAACAGGCTAAATGCATAGAAAATATTAAAAAATAGATCCATATGTTCATAATGAGTTCTAAAACAAATAATAGTCAGTAAAATAAATTACATAGGATTGAAGTGTAGAAAAAAAATGTTATGTTAAAAACTAGATGAGGGCCTGATGCCATAGCATCGGAAGGGCAATCTCTATGCACTCTGTCTCCTCTCTTTGTGCCCGTATCTCCCCTGTGCCGGTCTCTCGTCTTGATGCATGTCTCTCCCCTGTATGCTGTCTCCTACTGTGCACTTTCTCCCACGGTGTGCTGTCTCCCCATTTGCGCTGTCTTCCCGTGCGCGCTGTCTTTCCTGTGCACCATCTCACCCCTGTGCCTTTCCCACGTGCAATGTCTCTCCTTTCTGTGCCGGTCTCTCCCCTGTGTGCCATTTCCCCCTATGTGCTGTCTCCCTCTGTGCACTGTTTCCGCTCTGTGTGCTGTCTTAAACCCTGTGTGCAGTCTGCCCCGTGCACCATCTCCCCTTGTGCACCATTTCCCCCTTTGCACCGGCTCCCTCCTGTGTCTTTTCTCCCCTGTTTGCAGTCTCCCCCTGTGTGCCATCACCCTTATTGCACTGTCTCCCCCCTGTGTGTCATCTCCCCACTAAGAGCTGTCTCGCCTCTTTGCGATGTCTCCCACCTTTGTGCTGTCTCTCATATTTGCCTCTCTCTCTTCTCTGTGCCTTTCCCTCATGCGGTCTCTTCTCCCTGGGCCACTCTCTTGTCAATATGTCTCTCCCCTGTATGCTGTCTCTCTGTTTTCTGTCTCTCCTCTCTGTGCCTGTCTCCCCCCTGAGTGCTGTCTCTACCCTGTGTTTTGTCTCTCCTATCTGTGCCTGTCTTCTCCCTGTGTGCTGTCTTCCCCCTGTTTGCTGTCTCACCCTGGGTGCTGTCTCCCCCCCTGTTCCTGTTTCTCCTCTCTGTGTCAATCTCTCCCCTGTGTGCTGTTTCCGCGTGTGCTCTGTCTCCCCTTTATGCACTGCTTTCTCCCTGTGCATTGTCTCCTCCCTGTGCGCTGCCTCCACCTGTGTGCCATTTTCCCCTATGCACAGTCTCCCTCCTGTGTGCCGTCTCCTCCCTGTGCACAGTCTCCCCCCTGTGCGCCATCTCACCCCTGTGTGCAGTCTCCCTTCTTTGCTCTGTCTCCCCCTGTGCGCCGTCACTCACCTGTGCCTGTCTCTCCTCTGTGTGCCTTTCCTCGCGAGCAGTCTCTTCTCTCTGGGGCTGTCTCTCGTCTATGTGCCTGTCTCTAATGTGTGTGCTGTCTCTCATCTCTGTGCCCGTCTCTCCCCTGTGTACTGTCATTCCTCTATGTGCCTGTCTCTCCCCTGTGTGTTGTCTCTCCTCTTTGTGTCAGTCTTCCCCCCGTGTCCTGTCTTCCCCTGTGTGCTGTCTCCCCCGGGTGCTGTCTACCCCCTTTGTGCTGTCTCCCCTTGTATGCTTTCTCCTCTACATGTGCCTGTCTCTTCCATGGGCGCTGTCTCTCCTTTCTGTGCCTGTCTCCCCCCTATGCATGTCTCTCTCCAGTGTGCTGTCTCCCCTCTTATCTGCTGTCTGTCCTCTCTGTGCCTGTCTGTTCTCTGTGTACTTTCTCTCCCTTGTGTGCTGTCTTCCCCTGTGTGCTGGCTCTCCTCTTTGTGCCTGTTTCTCCCCTGTGTGCCATTCCCCCTCTGTGCAGTTTCTCTCCTCTCTGTGCCTCCCGTTGTACAGTTTCTCTCCTCTCATTGCCTTTCTCTCCTCCCTTTGCCTATGTCTCCTCCCTGTGCCTGTCTTTCCTCTCTGTGCCTTTCTCTCTTCTCTGTGCCTTTCTCTCCCTGTGTGCTGTCTCTGCCCTGTGCGGTTTCTCCTCTCTGTGGCTGTCTCTCCTCTCTGTGCCTGTAATGCCAAGACTCTTACGTTCTTTGGTAGCTGCAGTATATCTAATTGGATTTCTGGAATTTTCCTTTTACATTTTAAAGGGAATCTGTCAGGTCAAAAATCCACACATAACTGATATCATTTTCTAATTCCTTTCTCTAAGCTCTCTCTATTCATGTTTTTCTATTATTTATGCTTCCCTCCTATCCTCTGTAAACTGCAAAATAAAAGATTAATTCCTTCTGTCAATCACCATTAGCTCTCTGCTGCCCACTCCCCAAGTTGGACTATTCGGTTATGAAAGTAATGGAGAGCACTAATGCACCAGCTCCCTGCAGGATGTGAAAATGCGTATAGCAAAGAAACTACAAATTGTGCAATAATGATTTCACATGTTTTTAAAAGGTCTGCCCAGACAATATTCAAAGGTAATATTAGTATCATACTGAAAAATGAGCTGACAGAGTTTCTTTAAATATATTACAGATTCTCCTGAACCAATACTGTGAAATTTAAAGTATTGTTAAAAATTCTAAGTGTTACCTGCATTATTAATAGCTCTTGTCTTTCTATTTTATTCAACAGTGATGAGAAATGAAGAGATATAAACAAGCTTGCCCGATCTGTTGAGAAAAAATGTTTTTCATTTATAATTACAACATAAATTGGATTGATGCAAATTGTTGTTTAGACAAGTTTCAGAACAGTGTACTATAGGTCTATGAATCTTTAGATTCAGATCCTTAGACCAGCTGTCAGACCTGGACTTGCATGTGTATTGTGAGTTTAAAACTCTGCTCATCTGAAACAGGGTTTGCCTTGAAACAACACCAATGACCAAAGACAATAACAAAATGGGCAAATACCCTGTAGAAAGTAAATAAATAAATAAATAGTAATAGTACAAGTAAGGCCCCCTTCACACTGTGTTTTTTGCACATCCATGTGGATCCTTGAATTTCAAGGATCACACAGACAGGCACTGATCTGTGTCAACTAATGTCCCCGGACCATTATTAAAACGGATCCGTCATCAGTCACCAGAGATCGGGGTGGGAGAAGTTGGACTTTGCTTCTGAGCATGCTCAGTACAACAAAACGGACGCATTTTAAGGATTCATTTTTTTCATGGATCTGTCTCCATAGACTCCCATGTTATTTGACGCAGACCGCGACAGATCCATTTCTATCCGTTAGTGTCCACTTTTTTGAAGGCAGCCCAAAATCACAACAGTCTCCAATTCTCGGTACATCAAAAAATCATACACAAACGGATCCCTGAAAAAAACTACACAAATTGATGGCCATATAGGACCAATCCATGCTCATAGGGATACATGGGTGGCCAAAATGGATCCCTGACTATCCATTTCAAAACGAATAGACACAGTTTCCCAATAATGCAGTGTGAAGGGGCCTAAATAGCACAGAAAAATATTACAATCTGAGAGTCCTCAGTGGTTGATACCTTTTAATGGCTAACTGAAAAGATGGTAAGCATAGCAAGCTTTTGGAACACTTACAGTAAGCCCCTTCATCAGGCTGATAATGAAACAAATTCTGAAGACACATACATATATACATAGGCAGAGTGAGATAATGCAGTAAATACGACAGGTGACGTAAAGCAGAGTCAGGCTAGGGAGGAGGAGAGCAACTGGGAAAAATACTAAGATAAGAGGAACCGATTGTAAACTTTTTCTTCTAACTATTATTGTTTTACTAGATGGCGGCCCGATTCTAAAGAATCGGGTAGTCTAGAATCCATATATAGTTTATTTACTAATAGTTAGGGGAGTGCGGTGAAATGAATTGTGTGCATACAGGTGGCTCAGTGGGTAGCAGAGTATACGGTGGTTCAGTGGTTAGCACTGCGCGGTGGCTCAGTGGTTAGCACTGCGCGGTGGCTCAGTGGTTAGCACTGCGTGGCGGCTCAGTGGTTAGCACTGCGCTGTGGCTCAGCGGTTAGCACTGCGCAGTGGCTCAGTGGTTAGCACTGCACGGTGGCTCAGTGGTTAGCACTGCGCGGTGGCTCAGTGGTTAGCAGTGAGTGTGGTGGTTCAGTGGTTAGCAGTGAGTGCGGTGGCTCAGTGGTTAGCAGTGAGTGCGGTGGCTCAGTGGTTAGCAGTGAGTGCGGTGGCTCAGTGGTTAGCAGTGAGTGCGGTGGCTCAGTGGTTAGCAGTGAGTGCGGTGGCTCAGTGGTTAGCAGTGAGTGCGGTGGCTCAGTGGTTAGCAGTGAGTGCGGTGAGATTGGTTAGCGCAGCGCCATGGGCAGAGTGGTCAGCGCAGCGCCGTGGGCAGAGTGGTCAGCGCAGTGCCGTGGGCAGAGTGGTCAGCGCAGCGCCGTGGGCAGAGTGGTCAGCGCAGCGCCGTGGGCAGAGTGGTCAGCGCAGCGGCATGGGCAGAGTGGTCAGCGCAGCGCCATGGGCAGAGTGGTCAGCGCAGCACCGTGGGCAGAGTGGTCAGCACACACATGCATACACACACACACACACACACACTCCGCTATAGTTACCACCGACCCTGCGTATTCCCCGCCGCCTGGATCCGGAGTCGACATGTCGTCGTCTACGGACGACTGGATCCAATATGGCGTCCGGGAAGTTTGGCGAGACTTCTTGGACGCTATATTGGATCCAGTAGTTGGGGGGCGGCGACATGTCGACTGAGGATCCAGGCGGTGGACGCAGGGCCGGTGGTAAGTATAGCGGAGTGTGTGTGTGTGTGTATGTGTTTGTACAAAGTGAGGGAAGTGCGGACAAAGTGAGGGAAGTGCGGACAAAGTGACGGAAGTGTGGACAAAGTGAGGGAAGTGCGGACAAAGTGACAGAAGTGACTACATACACACATATATACACATACTGTACATTGCATATGGAGGGGTGAGGAGAGTGGAGGCTGGAGGGGTGAGGAGAGTGGAGGCTGGAGGGGTGAGGAGAGCGGAGGCTGGAGGGGTGAGGAGGGGTGAGGAGAGCGGAGGCTGGAGGGGTGAGGAGGGGTGGGGAGAGCGGAGGCTGGAGGGGTGAGGAGGGGTGAGGAGAGGGGAGGCTGGAGGGGTGAGGAGGGGTGGGGAGAGCGGAGGCTGGAGGGCAGAGGCTGGAGGGGAGAGGCTGGAGGGCGGAGGCTGGAGGGGAGAGGCTGGAGGGCAGAGGCTGGAGGGCAGAGACTGGAGGGCAGAGGCTGGAGGGCAGAGGCTGGAGGGGAGAGGCTGGAGGGGAGAGGCTGGAGGGGTGAGGAGGGTGGGGAGAGTGGAGGCTGGAGGGGAGAGGCTGGAGAGCAGAGGCTGGAGGGGAGAGGCTGGAGGGGAGAGGCTGGAGGGCAGAGGGTAGAGGGAAAGGCTGGAGGGGAGAGGCTGCAGGGGAGAGGCTGCAGGGGTGAGGAGGGGTGGGGAGAGCGGAGGCTGGAGGGGAGAGGTTGGAGGGGAGAGGCTGGAGGCAGAGGCTTGAGGGCAAAGGCTGGAGGGAGAGGCTGGAGAGGAAAGGCTGGAGGGCAGAGGCTAGAGGAGAGAGGCTAGAGGGCAGAGGCTGGAGGGGAGAGGGTGGAGGGCAGAGGCTGGAGTGCAGAGGCTGGAAGGGAGAGGCTGGAGGGCAGAGGCTGGAGAGGAGAGGCTGGAGGGTAGAGGCTTGAGGGCAGAGGCTGGAGGGCAGAGGCTGGAGGGGTGAGGAGGGGTGGGGAGAGCGGAGGCTGGAAAGGCTGTGGAGAGGCTGGAGGGGAGAGGCTGGAGGGCAGAGGCTGGAGGGGAGAGGCTGGAGGGGAGAGGCTGGAGAGGAGAGGCTGAAGGGCAGAGGCTGGAGGGCAGAGGCTGGAGGGGAGAGGCTGAGGGGAGAGGCTGGAGGGCAGAGGCTGAAGGGCAGAGGCTGGGGGGGAGAGGCTGGAGGGCAGAGGCTGGAGGGCAGAGGCTGGAGGGGAGAGGCTGGAGGGCAGAGACTGGAGGGCAGAGACTGGAGGGCAGAGGCTGGAGGGCAGAGGCTGGATGGGAGAGGCTGGAGGGGAGAGGCTGGAGGGGTGAGGAGGGGTGGGGAGAGCGGAGGCTGGAGGGGAGAGGCTGGAGGGCAGAGGCTGGAGGGGAGAGGCTGGAGGGCAGAGGCTGGAGGGGAGAGGCTGGAGGGGAGAGGCTGGAGGGCAGAGGCTGGAGGGGAGAGGCTGCAGGGGAGAGGCTGCAGGGGTGAGGAGGGGTGAGGAGAGCGGAGGCTGGAGGGGAGAGGCTGGAGGGGAGAGGCTGGAGGGCAGAGACTGGAGGGCAGAGACTGGAGGGCAGAGGCTGGAGGGCAGAGGCTGGAGGGGAGAGGCTGAGGGGAGAGGCTGGAGGGGTGAGGAGGGGTGGGAGAGCGGAGGCTGGAGGGAGAGGCTGGAGGGCAGAGGCTGGAGGGAGAGGCTGGAGGGCAGAGGCTGGAGGGAGAGGCTGGAGGGAGAGGCTGGAGGCAGAGGGTGGAGGGGAGAGGCTGGAGGGAGAGGCTGCAGGGGAGAGGCTGCAGGGGTGAGGAGGGGTGAGGAGAGCGGAGGCTGGAGGGGAGAGGTTGGAGGGGAGAGGCTGGAGGGGGGAGGCTGGAGGGCAGAGGCTGAAGGGCAGAGGCTGGAGGGGAGAGGCTGGAGGGCAGAGGCTTGAGGGCAAAGGCTGGAGGGAGAGGCTGGAGAGGAAAGGCTGGAGGGCAGAGGCTAGAGGAGAGAGGCTAGAGGGCAGAGGCTGGAGGGGAGAGGGTGGAGGGCAGAGGCTGGAGTGCAGAGGCTGGAAGGGAGAGGCTGGAGGGCAGAGGCTGGAGGGCAGAGGCTGGAGGGCAGAGGCTGGAGGGGTGAGGAGGGGTGGGGAGAGCGGAGGCTGGAAAGGCTGTGGAGAGGCTGGAGGGTAGAGGCTGGAGGGCAGAGGCTGGAGAGGAGAGGCTGGAGAGGAGAGGCTGGAGGGCAGAGGCTGGAGGGCAGAGGCTGGAGGGGAGAGGCTGGAGGGGAGAGGCTGAAGGGCAGAGGCTGGGGGGGAGAGGCTGGAGGGCAGAGGCTGGAGGGCAGAGGCTGGAGGGGAGAAGCTGGAGGGGAGAGGCTGGAGGGCAGAGGCTGGAGGGCAGAGGCTGGAGGGGAGAGGCTGGAGGGCAGAGGCTGGAGGGGTGAGGAGGGGTGGGGAGAGCGGAGGCTGGAGGGGAGAGGCTGGAGGGCAGAGGCTGGAGGGGAGAGGCTGGAGGGGAGAGGCTGGAGGGGAGAGGCTGGAGGGCAGAGGCTGGAGGGAGAGGCTGGAGGGGAGAGGCTGCAGGGGAGAGGCTGCAGGGTGAGGAGGGGTGAGGAGAGCGGAGGCTGGAGGGGAGAGGTTGGAGGGGAGAGGCTGGAGGGGAGAGGCTGGAGGGGGGAGGCTGGAGGGCAGAGGCTGAAGGGCAGAGGCTGGAGGGGAGAGGCTGGAGGGGAGAGGCTGGAGGGCAGAGGCTGGAGGCAGTGGCGTAGCTGGCCTGCTCCAGGCCCTGGGGCAAGATCAGCACCCAGGCCCTCGATGTGAGGACCGGGGGGGGAGGTGCCTGGCAGAGAGATGTGAGGACTGGGGGGGGTGGGGGGTGCTGGCAGAGAGATGTGAGGACCGGGGGGGGGGTGCACACTCACCGCGGCCGCCGTGCGTCTGCTGTTGGAGGAGAGGAGGGGCGGGCAGAGCTGCAGAACAGGAAGGCGGCCCCCCCGCTAGCTACGCTACTGGCTAGAGGGCAGACGGAACTTCCGAGAGCGGAACGTTCCCCCGCCTGTTCCTGTAGCCGGGCGCCTCCCGGCTACCCCGCACTGGTGAAGTCACCACCATGGTCCAGAGGCCATCATGGAAATAACCTTCGGGTTTTCGGAAGTGGCCTTCGGGTTTTATATTATAGATGATTAGTGACCTGTGGAGACCTGAAGGTTCTTCAGTGAGTTGTAAAGGGCAAATAAATCAAAGCGAGACAGTTCAAATAAGAAGTGTCAAAAATTAATTGTTCTCTAACTATAGTATGTTGCAAGATGTGATCACCCCAAATGCCCTTTCATTTTCTATAAAAAGGCACGAATCTGATATCCTCAAATGCCCTTTCATCTATTATATAATTGCCGTAACTGACTTCCGTCGGAGCGGCGTAACTTCCGGTGGCTTGGTTAGCGAGTCCTGGGTGCTTCTCCTGGACTCTGCATAGCGGCCACGGCGAGTTGTTGCAGTCTCGCGAAGCAATGCCCGCGAAGCGGGCATTGCGAGTCGCTGACACCGCTAACAAAGCCACAGAAGCGCATAGGACTGTAGTGTACACCGCTATAGTATACTACAGTCCCATGCCCATACGCCTGTCCGCCCCTAAACCTAAGCGCCAACGACTCGCAATGTCCGCTGGCGCTTAAGGGCCGACACGCGTATGCCCATGGGACTGTAGTATACCATCGCGCTGTACACTACAGCGCCATGCTCTAAACCACCCCCTAATGCTCTAAACCACCCCCTAAGTGCGCCGCACCTAAGCCCCTACCCCCTAAGCCCCCCTAATGCTCTATACCACCCCCTAAGTGCGCCGCACCTAAGCCCCTACCCCCTAAGCCCCGCCGCACCTAAGCCAATACCCCCTAAGCCCCGCCGCACCTAAGACCCTACCCCCTAAGCCCCGCCGCACCTAAGCCCCTACCTACCCCCTAAGCCCCGCCGCACCTAAGCCCCTACCTCCTAAGCCCCGCCGCACCTAAGCCCCTACCTCCTAAGCCCCGCCGCACCTAAGACCCTACCGCCGCCCCGCCGCACCTAAGCCCCTACCCCCTAAGCCCCGCTGCACCTAAGCCCCTACCCTCTAAGCCCCGCCGCACCTAAGCCCCTACCCCCTAAGCCCCGCCGCACCTAAGCCCCTACCCCCTAAGCCCCGCCGCACCTAAGCCCCTACCTACCCCCTATGCCCCGCTGCACCTAAGACCCTACCCTCTAAGCCCGCCGCATCTAAGCCCCTACCCCCTAAGCCCCGCCGCACCTAAGCCCCTACCTACCCCCTAAGCCCCGCTGCACCTAAGCCCCAACCCTCTAAGCCCCGCCGCACCTAAGCCCCTACCCCCTAAGCTCCGCCGCACCTAAGCCCCTACCCCCTAAGCCCCGGCGCACCTAAGCCCCTACCCCCTAAGCACCGCCGCACCTAAGCCACGACCCGCCGCACCTAAGCCCCTACCCCCTAAGCCCCGCCGCACCTAAGCCTCTACCCCCTAAGCCCCGCCGCACCTAAGCCCCTACCCCCTAAGCCCCGCCGCACCTAAGCCCCTACCCCGTAAGCCCCGCCCGCACCTAAGCCCCTACCCTCTAAGCCCCGCCGCACCTAAGCCCCTCCCCCTAAGACCCGCCGCACCTAAGCCCCTACCCCCTAAGCCCCGCCGCACCTAAGCCCTACCCCCTAAGCACCGCCGCACCTAAGCCACGACCCGCCGCACCTAAGCCCCTACCCCCTAAGCCCCGCCGCACCTAAGCCTCTACCCCCTAAGCCCCGCCGCACCTAAGCCCCTACCCCCTAAGCCCCGCCGCACCTAAGCCCCGACCCGCCGCACCTAAGCCCCTACCCCCTAAGCCCCGCCGCACCTAAGCCCCGACCCGCCACACCTAAGCCCCTACCCCCTAAGCCCCGCCGCACCTAAGCCCCTACCCCCTAAGCCCCGCCGCACCTAAGCCCCTACCGTCCGCCGCCGCCCCGCCGCACCTAAGCCCCTACCCCCTAAGCCCCGCTGCACCTAAGCCACTACCCTCTAAGCCCCGCCGCACCTAAGTCCCTACCCTCTAAGCCCCGCCGCATGTAAGCCCCTACCCCCTAAGTCTAAGTCCGCCGCACCTAAGCCCCGCCGCACCTAAGCCCCTATCCCCTAAGCCCCGCCGCCTCCTAACCTCCCGCCGCTTTCCCCCGCCGCTGTCGCTAACACCTAAGGCCCTACACCCGAAGCCCCCGCCGTCCCCTAACCTAACGCCCCCGTCGATCACTTACATGCCTTCTTAGTCATCTGATCGTCCGTCCGATCCACAAGTCCTCCGTCCGGCCAGGCGTCCTCTTCCTCCGGCCCCGCCGGTTCTTCTCTCTTCTTTCCGCCATCTCCGGCTCTTCGTCCGGCCCCCGGGGTCTTCTGTCTTCTTTCCGCCAACTTCCAGCTCCTCTTCACTTCTAATTAAGATAGAATGGACGAAAAATCCGCCATTCTATCTCTATGAGATGTGAGGCGCTCTTCTGATTGGTCGCTGTCTACTGCCCTCAGCCAATCAGAAGAGCACCTCATTTCCCATTGACATACATTAGCGGTGTGTCGCCGATTTTATGGCCGCCCACCTGGTTCTATTTGTCGGCCCTAAAATCGCGGACACACCGCTAATGCATGTCTATGGGCAGTCAGCCCGATTTCTGATTGGTCGCTCTCTGCTGACGCCGACCAATCAGAATTCGACCTCACTGCCCATAGACATACATTAGCGGTGTGTCCGCGATTTTCGGGCCGACAAATAGAACCAGGGGCCCGGCCGTTAATTCGCTGACACACCGCTAATGTATCTCAACAAATAAATTTAATAATAAAAAAAATAATTCAATAATATTTAAACAATAATAAAAAAATAATTAAAAAATAATAAAAAAATAAATAAAAAATAATAAAAAAAAAAACAACAAAAACCTAATAATATGAGCCCTTTCAGCGGACCTGAAGGAGAACTGCGTCTCAGCCTCAGGCTCACTTAAAATAACTAATAAATTTAATAATAAAAAAAATAATTAAATAATATTTAAAACATAATTAAAAAATAATAAAAAAATAATAAAAAAATAAATAAAAAATAATAATAAAAATAAAAAAAAAATGCTAATAATATCACCCCTTTCAGCGGACCTGAAGGAGAACTGTGTCTCAGCCTCAGGCTCACTTAAAATAACTAATAAATGTAATAATAAAAAAAATAATTCAATAATATTTAAAAAATAATAAAAAAATAATTAAAAAATAATAAAAAAATAAATAAAAAATAATAATAAAAAAAAAAAAATGCTAATAATATCACCCCTTTCAGCGGACCTGAAGGAGAACTGTGTCTCAGCCTCAGGCTCACTTAAAATAACTAATAAATTTAATAATAAAAAAAATAATTAAATAATATTTAAAAAATAATAAAAAAATAATAAAAAAATAAATAAAAAATAATAATAATAAAAAAAAAAAAATGCTAATAATATCACCCCTTTCAGCGGACCTGAAGGAGAAATGTGTCTCAGCCTCAGGCTCACTTAAAATAACTAATAAATGTAATAATAAAAAAAATAATTAAATAATATTTAAAAAATAATAAAAAAATAATTAAAAAATAATAAAAAAATAAATAAAAAATAATAATAATAAAAAAAATTAAAAAAAACTAATAATATGAGCCCTTTCAGCGGACCTGAAGGAGAACTGTGTCTCAGCCTCAGGCTCACTTAAAATAACTAATAAATTTAATAATAAAAAAAATAATTAAATAATATTTTAAAAATAATAAAAAAAATAATTAAAAAATAATAATAAAAAAAAAAAAAATTATACATAATAACATAAAAAATAAGAATAAAAAAAAAAAATGCTAATAATAATGATATTACTGCTAATAAGAATGCTATTAATGCTAATAATTATGCTATTAATGCTAATAATAATGCTATTAATGCTAATAATTATGCTATTAATGCTAAAATTTATGTTATTAATGCTAATAATTATGCTATTAATGCTAATAATTATGGTATTAATGGTAATAATAATGCTATTAATGCAAATAATATTGCTATTAATTCTATTATTAATGCTATTAATGCTAATATATAATGCTATTAATGCTATAATGATCCTATTAATGGTAATATTAATGCTATAAATGCAAATTATATTGCTATTAATGCTATTATTAATGCTATTAATGCTAATAATTATGCTATTAATGCTAATAACTATGGTATTAATGGTAATAATAATGCTATTAATGCAAATAATATTGCTAATAATGCTATTATTAATGCTATATATATGCTAATAATTATGCTATTAATGCTAATAATTATGCTATTAATGGTAATAATAATGCTATTAATGCAAATAATGTTGCTATTAATGCTATTATTAATGCTATTAATGCTAATAATTATGCTATTAATGCTAATAATTATGCTATTAATGGTAATAATAATGCTATTAATGCAAATAATATTGCTATTAATGCTATTATTAATGCTATTAATGCTAATAATTATGCTATTAATGCTAATAATAATGCTATTAATGCAAATAATATGTTGCTATTAATGCTATTATTAATGCTATTAATGCTAATAATTATGCTATTAATGCTAATATTTATGCTATTAATGCTAATAATTATGCTATTAATGGTAATAATAATGCTATTAATGCAAATAATATTGCTATTAATGCTATTATTAATGCTATTAATGCTAATAATTATGCTATTAATGCTAATAATTATGCTATTAATGGTAATAATAATGCTATTAATGCAAATAATGTTGCTTATTAATAATGCTATTATTGCTAATAATTATGCTATTAATGCTAATAATCATGCTATTAATGGTAATAATAATGCTATTAATGCAAATAATATTGCTTTTTAATGCTATTATTAATGCTATTAATGCTAATAATTATGCTATTAATGCTAATATTAATGCTAATTATGCTAATAATAATCATATTAACGCTATTAATAATGCTATTAAGGCTAATAATCATGCTATTTATGCTATTCAAAATGCTATTAATGCTAATAAAATTGCTATTAATGCTCTTTATGCTAATAGTAATGCTATTAATGCAATTATTTATGCTATTAATTCTATTATTTATCCTATTAATGCTATTAATAATGCTATTAATGCTATTAATAATGTTATTCATGCTATTAATAATACTATTAATGCTATTAATGCTAATATTAATGCTATTAATTGTATTATTAATGCTATTAATGCTATTAATAATGCTATTAATGCTAATAATAATGCTATTACTGCTAATAATAATGCTATTAATGCTAATAATTATGCTATTAATGCTACTATTAATGCTAATAATGCTAATAGTAATCATATTAACGCTATTAATAATGCTATTAAGGCTAATAATCATGCTATTTATGCTATTCAAAATGCTATTAATGCTAATAATATTGCTATGAATTCTCTTTATGCTAATAGTAATGCTATTAATGCGATTAGTTATGCTATTAATTCTATTGTTTATGCTATTAATGCTATTAATAATGCTATTAATGCTATTAATAATGTTATTCATGCTATTAATAATACTATTAATGCTATTAATGCTAATATTAATGCTATTAATTGTATTATTAATGCTATTAATGCTAATAATAATGCTATTAATGCTAATAATTATGCTATTAATGCTAATATTAATGCTAATAATGCTAATAATAATCATATTAACGCTATTAATAATGCTATTAAGGCTAATAATCATGCTATTTATGCTATTCAAAATTCTATTAATGCTAATAATATTGCTTTTAATGCTCTTTATGCTAATACTCATACTATTAATGCGATTATTTATGCTATTAATTCTATTATTTAGGCTATTAATGCTATTAATAATGGTATTAATGTTATTAATAATGCTATTAATGCTATTCATGCTAATATTAATGCTATTAATTCTAATAATCATGCTATTAATCCTATTAATAATGCTATTAATGCTATTTTTAATTCTATTAATGCTATTAATAATTTTATTAATGCTAATAATGCTATTACTCCTCATAATAATGCTGTTAACGCTATTATTAATGCTATTTATGGTAATAATGCTATTAATACTAATAACAATACTATTAATATTACTATTATTGCTGTTAATAATGCTATTAATGCTAATAATAATGCTGTTAATGCTAATAATTATGCTATTAATGGTAATAATAATGCTATTAATGCAAATAATATTGCCACGTTCTAGAATCCCGATGCATTTGCATCGGGCTCACAGCTAGTTGTATATAAAAACGCATGAATTCATGTGAAACATTTACCGTATATACTCGTGTATAAGCCGACCCGTGTATAAGCCGACCCCCCTACTTTTTCCCCCAAAACCTGGGAAAACCTATTGACTCGTGGATAAGCTGAGGGTGGACCCCAGCACAGGTATACAGTCCCCCCCAGTGGTATACAGCAGCCTCCCCAGTGGTAGTATACAGCAGCCACAGAGGTATATACAAAAGCCTCTCTCCTGTGGTAGTATACAGCAGCCCCCCCCGGGGTAGTATACAGCAGTGCCCCCCCTGTGGGTATACACAGCCCCCCCTGGGGTAGTATACAGCAGTGCCCCCCTGTGGGTATACACAGCCCCCTCCTGGGGTAGTATACAGCAGTGCCCCCCCTGTGGGTATATACAGCCACCCCCCCGTTGATGCCGCACACCTGTAAAAAGAAGATCTTTCATACTTATACTCCTGCTGTCACCGCGCGCATCCTCCGCTCTCCTTGCATCCGGCGTCCATCCATATGACCGCGCACAAATGTACAGAGATTCCGCATCCATGGTGGCGAGGATGGTTCATTCTGGTAGAGGAACTATAGCTGACAGTTTATTCAATAGGTCAGTTGTGTTCTAAATATAGCTGGGTGCCTCTTACCAGGGGTTTGAGAACACCCTCTACTCACCCAGGAAATTGTTCAGTGACGGTGCCCACACTGAAATGTTTGGTCTCCCTGGATTTTCTGGTTTGTGAATTTTGGAAAGCATGTAGAATGTGCTTGTTCTTGGACTTGAAAATGAAAGGGCATTTAGGGTAATCACATCTTGCAACAGACTCTAGTTAGAGGACAATTAATTTTTGACACTTCTTATGTGAACTGTCTCGCTTTGATTTATTTGCTCTCTACAACTCACTGAGGAACCTTTAGGTCTCCACAGGTCACTAATCATAAAACAATAATAGTTAGGAAAAAAAGTTTACAATTGGTTCCTCTTATCTTAGTATTTTTCCCAGCTCCTCTCTCCCTCCCTAGCCTGACTCTGCTTTACGTCACCTGTCGTATTTACTGCATTATCTGCCTATTTATATATGAATGTGTCTTCAGAATTTGTTTCATTATCAGCCTGATGAAGGGGCTTACTGTAAGTGTTCCAAAAGCTTGCTATGTTTACCATATTTTCAGTTAGCCATTAAAAGGTACAAACCACTGAGGACTCTCAGATTCTAATATTTTTCTATCTACTGCCTAACACTGTGCAAGCACTCTTTACCTTAAATAACACAGATTACTTTACACTATTTTAATCAAAAAAGCATAAAAGCCATCCCACCATGACAAGGTGTAGTGAATTGGGACAGTCCTTCCACAAATATTAATGACGCTGGGCATTTTATCTAAGCAGTTTTCTATGAGCAGGTATCTAAAAACTTGGGTCTGGGTACAGCTCTAACCCCCTTCTTTTCCTCACACACACACACACACACACACACACACAAACACAAAAAAACACATCTATTATGAAGTCTGCTGACACATGAAGAGGTGTCCTACTAGAGATAGGACCATCCCAATTGAGTACACCTTGTCATGGTGGGGTGGCATTTATGCTTTATTGAACAAAAAAGGATTAATTAAGTATCCTATGTTATTTACTTGTACTGTTACTATTATTAACCCTTTCAGGACCCAGCCTATTTTGACCCTAAAGACCTTGGCATTTTTTGCAATTCTGACCAGTGTCCCTTTATGAGGTTATATCTCTGGAACGCTTCAACCGATCCTAGCGATTCTGAGATTGTTTTTTCGTGACACATTGGGCTTCATGCTAGTATTAAATTTAAGTCGATAATTTTTGTGTTTATTTGTGAAAAAATAAAAAATGTGGCAAAAAGTTTGAAAATTTCACAATTTTCACATTTTTAATTTTTTTTCTGATAAACCAGAGAGATATGTGACAGAAAAAAGTTATTAAATAATATTTCCCACATGTCTACTTCACATCAGCACAATTTTGGAAAAAAAATTTTTTTTGGGTAGGACGTTATAAGGGTTCAAAGTTCATGAGCAATTTTTCATTTTTCAACCAAAATTTACAAAACCATTTTTTTTAGTGACCACATCACATTTGAAGTCCTTTTGAGGGGTGTACATGACAGAAAACACCCAAAAGTGACACCATTCCAAAAACTGTACCCCTCAAGCTACTCAAAACTATATTCAAGAAGATGATTAACCCTTCAGGTGCTTCACAGGACCTAAGGCAAAGTGGAAACAAAAAATTGATATTTTAATTTTTTTATCAAAAATGTTATTTTAGCCTCAATTCTTTCATTTTCACATGGGCAACAGGATAAAATGGATCTTAAAATGTGTTGTGCAAATTCTTCCGAGTACACAGATACCTCATATATGGTCATAAACCACTATTTGGGTGCACGGCAGGGCTCAGAAGGGAAGGAGCGCAATTTGAATTTTGGAGCTAATTTTACATCCAAAAAGTGAAATGGCGCTCCTTCCCTTCTGAGCCCTGCTGTGTGCCCAAACAGTGGTTTATGACCACATATAAGGTATCGGTGTACTCAGGAGAAATTGCCTAACAAATTTTAGGATGAATTTTATGCTGTTGCCATGTGAAAACGAGAAAATTTAGGCTAAAAGAAAATTTTTGTGAAAAAAAAAGTACTATTTCATTTTCACAGATCAATTTGTAAAGCACCTGGGGGTTCAATATGCTCACTACCCATCTAGATATGTTCCCTGGGGGGTCTAGTTTCCAAAATGGGGTCACTTGTGGGGGAGCTCCAATGTTTAGGCACACAGGGGCTCTCCAAAAGCGACATGGTGTCCGCTAACAATTTGAATAAAAATCAGCTCAAATTGTTAGCTGTCACCATGTTGCGTTTGGTGAGCCCCTGTGTGCCTAAACATTGGGGCTCCCCCACAAGTGACCCCATTTTGGAAACTAGACCCCCCAGGGAACGTATCTAGATGCATAGTGAGCACTTTGAAGCCCCAGGTGCTTCACAAATTCATCCATAAAAATGAAAAAGCACTTTTTTTCCACAAAAATGTATTTTTTCATTATTACGGACCAATTTGTGAAGCACCTGGGGGTTCAAAGTGCTCACTATGCAGCTAGATATGTTCCCTGGGGGGTATAGTTTCCAAAATGGGGTCACTTGTGGGGGAGATCCAATGTGGAGACGCACAGGGGCTCTCCAAACACGACATGGTGTCCGCTAACAATTTGAATGCAAAATTAGCTCAAATTGTTAGCGGACACCATGTTGCGTTTGGTGAGCCCCTGTGTGCCTAAACATTGAGGCTCCCCCACAAGTGACCCCATTTTGGAAACTAGACCCCCCAGGGAACGTATCTAGATGCATAGTGAGCACTTTGAACCCCCAGGTGCTTCACAAATTGATCTGTAAAAATGAAAAAGTACTTGTTTTCCGCAAAAAAAATTTTTTTCCATTAATTTGTGAAGCACCTGGGGGGTCAATATGCTCACTATCCATTTAGATAAGTTCCCTGGGGGGTCTAGTTTCCAAAATGGGTTCACTTGTGGGGGAGCTCCAATGTTTAGGCACACAGGGGCTCTCCATATGCGACATGGTGTCCGCTAACAATTGGAATTGTTAGCGGACACCATGTTGCGTATGGAGAGCGTCTGTGTGACTAAACATTAGAGCTCCCCCATAAATGACCCCATTTTGTAAACTAGACCCCCCCAAGGAATGTATCTAGATGCATAATGTGCACTTTGAACCTCCAGGTGCTTCACAAATTGATCTGTAAAAATGAAAAAATAATTTTTTTGTGGAAAAAAAAGTACTTTTTTATTTTTATGGATCAATTTGTGAAGCACCTGGGGGTTCAAAGTGCTCACTATGCATCTATATACGTTCCTTGGGGGGTCTAGTTTCCAAAATGGGGTCACTTGTGGGGGAGCTCCAATGTGTAGGCACACAGGGGCTCTCCATACCAACCTGGTGTTTGCCAACAATTGGAATTGTTAGCGGACACCAGGTCGCGTATGGAGAGCCCCTGTGTGCCTAACCATTGGAGCTCCCCCACAAGTGACCCCATTTTGGAAACTAGACCCCCCAGGGAACATATCTAGATGCACAGTGAGCACTTTGAACCACCATGTGCTTCACAAATTGAGACGTATAAATGAATAAAGAAACTTTTTGTGAAAAAACATACTAGTCTAGTAGTTGCAATTCGCAGCATAGGGGACCCATGGGGCTCTGCCATATTTTTGGTCCAGCCAGGTACAACTTGGCAGCTACGGACTGCCACCAGCCCCCAGCTGCCTCGTCATACCTGGCTGGAACCAAAAATAGAGCGAAGCCTATTTTTTTTTATTTCTAGAAATATTTCTAGAAAAAAAATGACATAGGGCTCCGCCATATTTTTGGTCCAGCCAGATACAACTTGGCAGCTACGGACTGCCACCAGCCCCCAGCTGCCTCGTCATACCTGGCTGGAACCAAAAATACAGCGAAGCCTATTTTTTTTTATTTCTAGAAATATTTCTAGAAAAAAAAAGACATAGGGCTCCGCCATATTTTTGGTCCAGCCAGGTACAACTTGGCAGCTACAGACTGCCACCCACCCCCAGCTGCCTCGTCATACCTGGCTGGAACCAAAAATACAGCGAAGCCTATTTTTTTTTATTTCTAGAAATATTTCTAGAAAAAAAATGACATAGGGCTCCGCCATATTTTTGGTCCAGCCAGGTACAACTTGGCAGCTACAGACTGCCACCCACCCCCAGCTGCCTCGTCATACCTGGCTGGAACCAAAAATACAGCGAAGCCCTTTTTTTTTTAATTTCTAGAACTAATTCTAGAAAAAAAAAATTACGTGGGGCTCCGCCATATTTTTGGTCCAGCCAGGTACAACTAGGCAGTTGGGGGCTGGAATCCTCAGTATAGAGAGGCCCAAGCGTTCTGGGCCCCCCATGCTGCAAATTGCAGCCCGCAGCCGCCCCAGAAAATGGCGCATTCATTGAAGCGCCATTTTCTGGCGCTGTACCCACGCTCTTCCAGTTGCCCTGGTGCCGGTGGCTAACTGGGTAATATAGGGGTTAATGCCAGCTTTTTATTGGCAGCTGGCACTAAGCCCGAGATTCATAATATAGGGCCAATGTTAGACCCGCCATTAGGAATCTCTAGTACGGTAAATAGTCAATAAATACACACAGAGAAAAATCTTTTTATTTGAAAAAAAAACACAGACACAATTCGGACTCCATCTTTATTATAAAAAGATCCGACGTAGTCCACAAAGAAGGTCCCACGACACTCGATCACCTTTGCTTTCAGATCGCTACTCTGGAGCCCGATCCGCCAGCATGGTGATCGAGCTGCAGAAAGTGATCTGACACCCCGGGCGCAGTGACCCATTATGTGCATCACTGCACCTGGGCTGCCAGATCACTTTCCGCAGCTCGATCCCCATGCATGGGGATCGAGCTGCGGAAAGCGATCTGGCAGCACAGGCGCATTGACCCACTATGTGCATCACTGCGTCCGGGCTGTCAGATTGCTTTCTGCATCTCGATGCCCATGCAGGGAGATCGGGCTGCAGAGCAGCGATCTAAGAGCCTGGGCGCAGTGACCCACTATGTGCAGCACTGCGCCTGGGCTGCCAGATCGCTTTCTGCAGCTCGATCCCCATGCATGGGGATCGAGCTGTGGAAAGCGATCTGGCAGCACAGGCGCATTGACCCACTATGTGCATCACTGCGTCCGGGCTGTCAGATTGATTTCTGCAGCTCGATGCCCATGCAGGGAGATCGGGCTGCAGAGCAGCGATCTAAGAGCCTGGGCGCAGTGACCCACTATGTGCATCACTGCGCCTGGGCTGCCAGATCGCTTTCCACAGCTCGATCCCCATGCATGGGGCTTGAGCTGCGGAAAGCGATCTGGCAGCACAGGCGCATTGACCCACTATGTGCATCACTGCGTCCGGGCTGTCAGATTGCTTTCTGCAGCTCGATGCCCATGCAGGGAGATTGGGCTGCAGAGCAGCGATCTAAGAGCCTGGGCGCAGTGACCCACTATGTGCATCACTGCGCCCGGGCTGTTAGATAGCTTTCTGCAGCTCGATCCAGCTGTAGAAGTGATCTGGCAGCTCCAGCACAGTGATCGACAGTGATCACATAATGGTCACTGTGGATCACTGTGCTGGATCTGTCAGATCACTTCCTGAAGCTAGATCCTCAGGATCCAGCTGTAGAAGTGATCTGGCAGCTCCAGCACAGAGCTGTCAGATCGGAGGCGGCGGGACTCACAGCAGAAGAGGAGGAGGAGCGGGACGCAGCAGTTACAGGACGGAGCGGGCCGCCGGAGGGGTGAGTGGGAGAGGCGATCGCCGCTCCGGTGATCGGGGGGTCAGGAAGGCGGCAGTGGGGGGGCTGGCAGTAGATGTGGGGGGGGGCACTTAGGACTAGGAGGAAGCGGGGGCAGTCAGGAGGAGGCAGGCGGCAGGAAGAGGAAGCGGAAGGCAGGAAGAGGAAGCGGGAGGCAGGGACAGGAAGCGGGGGGAAGGGGGGTAGAAAGTTGAAGGGGGGGCAGGAAAGAGAGGTGGGGGACAGGGGGCCAGTTAGAGGATGACAGGGGAGTAGATTAGAGGGTAGGGAGAGCAGCGGCAGGCAGGGAAACATGACAGGCGCGGTGATTTTCACTTTCACTTTTGAGCGCCAATCACCGCGCCTCTAGCCGGGGGGGTAGGGGTGGGGGCAAATCGACCCCCCCCTGGGGTGTAGTACAACTCCCCATGTACCTGCAGGCCGAGTGACAGGTCAGTGAGACCCTCACTCGACCTGCAGGAGCCCGTTCATTCCATGGCCCAGGGGGTGGGCCAAGGGTCAGGAATGAACTTGTTTTCATGGCCCAAACGGTGGGCCAACACACACACACACACACAAACACAAAAAAACACATCGATTATGAAGTCTGCTGACACATGAAGAGGTGTCCTACTAGAGATAGGACCATCCCAATTGAGTACACCTTGTCATGGTGGGGTGGCATTTATGCTTTATTGAACAAAATAGTGTTAATTAAGTATCCTATGTTATTTACTTGTACTGTTACTATTATTAACTTACTAAAGGGTAATAGGCTCATTTTGTTTTTATTTTAGGTTTTGCCTGTTAGCCCTAACACACCTTTTACCGTATATAGAATTCATAAGTCTTTATCTTGGATGTGGGCTTGCACTGCGAGATGGCTTCATTTCCTGACAGGGTGGTGTCATTCCTCCTGTTTATCGCACACACATAATGTGATCACAGGGCACCAATGGCTTATCATGACAGCCAGGAATCTTCTAATGACTCCCTTCTAGGCTAGGGTCACACATACCATCCATTTTTGAGCTAAATCTGTTTTTGGGAACAATTTGGAAATTTTTTTTCTTAGTGCAAAAACCAATATACGTTGACACATGTGTCTGTGCGTTTTTCAAAAAACGCATGCGTTTTTATGCAGCAGCCCAAAAACTCTGCTAGCAGCATTTTTGGAGTCCTTTCAAAAAACGTTTTTTGAACATGGGGTCCTATAGGAGACACATGCGTTAATGCATGGTACACATAGGCACCATGCGTTAACGAATATGCATTTTTGGTGAGAAAATAACTAAGTCCAAAAATTTTCCAAAAACATCCAGGACCTCAGGGGACACTATTGGCACCCTAAATTTAACGGATCCATTTTTCTAAAGGCTCTAAAACACAGATTTGTATGTGTGACCCTGGCCAAAGTGGTGAATTTCAAAACAGCAGAATTACTTTTTTTGGTCGCCCTAATATTGCATCTAAATGCAATAAGATGCTATAAAAACATTGTATCTACCACAAAATTATATCAGTAAGTTCTTACAGAGCCCCACATCACAAAAAATAAAAATGTTACAGGTCACGAGAGTGGCGATATAAGCAAAACATTTTTTATTTACAAATTTTGGAATTTGTTTTAAACTTTTAGATAAAAATTTTAAAATGTGATGCGTCACTTCTGGGGTGGCTGCGGGCTGGTATATTTAAGCTACATAAGAATGGGCCTTCCCAGCCTGGTAATACCATCATTTATCTATCTTTGCACATTTTTCACTCATAAAAACACATTCATTTCAGTATCCTGCATTTTTTTTGTTACATGTCACAGAGATATCACACGCATGTCAGAAATGGTCACACATATATACGTAACGGAATATGCCACATGTGCGTTTTTTACACGGATGTGTGAATTAAGCCTACGGCAGATAAGTAGAGCTGAATGGTCCTCACCTGGAGTTGAAAAGAATATTATCACTATGAGTTATCTAATTATCATAAACACTAACACATTGATGAATACCTGGCACAAGATGAATTCGTTTACTCACCCTTGTTAATGACACAGGTGTAACTCCCTTTTGTATTGGTGCAGATTTCATACATCGAGCAGGTATTGTATATTTTACATTCATCAATATCTTCGCAATTGGTTCCATCTCCTATAATAATATTAATAAAGAAAAATATGCAATTATCGAGAAAACCTTGCAACATGGTATGTTCTTACAAAATATGGTTTATGGGTAGAAAAACTTATCATGGTTTTACAGAGGATTTCACTTCATAAAAAATGGTGTTAATAAAATAAAGTGATATTTGAAGTTTTACCCCTTTACCCGAAATCTGTTTTCACCTTCCTTATTAGGCCATTTTTTTTAAATCTGACCATTGTCAATGTACATGGTAATAACTTTGGAATGCTTCATTACATTTCAGTGATTCTAAGATAGTGTTTTCATGGCACATTGTACTTTATGCTAATCGTAAGGTTTGGTCAATATGATATGTATTTATTTATGAAAATATTACTACATTTACAAAAAATTTTAAAATGTCAACATTTTCAAAATTTTAGATTTTATGCCCTTTAAATCATATAGTTTTAACCACACAAAATTGTCAAGAAATAATATTTGTCACGTCTAATTTACATAAGTGTAATTTATGAAAAATACTTTTAAAAAATTTTATTAGCAATTTCTAATTTTCTGAGGCCCCTTTCACATCAGCGGTAGTCGCTGATCGTGGCAGTTGTGGTGAAAAAAACGCAACTGCCCGATTACCGCATAACGGCTCCGATCGCAGCACACTTGCGGCAAACCCCATGTAATGTCTATGGGGCTTGCGGTAAGTGTGCGGTAAGTGTGCGGCAGGTGCGGCTAGTGCTGTTTCGGCACTTGCGGAAGATGTGGCCGCGGGAAAACCGTGGCTGACCGCGGTTTTTTCGCGGCCACACGTGCCAAAACCGTAACTGTACCGCACTTGCCACACCAGCCACAAGCCCCATAGACATCGCATCGTTATGCGGTAATCGCGTCAGTTGCGGTTTTTTCACCGCAACTGCTGCGATCAGCGTAAAACGCTGATGTGAAAGCAGCCTACCAAATTTTTTCAAAACCAATTTTGTTTGGAGAACACATCACATTTTAAGTGATTTTGAGGGGCTTATGTGACTGGAAATATCAAAATGTTACATAATTATAAAATCTACACCCCCAAAGTGCTCAAAAATGCATTCAATGAGTTTATTAACCTTTTGGGATCTTCACAAAAACTAAAGCAAGGTGTGAGGAAAATAAAATATTAAAACTTTACTTTTTTCCCCTCAAAAAAATTATTTTAGCCCAAAATGTTTCATTTTCCCAAGAGTAACAGGAGAACATAGACCATACAATTTCTTGTGCAATTTCTTCTGAGCATAGATGCCCCATATGTGATGGAAAACTACTGTTTGAGCGCGTGGCAAGGATAGGAAGGAGAGGAGTTTTATTGACATTTTGGAGCACCATTTTGACTGAAATAGACTGCAGACGTCATGTCACATTTGAAGGTCCCCTAACATGCCTAAACAGAAGAAACCCCCCATAAATGACCTCATTCTAGAAACTGCACCTCTCTAGGAATTGATTTAACGGTGTATTGAGCAATTTTAACCCACAGGTGACTCACAGAAATGTTTAAAAATTGTCATGTAAAAGTAACAAATTACCACTTTTTCCACAAAACTTTTTCTTTGGCCCCATAGTTTTATTTTTCAAAGGTTAATAGGAGAAAATGGACCATTTTGTTACACAATAATTGTTGAGTTCGCCAATACCCCCATTTATGGTCAAAAACTTTTTGGAGGCACAGTTCAAAGTTCAGAAGGGAAGGAGCACCATATTGGAGTTCAGATTTAGTTGGAATGGTTTGGGGGTACCATGTCACATTGGCAAAGCCCCTGACAAACCGGCAATAAATTATCTAATTTTACAATCTACAGTCCTCATCTAGGGGTGCAGTAAGCACATTGACCACACAAGTGTATCACTGAATTTAATACCATTGGGCGATAAAACAATAGTTATTTTTTTCACTAAAATGTTGTTTTATCCCCAAATTATTATTGCTTCTCATGTCAGTGTCTGTGCAATTTTTTAAGCTAATGGCTTTACTACCCTGTAATTAACATTGGAGGACTGAAAAGTGACACTCAAGTCAGTCTGACATGCCCCTGCTGTGATTGACAGCTCAAAATGAATGCGCAATCTCTATTGAGAGCCTGGTGTGTGTGCGAGGGGGGTGGGGACAGCTATCTCAACTTCTTCTGAAAATATTTTTTTTATTGTGAGACAACTGCATTAACCAGTAATCTATGTGATACCTCATTTGGTTCAGGGTGTCACTGTCAAATCAGGTAGCAAAAACCTGCTGACAAATTACCTTTAATATCCTCAAATTGGGTTCTATTAACTATTTAATTTACAATAAGTCATAGTTAAAAGTTTTTTCCCTTTCTTAGGGCCCTTTCACATCAGCGTTTCTTGAAATTCGCGGCAGATGCGGTGAAAAAACCGCATCTGCCGCGATTACCGCATACCGGCTGCACTTGCGGCGCGGTTGCGGTAAACGCCATGCAAAGTATAGGCGTACTGGCGGCAGGTGCGGCAAGTGCGGTTTTGCACTTGCGGCAGGTGCGGCCGCAAAAAAAATGCGGCTGACCGCGGTTTTTTTCGCGGCCGCACCTGCCGCAAGTGCAAGACCGCACTTGCCGCACCTGCCGCAAGTACGCCTATACTTTGCATGGCGTTTACCGCAACCGCGCCGCAAGTGCAGCCGGTATGCGGTAATCGCGGCAGATGCGGTTTTTTCACCGCATCTGCCGCGAATTTCAAAAAACGCTGATGTGAAAGGGCCCTTAAATGGCTAAGTCTTACTAATGCTTGTAACAGAAGTCACTTTGAAAATGAGTTAGATTTTTTTTTAAATTGCCTCATATCCTAACGTCATTACTTTTTTTCATATAAACATGGAATAAACTTCTTTTTGAAAAATAATGACTGTGAACATGATCGAACTTGCCCACTGAAGGAACTAAGAATTCTCTTGTGGGCTCATGTGCTGGCATAGTCAACAAGTATAAGCACATCCGGTTGATCAAAACAGCATTCAGTTAAAGGGTTAGTCTGAGGCCTTCAACCTTTTCTTTAAGGTCTTATCTAATTCATCCCTATAATGTAATCAATTCTGGCCAGTGTCACTTTATGAGATAACTCAGGAATGCTTCAACATATTCCATTGATTCCAAGTTTTTTTTTAATGACATATTAGACTTTATGTTAGCGGTAATTTTAGGATATTTTCTGCATTTCTTTGACCAAAGAGAGTGTTTACACACAGTTCAAAGCTGTTATGGATATAGCCGTCAATGGTTATTAAGGGGCTAATATACTTCCTTTAATAATTCCCTACAGTTCCCTCTCTACACTAACAGCTATTGTTTTTTTTATATATTTCTTGTCCGATAATGAATCATATGAGTATCCCCCAGTGCATCATGGGATCCTCACACTGAGCGTCATTGAGCTGACAAGCTCAAGGCACTTCCTCAGCCCCTCACTGAAACAAAGCATGAATGTGACACTATTTTCATAGGTGGTGTTGTAAATTCTATGTTCATAAAGGTCTCCACCTCCCACCCTTCTCCTCTTCCTGCAGCACTGTGTCTCAGACCCCCAACTTACTTCTCCTTTCCCCACAAAGCTTTGCCTTGACCCCCCACCTTCTCTTCTCCTCTCCGCAAAGCTGTGTCTTGGCCCACCTACCTTCTCCCCCTTCCTGTTCTTTTGCGCCCCTTTGAAGGTGTTTTCTAGGCCCTTGATTTTGCTTCCCATTGATTTGAATGGGGTTCGGAAGTTCATATGCCCGTTCAGAGAACCAAACCTGAATTTTTAAAGGCTTGCTCATCTCTAGTCACCTTCTCAGTGAAATAAAGAATGAAGAATGCAGTCAAGTATTTGATTCAAGCAGGGAGCACTTTTGCACTTGTGCATGACTGAATAATCTGATCAATGAGAAACTGCACATGGTTAATAATTTTTCCTTCTAATTGCGATGTACCGTATATGAATCAAAGAGATAGCTATATTTTCACCCGTTAATGATGTCCTCAATCTGCATCTACTCAACTCTTCTTCTCTGTGGCATGGATTTTCTATGCTATTGTTTTCCTTCTCTGAGGATCCATCATTACAAGTATGAGAAAAATTTCCTATCGTGTTAATGCAGATGGCGCTAAGTGAACAGATATTACTGGTCTCACATTCATTAATATCTCCACAAAAGGTTCTCGTTATGAGTGAAGTGTTTTGAGTGACTCAAATTCTTGACAATGTTTTGTGAATTCACTGGACTCGTAGATTTTAAAAAGTTTGCAATTCACTTTAAAGAGATTATCAGAAGCACAGCTACAAGGCAATCTGATTTATTGATGGGTTCCTTAGCATACCTCCCCATACATAAATTAACATGCTTGGGGGACCCAAATAGAGTTTTTTTTACCCATTTCCTAACAGACTTTTGTTTGTGTAATCACACTACTTAATTTAGTCTAAAATTTTATATCTTTATTATATACTGCACAAAGAATACTTCAGACTTTTACCAATACTAGAGACTGAATTCATCCAAAAACACAGCTGTTACATCACATGTATATAATAATGTCAGGTGTAAAATGACTAACAGAACTGAACTGGTAGGTATATTCCTTCACAGATGTGTTCAGGTCACAAAAAGATAAAACAATGGGTAGCATTACATTTTGCAGTGTTTTAAAGGACATATATTTATTATTCTAATTCCTTTTTCTTTGGGGACTGATCATTATGACTATCAGACTAATGTCACAATGGCTGTTCCTTAAAGCAGAGCAGTGGAAACATTATACAGGATGTGGATTCATATACTGTGAGTGATAATTTGCGTTTCACTCCATCCATTCACTTGTCACCATTAAACCTTGTTTCCACTCCCGGATGTTAATCCCCAAGCTGCACTCATTGTGAAAATTCCTAGCTGATCACTATAAAGAACAACAAATCATTTGTCCAATTCTCCTCATATTGCAGAAACACTTATCAATAGATGTTTTGCTCACCCATAATAGTTGTTACACTGGTCTGCTTCCGCTAGGGGGGAGCCCCTATGAGTTTCACCTGGAGGCTTCCTCGGGGGCTACACAGACCCCCATACTTCTCCCCCCTGTTATATCCTGCAGGTCGCTTCCTCATTCGCACCAAGCCACCATTTTCCGGTCGGCATGTCAGGCGCAGGCCCACCCACCATCGCCGGCATTTCCTATGTCACTTTGAGTCATCGGTCACGTGACCCATTCGGACTAATTGGGAAGCCTTAGAGCAAGTGAGGAAGGGGGACCTGCACCGCATGCGTACAGCGGCTGGCCTGAATGATGTCACTGCAGTAAGCTGGCGGCGCCATATTGGACAAGGGAACATCGGTAATAGATTGCATCCTGAACTATAGGCATGCTTTACTATTCTAACTCCTGACAGTGATGGGTAAATGTATTATCCACAAGAGCCTTACTACATCAATACCTCAATATGGGACTCATTGTAGGCTTAATGTATTGTGATTAAGACTTAACCCATCAAAGTATGGCAGTTTGTTGTTCCACAGATATACCATGTGGCTACAATAAAAACATACACCAACATGCCTGCATGAGCTTAGAGTATGCATTTTTGCAGCTCTACAGCTACACCTACAGACATAATGAATTTGCAATATTATAGTCTCATTGCATGCCTCAAGAAAGGGGGGCTTTGACTCATGTTTATAGCCACATTATCTCTAGCACTGTTTCTCCTGATCGTACTCCGATGGGCTTTGTCCACTTGTCATAGGTATGTTCGAGGTTAAAGGATAGGATCCCAACAAAAAGTAAAATGGCATACGTATACATGAAGAATCTCTATTAAGGAAGAAAAAATGCCATAACAGTCAGTTAACAATAAAAACAAGTGAATAAAAACATTTAAAAAAAAGTTCACTCAATAGATGCAGCTCACATTAACCCCGTGGATCTTTTTCCTACCTGTTTTCTTTATATTTATATTTTTTGCAAAAAATGTATACTAAGCCGCTCTACCTCTTCAAGGTAACCCGTATCAGAGCAGTACCTATCTGATGTATTTAAAACCTGACCATGTGCATTGGTACATAAATGAGCAGGATCCAGACAGGTTCAATGGCCATGTTCACACACATGTTTTTTTGACCATCTCTGCGTTTTTGGGCTGTTAAAAAAAAAAAAGGTGCGTTAACGCAGGGTACATTTGAGTGTAGCTGCGTTTTTCAGCTCCATTTGCGTTTTTTACCCCTAGTCCAAAAAACGCTGCATGCAGCGTTTTTGGGTGCTGTAAAAAAACGCATGTGCGTTTTTCCAAAAACGCATGCGTTTTTTTAACATGGGGCCCTATGGGAAACTCATGCAAAAACGCATGGTACATTAGTACCTTTTAGTGCCATTCAAAAACGCATGCGATTCCCATAGGGGCCCATGTTGAAAAAACGCACATGCGTTTTTTTAACATGGGGGTCCTATGGGAAACACATGCGTTTTTAAAAGGCACATTTATGCACCCTGCGTTAACGCTTGCGTTTTTGCCTGCGTTTTTGGTGAAAAAATGACTAAGTCCAAAAACGTGGCAAATCCTTTCAGACACACAAGGGACATTTTTTAGCACTCTTAAAAAAACGCAAGTGCTTTTAAGAGTGCTAAAAAAAACGCAAATTGTGTGTGAACATAGCCAATGTCTGACTTGGACTGAATGCAGATGACAGATTTTTATGTACAGAGGTCAAGGGGAGGGGTGGGAGACTCTCCAAACTAGCAAAAGCAAGAAACAATTTAGACAAAAACAAATGAGCCATGCACACAGTGAACACGTCTCTAGGACAGTGTTCACACCACCAAAAGACTGAATCACAAAAAACTGTCGAACGTGAAAAATACTCTGTTGTAAAAAAAATACAGAGAAAGTGCTGCTGAAAAAGTACTAAAATACGGGGTATTTAGTTGAAACGTTTTTTGCAAAAAATGTATACTAAGCCGCTCTACCACTTCAAGGTAACCTGTATCAGAGCAGTCCCTATCTGATGTATTTAAAACATAAATACATCAGATAGGGACTGCTCTGATACGGGTTACCTTGAAGTGGTAGAGGGGCTTAGTATACATTTTTTGCAAAAAACGTATCAACTAAATACCTGTATTTTAGTACTTTTTCAGCAACACTTTCTTTTTATTGTATTTTTTTTACAACAGAGTATTTTTACACGTTTGTTTGACTGTTTTTTGTGATTCAGTCTTTTGGTGGTGTGAACACTGTCCTACATACGTGTTCACTGTGTGCATGGCTCATTTGTTTTTGTGTGATTATAGTGATAGTTTAGGTGAATAAATACATTTTATTTTATTTAATCTGCATTTGAATTTTTCTTCTATTCAATATTTTTGTGCATTGGGACAGAACTGTTGGAAGGGTCTTTAGCTCTGACCCGGCCCCAATGCTGTCTCTGTACGTTCTTATTCTTCCTGATTTAAATTTTGTACTGGCGCAAACCTAGCCGTAGGAGGCACTAACGCAGATTAATCAAATGGTGACATATGGCAAAATGGTGCCAGTGGCCTTTGAGCAATCTGCACTTGCACAATTTCCAGGGCCAGTTTCTGGAAAACTGACAGGAGATCAATCTGCGCAAGCCCTGCTCACAACTAGGACAGCACCAGTGCAAAAGTCAAACAAGGATTAAGTAAAGACAATCAGAGGCAGCGGAGGGGCCAGAACAGAGCTCAAGATCCTTCCACCAGTCCTGATCCATAAGTCCTCCTCGATGCATGAAGATATAAATAACAGAAAGCTTAAGCTTAAGCGGTGACTGCACTCTATCAAAAGCTTTCTCAGCGTCCAGGAACAGGAGTACATCAGGGACCCCAGACCTCTCTTCAACCCTAATAACATTCAAAAACCTCTTAATGTCATCCTTGGTCTGCCTTCCTGCCATGAAACCCACCTTGTCTGCGTTAATCAGAGATGGTGTAATCTGCTGCAGTCTGGCTGCCAGAAGCTTGGAGAATATTTTTATATCGCAATGAAGGAGGAAAATGGGGGGACAACTTCCGCGGTTATCCGCCGGTTCACCGGGTTTATGTATGGTAACAAAGGTGGCCTCTAGATTTTGCTGGGAAATAGAACCAGTGTTTTGCCAGTGGGCAAAGGCTCTCAGAAGGAAGAGTGCCAGAACAGAAGAAAATTGCCTATAGTAGTCAATAGGAAGGCCATCAGGGCCAGGGCTGAATGACATATAGTGTCCTTAATGGTGTTTACAATTTCAGTAAGGGTGATGGGGGAGTTCAGGATGGAAAGTTGTTTTGTATTGAGCCTGGGGAGATTAAGGTTGTCAAGAAATTTCTGAATCTCCTCCTGGAGGGGGTGGATTTGAGGGATCATCTTTAAGGTTGTATAGTTGAGAGTAATAGTGGGCAAGAGGCAAGAAGGGGAAGGTCCGGGGCCTCATTTAACCTCCTCCCTGTCGGCCTAAGTGCTTGGGTGAGTGGAAGACATGCGAAGAGCCCTCATAGGAAAAGCGCACTTTCACAGGAAAGCCCCAGCTGTATCGTATTCCAGCCTCTATCAGAGTCTTACTCATAGGTGCAAATTCCTTTCGCCTATCCAGGGTACCCACTGACACATCAGGAAAAACTGTGAGCTTAGCAATGTTCTCATGGAGAGATTGGCACTTTTTCAAAGCCTGCATAAAATCCTCCTTTATGCTGTAGGTGTGCATACAGGCTAGAACATCCCTTGGCAGAGCCGGGTTGATATGAGAGGGCTTTAAGGACCCAGTGTAGTCTCTCAATTCCCAGAGAGTGCGGAAAGTACTCAGGGAGGACATGGCTGATGAAGGAGGACAATAAAGCAGGCAGGTCAGAATCATTTACAGACTCCACTCAAACATATGTTACATCTTCTAGACCTGTCCTTTAAGTCCCATAGTTTAAGCTGTTGGGCAGACATCTTCTTTATGAGCTGCAGCATACTCTGCCATTTTCCTTCCTATATGATCTGTGCGCTCTCCCAGACTGCTGATCTCCCACTACAATTCACCTACTATACCTCTCATGTCCTCATGCAGGGCTATCCTGAGCGATGAGAGAAGTTGCTGCATTGTCCCATGTGTAAGTGGTACATTGTCTGCATCCAGCGCTGTGTCTTGTCTGGTATCTTTGGAGGAGGAGTGCGAGGATGCCAAACAGGTGCAGGAAGCCGATGCCATATTGGAGAGATGCCCGGACCCTCCATCCCTGCTGAAAAAATAAGTATGTTTCGCCGGGGTCTCCTGGCGTTTCAGGAGTCCCCGCGGCATGCCTGTAACCTCCGGAGGTGTTCCCCACCTCGGGGCTGCAAGATGGGCTGCTGTGGGCCGCTGTGAGCCGAGTTATGGTCAGTGGCTACAGGAGCTCTGGGATTAAGCGGCCGGCGCCATAAGCTCTCAGACCATGCCCCCAAGCTGATAGTTTTGAGACGATTTATCCCATAAAATTGTTGAAAGAGGCCAGAGATATAACTCTTAAGCGGCCGTCACACGCATCAATTTCCTGAACGATATCACTTAAGCGATCTGCTTTTTGATCGCTTAAGCGATATCGTTTGTGCGTCGCTGCGTGTAATCAAGCGATTTTACAATGTAAAATCGCTTGATTGTTTGGTCGCAGATTTGTGAGCCGGAGCTCAAATCAAGCGATAATCGCTTGATCAATCTGCATCATCGTGGTGTGTGACACCACGATGAAAGATCTCCCAGCGGCAGAGACTATGCTGGGAGATGGTATCTATGGTAAACGTCGGGTTACTAAGCGCCGCGCGGCGCCTAGTAACCCGATGTGTACCATGGTTACCAGCGATCTCGCTGGTCCACATCGCTGGTGAGTCTGCCTGTGTGACAGCTCACCAGCGATGTGAATGATATTGTTAGCGATCGCGCGTGCATGTGATCGCTAACAATATCGCTCACAAGATTGAAGCGTGTGACGGCCGCCTTACATATATTTAAAAACACAGTATTAAAAAATTACAGCAAATAGCTCCAAGTTCTAATGATTTTAAACACTTCTCTTTTAATTTTAAGTACAGCCCAACATTTGATGCCATCCGAACATCTATGTTAAAACATTGGCATGTGGTTGAGGCTGATTGAGAACTAAATGACACCCGCCTTGAATTGCCTACCATTACTTACAGACACAGCTGTAACTTAGGGTACCGTCACACGTGGCGACGCTCCAGCGATCCCGACAACAATACGACCTGGTAGGGATTGCTGGTGTGTCGCTACCTGGTCGCTGGTGAGATGTTAAACAGGCAGATCTCACCAGCGACGCAGCAACGATACGGAACGATACAGCAGTCATTGGAAACCTGTTACTCTCGGGCGTAGTATTGAGATCATTGGTCGTTGTCACTGTCAAACACAGGGATGCACGCTACCCAGCGGGAGCGCGCTGACCAAAAAATGGTCCAGAACGGTAACGATCAGCAATCTCACAGCGAGGGCCTGGTCGCTGCTTCGTGTCAAACGTAGCGAGATCGCTGCTGAGGGCGTTGTTGCATCACAAAACTTGTGACTCAGCAGTGATCTCGCTAGCGATCTTGCTTAGTGTGACGGGAGCTTATGGTGACATTTTGGTAAGTAAACGCCTAAAACCTATTGTTTGTAAAACAATGAGTCTAAATAGTTCTTCCCCTAAAGTTAACTTTAAAGATGACCTGTCAGGTCGTTTATGCCCCCCAGCTATTACTGTCTGTAGCTGCATCTTTATAATACCAGTCTAATCATCCCTGTCTGAGCTCATAGTGTAATGTGAAAAGTGAAAAAAAAGCCTTTATACACTTACATTTCCTTGTGTAATGAGGTAGTCAGTCTCCAGCTTGGAGGACGGAGACTGTTTGGCAGGTTAATAGTTAACATTTCAGCCTTATGATAGAACATGTTGGGAGACCTGATGTGATGTCATAACCATGTAACTGCAATAGGCGGAACTAAGTCCCTATAACATAATATGAGTTTGCTTGTTAGCTCCGCCCACTATAGCACATGATCGTTACAACACACAGGTCCTTTAGCCATATAAGTTAATAGTGAGTTAACTATTATCCTGCCAGATGGTCTCCTTCCTCCAAGCTGGAGACTGAAATGTAAGTGTATAAATGTTATTTTTTTACCTATAACATGACACTTTGAGCTCAGACAAGGATGATTAGAATCTACTTTATAATCAGCTAAGGTCACATGATATGTGTCACACGCTTCCGGGCTTATGTCGATATTCCGACATGCACTGCACAACCCAGGAAGTGTGCCGCCGCCATATTGGGACTCCCGCCCCCCGCCGGGAGACGAGCACCGCCAGCTCCTCTCCCAGCCCCACCGCCAGCTCCTCTCCCAGCCCCTACAGCTCCCTCTTGCCTGCTGCTGCCACCCACATCTCCATTCACACCACCCGCTGCTCCATTCACCTCCCCCCGTTGCTCCATTCCTCTCCCCTCCCCGCCACTCCGTCTCACCCGCACCCGGTGTTTTCGCCGCTACAGCAGATAATGAGCGGTCATGTGACAGGCTCTGTGCAGGTAGCAGATAGGAGGGGGGATCGATCCTGCACTGACCACCGAGTCTCCGTCCTGCGCGGACCACCGAGCCTCCGTTCTGCGCTGTCCACCGAGCCTCCGTCCTGCGCTTACCACCGAGCCTCCGTCCTGCACTAACCACCGAGCCTCTGTCCTGCACTGACCACCGAGCCTCTGTCCTGCACTGACCACCGAGCCTCCATCCTGTGCTGACCACTGAGCCTCCATCCTGCGCTGACCACCGAGCCTCCGTCCTGCGCTGACCACCGAGCCTCCGTCCTGCGCTGACCACTCTGCCTCTGTCCTGCGCTGACCACCGAGCCTCCATCCTGCGCTGACCACTCTGCCTCCGTCCTGCACTGACCACTCTGTCTCCGTCCTGCACTGACCACTCTGTCTCCGTCCTGCGCTGACCACTCCATCTTCATCCTGCGCTGACCACTCTGCCTTCATCCTGCGCTGAACACTCTGCCTCCATCCTGCGCTGAACACTCTGCCTCCATCCTGCGCTGACCACTCAGCCACTGTGCTGTGCAAACCACTGAGCCACTGTACAGTGCTAACCACTGAGCCACTGTACAGTGCTAACCACTGAGCCACCATACAGTGCTAACCACAGAGCCACCATATACACTGCTAACCCCTGAGTCACCATATACATTGCCAACCAGTGAGTCACCATATACAGTGCTTACCACTGAGTCACTGTATACAGTGCTAACCACTCATCCACCATATACAGTGCTAACCACTCAGCCAACATAGAGGGCTAATCACTGAGTCACCGTGTACAGTGCTAACCACTGAGCCGCCTTATACAGTTCTAACTACTGAGCCTCCATACAGAGTTAACCACTCTGCCACCATACTGTGCTAAACACTGAGCCACCATACAGTGCTAACCACTGAGCGACCATATACTGTGCTAACCACTGAGCCACCATACTTTGCTAAAACCTGAGCCACCGCGCAGTGCTAACCACTGATCCACCATACTGTGCTGACCACTGAGCCACCGTGCAGTGCTAACCATTGAGCCACCATGCAGTGCTAACCATTGAGCCGTCATACAGTGCTAACCACTTAGCCAATGTACAGTGCTAACCACTGAGCCACCATATACACTGCTAACCACTGAGCCACCGTACTGTGCTAACCACAAAGCCACTGTACAATGTTAGCCACTGAGCCACCATACTGTGCTAACCACTAAGCCACCATATACAGTGGTAACCACTGAGCCACCATACACATAGTTAACATTTCAGCCTTATGATAGAACATGTTGGGAGACCTGATGTGATGTCATAACCATGTAACTGCAATAGGCGGGACTAAGTCCCTATAACATAATATGAGTTTGCTTGCTTAGCTCCGCCCACTATAGCACATGATCGTTACATCACACAGGTCCTTTAGCCATATAAGTTAATAGTGAGTTAACTATTATCCTGCCAGATGGTCTCCTTCCTCAAAGCTGGAGACTGAAATGTAAGTGTATAAATGCTTTTTTTTTTACCTATAACATGACACTATGAGCTCAGACAGGGATAATTAGAATCTACACTATAATCAGCTAAGGTCACATGATATGTGTCACATGCTTCCGGGCTTATGTCGATATTCCGACATGCACTGCACCGCCCAGGAAGTGTGCCGCCGCCATATTGAGACTCCCACCCGCCGCCGGGAGATAAGCACCGCCAGCTCCTCTCCCAGCCCCGCCACCAGCTCCTCTCCCAGCCCCACCAGCCCCCTCTTGCCTGCTGCTGCCACCCGCCACTCCATTCACAACACCCGCTGCTCCATTCACCTCCCCCCCGCTGCTCCATTCCTCTCCCCTCCCCGCCGCTCCGTCTCACCCGCACCCAGTGTTTTCGCCGCTACAGCAGATAATGAGCGGTCATATGACAGGCTCTGTGCACGTCACTTCAGCCCGCCTATCACATAACCGCTCATTACCTGCTGTAGTGGCGATGTAAACACCGGGTGCGAGTGAGACCGGAGCAGATAAGAAGGGGGATCCATCCTGCGCTGACCACCGAGCCTCCATGGTAACGACTGAGCCACCGCTCTGTGCTAACCACTGAGCCACTGTACAGTGCTAACCACTGAGCCACTGTACAGTGCTAACCACTGAGCCACCGTACAGTGCTAACCACTGAGCCACCGTACAGTGCTAACCACTGAGCCACCGTACAGTGCTAACCACTGAGCCACCATATACACTGCTAACCCCTGAGTCACCATATACATTGCCAACCTGTGAGTCACCTTATACAGTGCTAACCACTGAGTCACTGTATACAGTGCTAACCACTCAACCACCATATACAGTGCTAACCACTCAGCCAACATAGAGGGCTAATCACTGAGTCACCGTGTACAGTGCAAACCACTGAGCCGCCTTATACAGTTCAAACCACTGAGCCTCCATACAGAGTTAACCACTCTGCCTCCATATAGTCCTAACCACTGAGCTACCATACTGTGCTAAACACTGAGCCACCGTACAGTGCTAACCACTGAGCGACCATATACTGTGCTAACCACTGGGCGACCATATACTGTGCTAACCACTGAGCCACCATACTTTGCTAAACACTGAGCCACCGCGCAGTGCTAACCACTGAGCCACCATACTGTGCTAACCACTTAGCCAACGTACAGTGCTAACCACTGAGCCACCATATACACTGCTAACCACTAAGCCACCGTATTGTGCTAACCACAAAGCCACTGTACAATGTTAGCCACTGAGCCACCATACTGTGCTAACCACTAAGCCACCATATACAGTGGTAACCACTGAGACACCATATACATAGTTAACATTTCAGCCTTATGATAGAACATGTTGGGAGACCTGATGTGATGTCATAACCATGTAACTGCAATAGGCGGAACTAAGTCCCTATAACATAATATGAGTTTGCTTGCTTAGCTCCGCCCACTATAGCACATGATCGTTACATCACACAAATTCTTTAGCCATATAAGTTAATAGTGAGTTAACTATTATCCTGCCAGATGGTCTCCTTCCTCCAAGCTGGAGACTGAAATGTAAGTGTATAAATGCTTTTTTTTTTACCTATAACCTGCACCCGGTGTTTTCGCCGCTACAGCAGATAATGAATGGTCATGTGAGCCACCATACTGTGCCAGCCACTGAGCCACCATACTGTGCTAACCACTGAGCCACCATATACAGTGCTAACCACTGAGCCACCATATACAGTGCTAACAACTGAGCCACCATACTGTGCTAACCACTGAGCCACCATACTGTGCTAACCACTGTTCCACCATATACAGTGCCAACCACTGAGCCACTATAGAGTGCTAACTACTTAGCCAGCGTATACTGTGCTAACCACTGAGCCCCCGTATACTTTGCTAACCACTGAGCCCCTGTATACTCTGCTAACCACTGAGCCGCCGTAAACTCTGCTAACCACTGAGCTGCCATAAAGTCTGCTAACCACTGAGCCCCCATATACTCTGCTAACTACTCAGCCGCAGTATACTCTGCTAAGCACTCTGCTGTGAGCAGGAGGGGCCCCCTCCTGCCCGCACCCGGGTGCTGTTCCCCAGCCCCCTCTGCCCACACCTGGCCGCTTTTCCCTGGCCCCCTCCTGCCTGCACCCAGTCGCTGTCCCCCTGGCCCCATCCTGCCCGCACCAGTCCGCTCTTCCCCGGCCCCCTCCTGCCGGCACCCAGCCGCTCTTCCCCAGCCTCTTCCTGCCCGCACCCGGCAGCTCTAACCCGACCCCCTCCTGCCCACTGTTCTCCGGCCCCTTCCTGCCCGCACCTGGCCGCTGTCCCCCAGACCCCTCCTTGACTCCGGCACCGCTGCACACCGGTACTGCTGTAGGTATCTACTATATAATTGTCTACTTCTGTCTGTTTGTCTGTAATACAAATCCTGCATTGCTGATTGGTCAGGTCAGCCGCCCACGACCAATCAGCAACAGGGACAGTCCACCTGCAAATTGGCACGCGATTTCACCCATGCTTTGCTGATTGGTTGCGCCCGGCCGGTTTCCAGCAATCAGCGATACTGGTGCAGGATTTAAATCCAGCTTCGTTTTGCATTATTCTTAAATCTTTATAAATAAACTACATACATATTCTAGAATACCTGATGCATTAGAATCGGGCCACCATCGAGTAGTATTATAAAGCTACAGGTATAGATAGTGATAAATGGGGGGGCATAAAGTAGCTGACAGGTTCCCTTTAAATGCAAGAACTGTTTGTTTTGCAGCTATCACTATACTGGTAAAACTGTGCATATTAGAAACAGATTTAATGTACGGTAATTCAATCTTGCATTTCATGCAAGACGAAGTGAGTAGTTTATGGTATTTTTTGCCCCTGTAAGCAATTTTATGAGGGCAAAACGATAAGACCCCTTTATGTCAGATTTCGTGAACACTACAACTCAGTATTTGATATAGCGGTCTTTTTTTTTATAAATTTATGACCGTTACTACACTGTTATGATTTCATGATGGGTTCTTTCTGTTCTTTTCTCTGTAAAAGGTTTTGCTATTTTGCTAGGTCCTTGTTTTCTGTAAAGATGTAGGTATCAGTTGTATTTTTTCCTGGCTCATTAACTAAACTATATGTATAATCCTTTTTATTGGTTATATATTTATGATTTTTCACTCTGTCTTATATTTGCACTTATATTGTAACCAGCAACTTTAATAAAACCTGCACTTGGAACACTGGTGAGTGCTGTCCCTCTTTTCTTTCATATAATTATAGTGTGGATCTTAGGACGTGCAACATAGTTGCTTAGCCGTGTCTTGAAGGACTTAAGCAAGGGGCTTGAAAAGGTCTCAAAGAAGTGGTTTGCTGAGTTGTGTCCGGTTTTATCTACTGACATTATTGATTTATGTAATTTAGACAAAGTGATTTCCTGAATTTTATTTTTGATATTTTATCTCTCACTCTTAAAATTAACCTACCCTTAAAATTATAGATCATTCATGTCTTTGTCAGTGGACAAACATACAAAATTAGCAAGGGATCAAATAATTATTTTCTTCACTGTAGATAACAATTATGAATGAGGGAGGGACTTTCCATTTGTATGAGTGAAAGCAGTCCCTGCCAAATGTATGCGTGGTGCCCCACTGGTCAGTGCGCCACAGTAGGGGTTCTGTATCCACAATAGAGTGTGCAGTATTCCTGTTGCAGGGGCGTGTAAAGTCTGCATGAGGCTCCCATCCCAGCACTCCCACACTAGGCCAGGGTAGATGGGTAGACCCATTCCCAGGGGGCAGAGTTAGGGGAGGCGGAAAGACACACGGACAGTTTTTAATTTGGTTTGAGGAGCAAAGCAAGGTGGGAGCCCGAAAGAGAGAAGGGTCTACCAGGAAGGGGGCCTGAGAGAAAAGGCAGCCCAGGAAAAGAAAGAGGAAACCCCGTATCAGACCGTCCATAGTCCAGGGGAATCTTAGTCCACCAACGGAATGCCGGCTCTGAGGAACGGTACAGGCGAGTTCACCCCTTGAGCCGTCGACACCGGCCTTTACGGGTTAGTTCAGCAGCCCCGACAACCCCATCCAGAACGTACAGCCCCACCAGGATCAACCAAACCGAGTCGAGCCCCTTAGAATTAAAAAGGGTACCTCATAGCGCCCAACGAGCCTGGTATAAAAGCTGCTTATGCAGGGTAGGCGCAACTAAAGGCAGCAGGATGTAGGATTGACTAAAGAAGGTATACTACTGGAGCCTCAAAAAGACTTTACCCTCTTCAGCGACTACCCGTCCAGCTACCCATCTAAAGACTGAAAAAGCTGTAACCTAACCTGCCATCTGAACCTGATTCCAGTAAAAATACCTGTACATAGCCATACAACCTCCATGTCTCCTTTATCAGAGTTGCTGCACTACTCCACACACCATATTCAGCACCACCACTACAAGTGCTGTCCTGCCCCGGGGAGTCAGCTCCACCTGCAGGGAACTGCACCATCCAAGCTGCAATACCATCGCCCCCGGAGGTCTGAAGCGGCGCTGGTGATTATCATCAGAATCTGCAGGTGATATCACAATAAACTTACAAACTTTTATTCCCCTTCAATCATTCCCCAATTTTTAGGCTGTTCACTAGGGTCATGGGTCTTGGCGGGCCACCGGTGACATCCCTGCGACCACATGCCAGCGTACAGAGTCCCCATAGGCCCATGGGTGAGTCATATGGTACAGGCCCACCTGAGAGCTCTAAAAACTCATGTTTCATGCCACCTACTGGCACTCTCGAAATTTAAAGTAAGGGCCGCATAATGGATATGGTGGTGGTGGAGGAGAAGCAGGAGAAGGAGCAGGAGGAGGAGGGAAAAGCCCAAAATACAGGGGGCATGTTGTAGCTGGCATTGTAAAGTGATGTAGGATATGTATTCCACTCTCTAGATAACAATGATAAATGAGGGAGGGGCCTCCCAAATGTATGAGTGAAAGCAATCCTTCCCAAATGTATGATAGAGGGTCACCTAAGAGCCCTGCCAAATCTCAGGGTTCATGACACCTGCAGACCCTCTCAAAATTTGAAGGGGGAGCCACATGATGAATGGGTGGATATGATGGTGGAGGAGGAAGAGGAGGAGGAGAGCAAAGCTCAAAATACCAACAGGCACATGTTGTAGCTGGTATTGTAATGTGCTGGGGAATATGTTTTCCGATATCAAAATAAAAGGGAAGGACTTCCAAAATGTATAAGTAATGACTCTCCCAAATGTAAAAGGAAAAAAAAAGCAAAAATGCTATGTGTGAACATACGGTAAAGGGGAGCCTTTTTTCTCTTTTTTTTAGTCTTCTATATAAGTGATTATGCCAGAAAAATGTCTCTTAACATAATTTTCCTGTAAAATGCAATTTAGGTTAGGTGTGATAGGTGTTGTGTATCTGTAAAAGTGGCGTAATCCTGCAACAAAGCTATTCCCGGAAACCATATGTGAGTCAGAAATGCATGCAGGCAGATTCTCCAGGCTCTTCCCATTCTGTTTCATCACTTTCCCATCCATTTTAGCTTTTTTCAAAGCCCCCCAGACCTCTTCATTGGGTCCAGCTGAAAAATATTTGGATTTCCCATTGACTTTTATAGGGTTTGTTATCCAGTATGAATACACGACTAGTAAAAAATATTTGTCACGGATAATAAGAACCCAAATATTTGACTCTTCGCTCATCACTAATCATGATATATTTAGTTCATCAGGTGTTAAATAATAAAAACTATATTTGTGCACAAAAGAACAATTTTACTCCATTACTGTGACATATTGCTGATGTATTGTACTCACCTGTGTATCCAGGATGACATGTACAGGTATAACTTCCCTCTGTGTTATTACAGGAGGCGTCAGATGAACAGTTGTTCTTTCCTCCACATTCATCAATATCAGCACAATAGGACCCATTACCTGATCACAATACAGAAATGATGAATTATCTGTGATTAGGAGCTCATGTACAGTTATCTTATAATATGGTCATAAAGCATTAATGGTTGTGCTTAATTGTTATCACACAAACTGCTGCCAAGGTCTATCTGTCTGTACTAATGAAGAGACATGCTGCAGAAATAGGCAAATATTAACCTGACCTTATATTATAGAGGCTATCTGCTATCTGGAAAACTTTTTATAATAAGTGTATAATATATAGTCGCTTTCTTCACCAGTGCAGTTGTAGCGATGTCCGTGCCAGGTCTTCAGGCCTAATATCTATTGACATTGTTATATCACGTGAACCCTGCAGCCGGACAATAGCCACTATTGGGCTGCCACGCTCTCCCTTCCCTAGGATGAACCTCAGTCAACTGGATGTAGTGAGAGCACAATATTGGTCACAGAATGGCTACAGGACTCATGAGGCATACCGATGGTTTGTGAGCTTCAGGAGACCCTGTGAAGACATCTCTGGAATGGCAATGGTATTTGTTATTCTTAATTTTACACAGTGGGGTCATTTATTTAAATTTGGGTTTTGTAGGTATTGGAGAATACCGTTAATATGAGGAAAACAATTATAGTTCAAATCAATCTATTACTATACAAATCACATTCTATATATTTTCCAAGTGTTTTGGGCATGAGCTGTTGCTTTTGGTGGGTATTCAACTGGAGATGGCGTCCAATGAATGGCTGTATATAGAGATATCTTTAATGAGTGATTACCTTGGTATCCATCCTTACATGTACATAAGTAATCTCCTGTTCTGTTACTACATGTTGCCTCAGGAGAACAGTCTCTGTCATTTGTACATGCTCTCAGTGCTTCACAGTTATATCCATCACCTATGAAAAGAAATATAATGTAATGAGTGAAGTATAATTAAATTCAGATACCAATGACACTCAAAATGAAGGTTCCCCTTGTCCACTACTCCCATTTTCAAAATATATTTTTGTCTCTTTATTTTACTTTTTCTTGCAAGATTAGAAATGAGGGCATTGATCTGTAGAGGATCATTATTGAGCTGAATTTACTGAAATTCATAGGTCCTGGATCTAAACATTCTGTGATTTATTTTGCAAGGATTGTCCAACCTGAAAAAAATGTCCAGCACCATATCACACACTGCTGAAGACCCAGAGAGCGGGCAAATAACACACTTCCACTTAATACCTTGTAGTTATTCCATTACATGGTGTAGCGTAGCCAATTAGAGGGGCTATCACAGCCAGTATAGAAGATGGGGAATGGCAAAGAAGCCTCATATTATGCTTGTAAAGTATAAGGAGGAGGTCACTCCACAAGAGGATAGAAAGGCCTAATCAGATTCCACCATTGTTTTTTGGGGTTTTGGTTTTACACTGTTTATTATGCAGTAAAATGTATTAGTCCCCCTAGTGCTGTCTTCTTTTCTCATGTGCTCCTTTGAGCTGTCACCTCCCTGTGTGCCCACTCTCCCTCCATGCGCTCTCTTTCTCTTCCTGCGCTCTCTTTCACTTCGTGCACTCTCTACATCTGTGCCCTCTCTCACCGTGCGCTCTCTTTCTCTATGCATTTTCTCTGCTCCACTATGCGCTCTCTATCCTATCATGCACTCTCTCTCACACCAAGCACCCCTTGTCCCTCCATGCGCTCTCTGCCCCTCCTATTCTCACTTTCTGCCCCACTGAGTGCTCTCTTCCCCCCTCTCTCTGCTCTTCTTGCACTCTCTCTGCTCCCTCTGTGTGCTCTGTCCCTCCGTGCATGCTCTGTCCCTCCGTGAGTGCTATGACCCTCCGGTGCACACTTTCCCTCTGTGTGCGCTCTGCCCCTTCAGTGCCCTATCTGCCCCACCCCTCTCTTTGCCCCTGCACTCTATCTGATCCCTCTGTGCGCTCTTTCCCTCCATGTGTGCTCTTTCCATCCATCCATGCTGTGTCCCTCTGTGCGCGCTCTGTCCCTCCATGTGCACTCTACCCCTCCTGTGCTCTTTCTGCCCAAACCTCTCTCTCTGCCCCCCTGTGCTTTCTTTCTTTCTGTTTGTGTTCTCTCCCGTTGTGCGCGCTCGGGCCTTCTGTGCGCGTTCTACCCCCCATACTCTCTCTGCTCCCGTTGCACACTCTTTCCCTCCACGCAAGCTCTCTCTTTGTACACTCTGCCCCCCATGAGCTGTTTCTGCCCCCACCCCTCTTTTTGCCCCCTGTGCTCTTTCTGTCCTCCCCGGTGAGCTGTCTGCCCCCTCTCTCTTTTTGTCCCACTGTGTGTTCTCTGGCCCCTCTCTGTCCTCTTTCTGTCCCATCTCTATGATCTTTTTTTGCCTCACTGTGCTCTCTCTGCCCACCATTCTCTCTTTCTGCCCCACTGTGACATCACTACTGGTCCTGTAGCCTGTGGTGAGTTACAGGTTATCGGTGGATCAGTGGGCGATGGCGGGGGGGTGATGGGGGTGTATGTGGGTTGACGCGGGTGGCGCAGAAGTGGGTGGCATTTTTATGCCTGCGTCGAGTGTCTGTGCCACCGCCAACCAGCGCCATATTACCATACCCATCACTTGGGTGTGATAATATGGCGTGGCAGTCGACGTGGTAGATTGTGGGATAGGTAGACATCCGGACAGAAGCAGAAGCTACAAGGCAATTATGTAAGTAGAAGTTTTAATCTTTTTTTAATAGTATATTGAGGTCATCTGCAGCAACGGAATAATGTTAGCGCTGGCGCTTTGATTTTCTTTTTTCAGTATGGTGCTTCCCAAATAGTAAAATAATTTTAGATTTTGATATGTCAGACTTTTGCAGATGCTAATGTTTAATTTTTAACATTTCTTTGCTTTTGTTTTTTTAAGAGCAAAAAGGAGGTGAATTATGTTTGTCGCCAATTTGCTATGCTACAGTCATGCAAAATATAGCAAAAATGATGATCTGCCATAAACCCAGCCCTTGACAGGGCATTTTAGGAGTACAACAAATTGAGTTTTCAGCATCCCCCATCTGCAAGGGCAACCTATTAATGGACACTTAGGCAGAATTGTACCACTGTAACATAATGAGAGCCAGGGTCTGGGGTGTCTGGGGCCCACCAGGTAAATTGATTCCACCCACCCTTCAGCTATATACAAATACCTGTTAGCCGTTATACCCAATATATTGGCAGAAACTTCACTTCTGCTCTGCGCTCACACAGTGCAATGTATAATTACTGTAATTTGCATTAAAGGGATTCTTTAGTGAAAACAAGTTATCAGCGATCCACAGGTTCGGTAGGTGATAACATTGGTGGAATCCGACTGGTGGAGCCGCACCATCAGAAGAATGTGGCACTTTTATCCCCATTATAAAATGCAGCAACCTGTAATGATGTGACTGTGGCTCCAATCATCATCATTGGGGTGTCCAGAAAAAGCCAAACCCAGCACTCACAGCCACTGAGGGAATGAGCAGATCAGTGGTTGAGTTGTACATCAGCTCCAGTCTAATGGGGAGAAAATAAACGTATGACTAAGACTAGGGTCAGACCTGCGACTGCCCTGGGTCTGCTGGATCCGTTTAAAAGTTAGAATCTGGCAGGCTTAGCGCATAGCGTTACCCGCAGGTAACGCTATGCGCTGCCTGCCTTTGTATCCCTATGGCAATCGGATGCTTACCACAGCCGCCGACTCCATGACAATCCCCGGATACGGCTTTTGCAGATCGCACAGGAAACGTGGTTTGCAGCGTCTTCCTTTGCGCTCTGCAAAAGTGCATATCCGGGAGATCTCTGTGGAGCCAGCGGCTGCGGTAAGCGTCTGGTCGCCATAGAGATCTATAGCCTGGTGGCGCAGGACAGCAGCATGTAACTAATCAATGTCACCTGGTCACATGGGAGGCTGCAGGGTCCTAGAGGCAGTGCTCACTGCGGCCTCCGGGGATGAGAAGAGATAACTGGTGGTCACAGAGGGAGTGCAGCGAGGTGAGTAAGCACAGGGAATAGCGCTGCAGTATTCACAAACAGAAGGCTGCACTGTGTGCGGATCCATTCTTGGTGCAGTTTTGCACCAAAAACGGATCCTCACAAAGTGCAGCAAAACGCTGTATGAACAAAGCCTGATGCTGTGGAGAAAATAAGCACAGTGGATAGGAGATTTCTATAAATCCATCTCCTGAGCTGGTACGGTACAATGCAGCATTTTGGATGCAGTGAAGACATGCTGCGTACCAAAACGCTGCAATCCCTGATCGTGGGCAAAGGGCCTAAGTTTACTGGCACGGCTGCATCACAGTGCAGCAGACATGGATATACGCAGTTTGCTGTGCACTGCCATGTCTGTTATACTGACCATACAAGATTAACTCTTTCATGGCCTTGCTGTACTCATTTTCTCAGTCAGCTGTATGGCTATGTGCCATTGAACTAAGGCTAGGGCCACACTTGGAGGGTGACCCACATTTGATGTTACCGCTAAAAACTTAGAAATTTGAGCCACAGCGCATGGCGTTTGACGCCAAGCCCTGCTAGGCAACGGAGCCCATAGTAACCCGCTGTTTACCTTAGCAGCCGGCCACAGTCATTCTAAATGTGTCCGGCCACCCAATCCAGCGGTCTTGGCACCTGGGAGGTGGAGATCAGCCGCTGCTGATCTCCTCCTCCTGGCCACCGCCGCTGATCTCCTCCTCCCGGCCACCGCCGCTGATCTCCTCCTCCGAGCCACCGGCACTGATCTCCTCCTCCCGGCTGCCGCTGCTGGAGATCAGCAGCGTCGAAGAACAAGAGATCAGGGACGGCAGCTGAGAAGTAGAAGAAAGAAGAAGGAAGAAGAATCCTCTGCGTTTGGGTGCACTGATATGTGGATGGAAGTGCGGCTCCATTCACCTTCATGCATTCTTTGTGTGCTTCAGGACGCTTGCATAATAAGCAAGCGTCCTAGACGCACAAAAACTGCAACATGTTGCGTTTGAAGGGTCGCCGAAAATATGCAGGCAAACGCAGCTACCATGTGCCCCCATGTTAAACATAGGGACGTGGTACACATGCGTTTGGCTGTATGCTGCATCCAGAACGTAAGTGTGAAACCGGCTTAAAACTTGATGCAAAATTTTCTGCGTTTGCTTTTATTAGCTGCTATGTACCAAAAGTGTTGCACTTTTGTATGAATAGCTGTTTTTTTGCAGAAAATTCTGCATCCATCATTGAGCACCGCCCTGTAGCACACTGCTTACTTTGTGTACTGTTTGGTACTTCTGGGTTTCGGCCGCGTCATACATGCCCCTTACCCACATGATGTGTGATGTGGCCAAAACCTGTAAGTGCTGGGCAGTACACAAGGCATGACTAGTGATGGGCGAATCCTAAATTACTCGGAATCGCTTGACTCTAGCGAGTCCGAGCACAGGACTCGCTACTCGTTGCGAGTCTAGCGAGTCCAATGTTAATGAATGGGGAAGCGAGTAATAGCGAGTAGTGTGAGATTTACAAATCGCAGATGTGTCTCGGAAGCTTCAGCCTGAAGCAATTCTAGTTTTGTCATTTATTTGCATTGGACTCGTTTACTTTGCAACTGTAATCGCTGGGAAACTCGCACAGATAAGAGTCCTGTCTGCTCAGTGTGCTGGCTGCCAGCTCCAGGGTCCTAGAGCCTGCCTGCTGCCTGATGTAGCAGAGCTGAGATTGTTCTCAGTCTGCTCATTCCCTGTGAATAGACATCTATATCTGTGCATAGACATCTATATCTATGCACAGGGATGAGCAGAGAGGACATCGCGTTTTGGACTGCGTCGGACGGAAGAGGATTTTTTTAATTAAAGATGGAGTCCCTAATGGCTTTTTTTTTTATTTCTAATAAAAATGTTTCTCTGTGTTGTGTTTTTTTTTTTAAAACAATTTAATAGAAATTCATGGCAGTCATGTCTAATATTGGCGTGACCGCCATAAATTTCGGGCTTAGGGCCAGCTGATAATACAAAGCTGGCCCTAACCTCTTTATTACCCAGGGTGCCACCGCCACCAGGGCCGCTGGAAGAGCGGGGTTCAGCGCCAGAGGATGGCGCTTCAATGAACGCGCCATCTTCTGGGGCGGCTGCGGGCTGCAATTTGCAGCGGGGGGTGCCCAGAAAGCTTGGGCATCCCTGCGCTGCGGATTCCAGCCCCCAGCTGCTTAGCTGTACCTGGCTAGAAATAGAAATTGCGCGGAGCCCCACGCATTTTTTTTAAATTATTTCATGAAATTCTGAGATTCTGACTCTGAGACTCTGAGATTCTGACTCTGACTCTGAGACTATGAGATTCTGACTCTGACTCTGACTCTGACTCTCTGAGATTCTGACTCTGACTCTCTGAGATTCTGACTCTGACTCTGAGACTCTGAGATTCTGACTCTGACTCTGACTCTCTGAGATTCTGACTCTGACTCTCTGAGATTCTGACTCTGACTCTCTGAGATTCTGACTCTGACTCTCTGAGATTCTGACTCTGAGACTCTGAGATTCTGACTCTGAGACTCTGAGATTCTGACTCTGACTCTGACTCTCTGAGATTCTGACTCTGACTCTCTGAGACTCTGAGATTCTGAGACTCTGAGATTCTGACTCTCTGAGATTCTGACTCTGACTCTCTGAGATTCTGACTCTGACTCTCTGAGATTCTGACTCTGAGACTCTGAGATTCTGACTCTGAGACTCTGAGATTCTGACTCTGACTCTGAGATTCTGACTCTGACTCTGACTATCTGAGATTCTGACTCTGACTCTGACTCTGAGATTCTGACTCTGACTGACTCTCTGAGACTCTGAGACTCTGAGATTCTGACTCTGACTCTCTGAGATTCTGACTCTGACTCTCTGAGATTCTGACTCTGACTACTCGCCGAGTAACGAGTCCTAGCGAGTAGATTCGCCCATCCCTAGGCATGACGTATAAATTAATTCAGATGTTGCAGATTTTTATAAATCAACAATCTGTAAAAATCCACAGCTATTACACTGCGCAAAAAAGCGCAGACGTCGGCACACGCAAAGTCACATTGACTCTGCTGGCTTCCAATATAATATGTGCGTTTGCTGTGCACTTTTCCAAAAATGCTGTGAAAATGTGCAGAAAGTGCACTAGTGTGGGCACAGGGTCTAAGGAGGCAACAAAGGGGTTAACAGGTACTGTGGTAATAAAAGCTGATAGGGAGCTGTTAAGTGAGAGCAGCCCCTCACCACAGTACAGGCCCCTCACCACAGTACAGGCCCTTCAAAAATATCTCTATATCAATTCAAAAGACAATGTTAAGGTCCTGTCACACATAACGACACTCCAGCGATCCCGACAGCAATAACGACCTGCTGGGATCGCTGGAGCGTCGCTATCTGGTCGCTGGGGAGCTGTCAAACAGGCAGATCTCCTCAATGACCAAGGACCAGGGAGCCACCTCCCACATCACTGGAAGCGATGTTACCATCATCCTCCCTGCTTAGCTCAGCCTGTAAGCAGGGAGGAAGCTGGTAACTATGATAAATAGCGGGTATGCCTAGATACCCGCTGTTTATCATAGTTTGTGTCTATTTTCTGCCTGTGTATTGTTTTTCATCTCCACTAACCGGCAGTATTTGTGGGTGGCTTGCAATTCCTTTGGGGTCTGCTCCAAGGCAGTCAGGTATTTCCTTTTTCTGTCTTTAGGTTTAATTAGTCCTCCGGCTGTGCTGAGGTGCTATAGGACATTGTAGTGCGCTCCATGACTACTTCTAGTTGCGGGGGTTAGTCAGGATTCCGCGACCAGTATTAGTTTCCAACTTCTCCTGTGAATACCACATGTTGCTCCTCAGTTGCCGGTTCATAAGAGTCCTCCTTCCTCTCATCCACGGGACATTCTTGGGGCTGTCGGCTAGCACCAGGTGTCACAGTCTTTGGTGTCTGCTGTGGTTAAGGAAAGGGGCGCCACCTCCACGGAAGAGGTAATAGCTGGCTGCGTCTAAGGTGTGGGGTCTGTGGTTGCAGGGGCTCACAGTGCTCTAATGGCCCGGTCTTTCAGGGTTGCAAAGTCTAAATCTGGATGTTCTAGGACCCATAGACGAAACTGTGTGTGATAGACTGCTGAATGCAGCCCCTCAATAAACTGTTCAATCAACATTTTATGTGGTAGCCATGCCGCTCTCAAGACACACGGCAGGGCAAGCGGCATGATCGGTGCTACAGCTTCAGGTGCTGTGGCTGCTCCAGCGGCTGAGGAGCCAGCCGGCACTTCATTTCGGGATAAGTCTATGTTTGGGACCGCTACATTGGAATCCTCTTGCACTTCCATCCTTGCTCCCCCCTAGTTAATTTCAGCTAGCTCTCAAAAAGGGAAAACAGTCTCTTGCTCCTTAGGCGGGGAGTTGAGCGCTCTCGGGTATTTCCGGATTGGGCCGCTGCACTTCGTCGGCTGACGTCAGAGCGCGGGTCTTATCTTTGCTCTCTTTTAGTAGTTACGCCCCCCCTTCTTCCTGCTCACCATGTAGCGCAGTTATGGCAACCCAATTTACAGTTCAACACAGTCAATACACGGCACACAGTAACCGTCGGTAATGGGCACTAGATCCTGTTTGTGACACCAGAAAGCTGACCTTCCCCAAGGCCGTGGGGTACCTTTTTCCAGTCGTTGATTCACGGGGGAACTCACTGGGGCCTGTGCCCGTTCCCGTGGCCCTGGTGGTCGCTGAAAAGAGTCAGTAAAAATAAAAATAAAAGTGATTTCTGAAACCACTTATGGTTCCGATATGGTTACCGATGCTGCGGGTCAGACCTCCGGAGAGATGTTTGGGCAGCAAGATTGTGACACTCCGCCTTGATGCAGTTGTGGTGTATGTGAATTGCAGGACAGTCTATGAAGGGAGCAGGGGCCGCAATAACAGTCACACACAAGGTTGATGTTTCCGCACCTTTTACTGATGTTTCAAGTATAGTCCAGGGTACTGTCTCTGATGGTATGGTTCCAGGTAGTCTGGTAAAAGTTCAGGATCTCCACACTTGGCACTTTATGAGGCCTCCTTGCTGTGCTGTGTGTGTTTCTGGTCCCAGGCTGTCTGAAGCTAAGTCCTGACCCTCTCTTACTGTCCACACTTGTATGGCAGGCAGTGAGAGCTCTGTTGTGGGCACCGCTGTATCCACTGCGGTCCCGGGCTATGCTAAGTGGCTTTGCCTCAAGTGCTGCGCGAACAGGTCCCTTGCAGTCACGGACTCCAGTGTCCACTTTAAGAGGCTGTTCCTCCAGGGCGAATCAGTATGGCTCCGCTCCGCCTGCTACTACTACTCCTTGCTTCCGACCCTTGCTCTAGGGTCGCTCACGCAGGTTAGTAGTGCTCACTGGTACGGGCTTAGCACAGCTCCATCACCAGGATGTCTTCACATGTTTTGATGGAATATCTGATAAATTGTAAAGAATTCACTTTCAAGCAGTGTCTCTCTTGAGAATCAATCAGTACAAGCACAGGTGTAATTTCCTATTTTGTTAGTGCAGGTTGCATCAGGTGAGCAGATATTGCTGGTCAGACATTCATTAATGTCATCACATTGGGCCCTATTACCTAATTGATATAAACTGTTATAACATTAGATTTAGATGTTACAATGAAAATGTATTAGTCTACATACATTGTGCAATATATTCATTAATTAAAAACATGTATGGCCTGAGGCAGTGCCTGCGTCAGCACCAAGCACACCTGGGTAAGAGACGGAACCCTGGGCAAAATAGGGGAAGGGGTAAACTTCCCATGAGTAGTGATGAGATGGGCCTTGGGGGCAGGAGAGAAAATGCCCACCAGGCCTCTAACCCAGCAGGGCCACCATAGACTTTGTCTTTGCATGGCACACTGCTTAATGACCATCACTTTAACAAGCATGAGCACGGACAGTATACTGTGCAGCCATGCCTCTTAGCAGCGGCGCATCTGCTCAAAAGTGACATTTAAAGTGCAGTGCCATATTGGCCATGTAACTGCTAAGCATTTTTAGTTGATAAATTATCAATAAAATGTAAGTCCTCTTGTGTTGTGTAAGAAACAGTAATAGTGCTGCCAAAGAAATATGTGTACGCTCTTCTGTACGTATTACATATGCTTACAATTTAATGTTGAGACACAATATTGTTGTTTTTTTTTCTATAGAAAATGGACACAAGAGAAACATGCTATACATAGTGAAGAATGGAGCTCTGTGCACAATTCTCTGCTGTATTCAGGGGCCCAAAAAATGTCAAATTGTTTTATATAATCCGTATGTCCATTTATATATAGGGGTTTGTGCCACACGGCCAAGAATAGAGAAGCAAAAAATGTATTTATTTTACCATGAATGGTAAATGCAGATTTCCTACATGTTTCTTCTCTACAGGGTGGGCCATTTATATGAACCAAGCACACTATTGTTTTTCTTATGAAATTCTCAATAGGTTTGATGTGTCACATGGCAAATAAAGTTGGATCCAAAATGGCCGACTTCAAAATGGCCACCACCCATCTGGAAAAGTTTTCCACCTCCCATATACTAATGTACCACAAACAGGAAGTTGATATCACCAACCATTCCCATTTTATTTAGGTGCATCCATATAAATGGCCCACCCTGTACATTAGCCTCTATTATCGACCATTCAGGTCTCCATCATGTTATTCATGGCTTAATTATAATATGTTCTCTTACCTGACAGCCTTCATATGGTATAAATGCCTGGTCCGATCAGTATGGTGTTAGTAATAAGTTCTGCTATGTAGAAGAACTTGGTCTAGATCAGGGTGGGCAGCTCCAAGCCTTGAGGGCCGTATACAGTGCAGGTTTTCTGTATATCCTGTAGCATTTGACAGATGCTAATTCAATCTCCCGCACAGGTGATGATTCCAACTGTCCAATGCTAAGGATATCCAGAAAACCTGGACTGTGTGCAGCCCTCGAGGCCTGGAGCTGCCCACCCCTGTTCTAGATGGTAGAGTTCTCAGGAGACAATCACCATACACTCACTATCAGACTGCAGGAGTCTTCTATCTACTGTACGGTTCTTTACAGGTCCTCACAGTGAAATTCAGAATTATGTGGCAAGACCACTATTATTTCAATCCATTATGATCATTTGTATTGCTTTACCTGAGAATCCATCATTACAAGCACAGATGTAATTTCCTATTGTGTTAGTGCAGGTTGCATCAGGTGAGCAGATATTGCTGGTCTCACATTCATCAATATCATCACACTGGGCCCCATTACCTAATTGATACAAAATGTTATAACATTAGATGTAGATGGGACAATGAAAATGTATTAATTTACATTGTGCAATATATTCATTAATTAAAAATATGTATAGCCTGAGGCAGTGCCTGCGTCAGCACCAAGCACACCTGGGTAAGAGTCGGATCCCTGGACAAAATAGGGGAAGGGGTAAACTTCCCATGAGTAATGACAAGATGGGCCTTGGGGGCAGGAGAGAAAATGGCTCCCAGGCCACCATAGACTTTGGCTTTGCAGGGCCACCATAGACTTTGTCTTTGCAGGGTGCTGCTTAATGACCGTCACTTTAACAGACATGACTTCGGACAGAGCCATGTCTCTTAGCAGCGACTCATCTGGGCAAAGGGGAAATTAAAGGTGCAGTGCCAGATTGGCCATGTCACTGCTAGGCATGTTTTGTTGGTCCACTATTAATAAAGTGTAAGTCCTCTTGTGTTGTGTATGGAACAGAAATAGTGCTGCCAAAGAAATATATGAACGCTCTTCTGTACCTATAATGTCATATTGAGAAAAAATGTTGATTTTTTTTTTTCTATAGAACACAGTCACAAAAGAATCATGGTATACAAAGCGGAGGATGGAGCTCTATGCACAATTCTGTGCTGTATTCAGGGGCCCTAAATATGTCAAACTATTTTATACAATCCGGATGTCCATATATAAAGTGGTTTGTTATAAATGGCCAAAAATAGAGAAACAAAACAATCACTCGTTTTTACTTTGAGTTGCTGCAGATTTCCTCCATGAAAATGAAGGAAAATATCTTATGCCACAAATGTTTCTTGACTTTTAAATTTCTAGTGAAGCGGTTCACATCTTTTATGGTTTGAAATAAGTCCGCATCCCTAGTCGGAACAAAATTCAGTCCCTTCTCCAATACTTTTATTTGCGATTCTGACAAAATGTTTGCTGACAAATTGATTACCTCATATAAATCAGGATCACTAACTTTTTGCTTTTCTTGTTGTTTCCTCGATCTTCTCCGTGCTCTTCACGCTGGAGTTCTTAAAACCCTAAAAGTAAAAGGAATTCACAGGGTTCCCTGTCCTCAGAGAGGGGGTGATTGGGAAAGACTGCTGCACAACACTGAAAAATCGTGGATCTTGCAGATGAACGCCAGAGTACCGCAGGGTCTGAACTATAGATCAGATCTTATGTATTTTTATTAACCGGAAAACATCTGTGTGGGTTAACATTGGCCCTATGGGCTAATCTATGAGATCTATGCTTATTGTATAAGGTTTATAGATATATACTTATACTTTTTGGCTTTTCATAAAAAACATAACAAAGGTGAATATAAGTAAAGGCTAATGTCTAATAAGTATGTATGTATTCTATGTAATATGTTGTTTTGTTATAAATATCATATTTGTGATGGGAAAATGACAAACTGCGCTACCATCATCCACTCCAGCTGGGCTCTCCCACAGACTCTGTACATGGCCTTTCTACCTAAGCCATACCATATACATATAGTTAAAACAGGTAAACAGGTCCCTCACGGACTATCTAGTCGGACCTCCGGGCAGCTATGCCCGCCTGGCACATTACACACACCAGGTGCACAGTTCACACAGACATTCGAGAAATGCTTTCTTACCGGGCACGGATCCGGGTCTCGCTACCTGTGTCACAGGTTTTACCAGGCATCCCTATACGCTCCTTTCCCGGGCGTGTTTCACCCCACGCCCGGACCAATATCCACCAGGCTCCCCATCCAGGTGCTGCGACAATACCGGACCTGGTCACCGGTATGGAGCTAGCATGCTCCCTCCATTACACACAGAGCCCTGGACTGGACTGCTCTGCACTTTGGCTGCTCATGGATCAACATCCTCTCAGGCTGATCTCTGGCTGATAATGAACCTCACAATTACTCAGCTGGCAGGCTCTTATCGTGCCTGCCACTCCCACACTGACTCATCCAGCTGGGCTGCTATTCCTCAGGACACACCCACCTGACACACCCACCTGGGCTGTCAGCAATCAATCCTTTCCTCAGGGCCTCATCGATCTCAGTAGCCACTCACACTGCCGCTCAATAGGCTCATGAAAGTAACAGATCTACAGCAGTCACTTTTACATTTAACACCTTGTGTTCCGGGTAGGTTCCCACAGCATCATCACAGGAAAACCGGCCAGTGTGAACAGGATCATACCCTGATCCTGCATGTGATGCGCCCCAGCCATGGGGACCATGCCGGCGGTGCCTCACAATGTACATACATTATGATCAATACAAATACATTTGTTTTGCTTTACCTGAGAATTCAGGGGTGGACCTACCATGGTGCAGTTGGTTCTGCTGCACCAGGGTCCCGACCGGGTAGGGGGCCCTTCGAGCCTGCAGGGGGGCCCCCAGCCGACCCCAATGTCCCTGTGTCTGAGGAGAGGGGGTTAACTGAGGGAAGCTTCCTGCTTCCCTCGGCTGATCCCGCCCCTCCTCTCCTCTCCAGCCCCGGCCAGCACACAGATCTAGAATGCGGCGCAGGTAAAAGCCACGTGCCCCCCCCTGCAGCATCCCCCCTCACTTCTCAGCACACCCGCAGCCCTCATGCCTGTCACAACCCCCTCGCCCAACTCTGCCAGCAACGGACCAGCAACAGTGCCAGCAACTCTGGCAGCACCCCAACCCATCCCCTCGGTACTCGCCAGTCTCTGCCAGAAAACCCCCGACCCCCCGGTCCTCACCCAAGGCTGCACCAGACACTAGGTCCGCCACTGTGAGAATTATTATTATTATTTATTTATAGATAACCATTGATTCCATGGTGCTGTACATGAGAAAGGGATACATACAAACAAGTTAAAAATACAATGAACAAACTAACAATGACAGACCAATACAGAGGGGAGAGAGAGGACCCTGCCCTTACGGACTTACATTCTACAGGTCAATGGGAAGAGAGACAATAGGTTGGGTCTGCTCTGGTGGTGGTGGATCTCCGGGTCTGATGGTAGTGGAGCGCCGGGTTCGATGCTGGTGGAGCGCCAGGTCCAGTGGTGGTGGGACACCAGGTCCATTGGTGGTGAGATGGCATTGTGGTCATTGCAGGTTGTAGGCTGTTCTGAAGAGATGGGTTTTCAGGTTCCACTTCAAGGTAGCGAGAGTGGAGGACAGTCGGACGTTTTGGGGTGCAGAATTCCAGAGAATGGGGATGCTCAGGGGAAGTCTTGCAGGTGGTTAGATGAGGAACGTACAAGTGTGGAGGATAGAAGGAGGTCTTGGGACGATCGATTATGAGTTGGATGATATCGGGAAATTAGTTCAGAGATATAAGGGTGGGGGACAGATTGTCGACGGCTTTGTAAATCAATGTTAGTAGTCTGAATTGGATATGTTGGGGAATTGGGAGCCAGTGGAAGGATTTGCAGAGGGGAGAAGTGGAGGAATTGCGAGGAGAGCGGTGGATTAGTCGTGCAGCAGAGTTGAGGACAGGTTGGAAAGATGCAAGAGTGTTAGCAGGGTGGCCATAGAGGAGGAGATTGCAGTAGTCGAGACGGGAGATGATGAGGGCATGCACTAGTAGTTTAGTAGATCGAGGGTTGAGGAAGGGATGGATTCTGGAAATATTTTTCAGTTGGAGGCAGCAGGAGGTGGGAAGAACTTGGATGTATGGTTTGAAGGTTAAGGCCGAGTCAAGGGTTACTCTGAGGCAGTGGACATCAGGTACAGGGCAAGGTGTGATGTCATTTATTGTGATAGATAGATCTGCTAAGGAAAGTGTGTGAGATGGAGGAAAGATGATATGTTTGGTTTTGTCTACATTGAGTTTCAGGAAGTGAGAGGAGAAGAAGGAGGATATGTCTGATAGACACACTGGGATTTTGGACAGGAGAGAGGTGACGTCTGGGCCAGAGAGGTGGATCTGAGTGTCATCAGCGTACAGGTGATACTGGAAGCTATGAGACTTTATGAGTTGTCCCAGACCAAGGGTACAGATTGAAAAAAGTAGGGGCCCCAGGACAGAGCCTTCAGGGATCGCAACGGAGAGGGGATGGGGCGAGGAGTTTGTGTGTGAGTGGGAGACACTAAATGTGCGGTTGGAAAGGTAGGAGAAGATCCAGGAGAGGGCAAGGTCAGTGATACCAATGGAAGAGAGGATCTGTAATAGGAGGCAGTGGTCGACTGTGTTGAATGCAGAGGACAGGTCAAGAGGGAGGATGCTAATGATTAAGGAAGTTGTGTCTTCCGAAACGCGTCTAGCGCCTAGCTAGCACGCTGAATGATTTTATAAATTTCATTTAACAATAAAGAACAAAATTTTATGAAGACAAGCACCGGTGGTTTTCCACTTTACAAGAGGGAGGAGGACAGAGAACTGTCTGGTAGCTTTGGCCACGAGTAAGTAATTAATAATTTTGGTCAGGGCAGTTTCAGTGGAGTTTTGGGGGCGGAAGCCAGATTGAAGATCCTCAAAGAGAGAGTTGGACGAGTGTACAGTGTGGATATGCTTTTAGAGAAGTCTGGAAGTGAACGGGAGCAGGGATATGGGCCAGTAACTGAATGTAGAAGTGGGGTCAAAAAAAGGCTTCTTTAAGAAAGGTGTAATTGTTGCATGTTTGAAAGCAGAAGGAAAGGTACCAGAAGCTAGTGATAGGTTGAAGAGGTGAGTTAGGGCTGGGATAAGTGTTGTGGTGAGGTTGGGGAGGAAGTGGGAAGGGATGGGGTCCAGTGCATAAGTGGTGAGGTGCGATCTGGAGAGGAGGTGTGCAAGTTCTCTTTCAGTGATGAAGGGGAGGAGAGTTAGTGGGGGAGCAGAGTGATCTGGTATACATGGGGGTTGCGGTGGTTGGGTATCAAAGACTTGCCTGATCTGATTGATCTTGTTGGTGAAGTATGTTACAAAGTCGTCTGCAAAGATATGAGAAGTAGGGGGACAGTGGGGGGCGAAGGAGGGAGTTAAATGTGTTGAATAACTGCCTGGGGTTGTGGGACAAAGAGAATATGAGAGTAATGAAGTAGTTCTGTTTAGTGATGGCGAGTGCTGACTTGAATTTCAGAAGTGCTTGTTTTCATCCATAATTACAAGTACAAATGAAACTTCCTATTGTGTTAGTGCAGGTTGCATCAAGTGAGCAGATATTATTGGTGTCATATACATCAATATCATCACACTGGGTCCCATTACCTAATTGTTATAATATTAGATGTAAAATTGACAATGAAAAATCATTATTCTACATACAAATGTAAGAGGGGTACAGGGCCTATTTTCCCCAGCCTGGGTAATGCTTTGTTTTGTGAACATATGCTTACATGTTACATGTTAGTGTGTTTTGTCCTGTGTAAACTGTCACTCGGTAGCCTATGAAGAAGACTGCCCCTTGATACTTCAGGATGCCGTCCTTGGTCTGCCTTCTTGCCACGAAACCCACCTCGTCTGCGTTAATAAGAGATGGAGTAATCTGCTGCAGTCTGGCTGCCAGAAGCTTGGAGAATATTTTTACATTGCAATTAAGGAGGGAAATAGGGCGGCAACTGGTTTACCGGGTTTAGGTATGGTGACAAAGGTGGCCTCTAGATTTTGCAGGGAAATAGAACCAGTGTTTTGCCAGTGGGCACAGGCTCTCAGAAGGAAAAGTGCCAGAACAGAAGAAAACTGCTGGTAGTAGTCATTAGGAAGGCCGTCAGGGCCAGGGGCTGAATGACATTTAGTGTCCTTAATGGTGTTTACGATTTGAGTAAGGGTGATGGGGGAGTTCAGGATGGAAAGTTGTTTTGTATTGATCTTGGGGAGATTAAGGTTGTCAAGAAATTTCTGAATCTCTTCCTGGGGGTAGGTGGATTTGAGGGGTCATCTTTAAGGTTGTATAGTTGAGAGTAATAGTGGGTAAATGGATCTGCAATGGCTATCAGGTTGAATCAGCTGCCTTGAGACAAGGGGAGAAGGGTTACTCTTATTCATCTGTTCTAAATGTTGAAGGGGGGAAATGAGAGATAACCTCGCCCGCACAAAGGCCTTATAGGAAGCCCAGAGTGTCTCATCTGACACCTCAGAGTTGTCATTAAAACAGAAGAAGTCAGACAAAACTAGCCCCTACCTTCTCAACCACCTCTCTTCTGGACAATAAACCCAGATTGACCCAGAACATAAGAACAACAAACAAAGAAACATGAATGTAAACCAGTGAGGCAGACAAGATTCTGCAAGGGGGAGCTCCATCCCAGCAATTGTGTACAGGGTGCTCACGCTAGGGCAAGATAATAACAATACCACAGCGAGCGGTGCAAAATAAAATCACAGAGACAGACCTCCGTCCTGAAGAGAGGAAGGTCCGGGGCCTCATTTAACCCCCTACCAGTTGGCCGCCATCTTCTTTTTGTTGGAATCCACATTAGGCCTTGGGGTCGAATTGGCTCCTAGAGTAGATGGAGATAGGTTCGAGGCCTTTAGTGCTTGGTCTAAGTGCTTGGGTGACTGGAAGACATGGCAAGAGCCCTCATAAGATAAGCGTACTTTCACAGGAAAGCCCCAGCTGTATGGTATTCCAGCCTCTCTCAGAGTCTTACACATAGGTGCAAATTCCTTGTGCCTAGTCAGGGTACCCACTGACGGATCAGGAAAAACTACGAGCTTAGCAAAGTTCTCAGGGAGAGGTGGGTGGTTTTTCAAAGCCTGCATAAAATCCTCCTTTATGCTGTAGGTGTGCATACAGGCTAGAACATCCCTTGGCAGAGCTGGGTTGATATGAGAGGGCTTGGGGACCCAGTGTATTCTCTCAATTCCCAGAGAGCCCGGAAAAGCCTCAGGGAGGACATGGCTGATGAAGGAGGACAATAAAGCGGGCAGGTAAGCAACATTCACAGACTCCACTCAAATGTATGTTACATCTTCTAGACCTGTCCTTAAAGTCCCATAGTTTAAGCTGTTGGGCAGACATCTTCTTTATAAGCTGCAGCATACTCCACCATTTTCTTTTCTATATGATCTGTGTACTCTCCCAGACTGCTGATCTCCCACTACAATTCCCCCACCATACCTCTCATGTCCTCATGCAGGGCCATCCTGAGTGATGAGAGAAGTTTCTGCATTGTCCCATGTCTAAGTGGAATATCATCTGCATCCAGCGCTGTGTCTCCTCTGGTGTCTTTGGAGGAGGAATGTGAGGATGCCGAACGGCCCTCCACCCCTGCTGAAAAAATAAGTCTGTTTCGGCGGGATCTTACGGCGTTACAGGGATCCCTGCGGCATGCCTCTTCACCTCGGGGCTGCAAGATAGGCTGCTGCGGGCCGCTGTGAGCCGAGTTATGGTCTGTGGCTACAGGATATCCGGGATTAAGCGGCCTGCGCTATAAGCTCTCAGGCCATGCCTCCAGGCTGATAGTCTTGAGAAGATTTATCCCATAAAATTGTTGAAAGCGGCCAGAGATAAAACTCTTACATATATTTAAAAATACAGTAATAAAAAATGACAGCAAATAGCTCCAAGTTCTAATGATTGTAAGCACTTCAATTTTTAAATTAAAGTGCAGCCCAATGTTTGATGCCATCCGAACATCTATGTTAAAACATTGGCATGTGATTGAGGCTGATCGAGAACTAAATGACACCCACCTTGAATGGTGGAGGAGTAAGAGGAGGAAGAGGAGGAGGAGGACAAAGCCCAAAATACCAACAGGCACATGTTGTAGCTGGTATTGTAATGTGCTGGGGAATATGTTTTCCGATATCAAAATAAAAATCATGTATAAGGGAAGGACTTCCAAAATGTATAAGTAATGACTCTCCCAAATGTAAAAGGAAAAAAAAAGCAAAAATGCTATATGTGAACATACGGTAAAGGGGTGCCTTTTTCTCTTTTTTTTTAGTCTTCTATATAAGTGATTATGCTAGAAAAATCTTTCTTAACATTTTTTTCCTGTAAAATGCTATTTAGGTTAGGTGTGGTAGGTGTTGTGTATCTGTAAAAGTGGCGTAATCCTGCGACAAAGCTATTCCCGGAAACCATATGTGAGTCAGAAATGCATGCAGGCAGATTCTCCAGGCTCTTCCCATTCTGTTTCATCACTTTCCCATCCATTTTAGCTTTTTTTTAAAGCCCCCCAGACCTCTTCATTGGGTCAAGCTGAAAAATATTTGGATTTCCCATTGACTTTTATAGGGTTTGTTATCCCGTATGAATATACGACTAGTAAAAAATATTCGGCACGGATAATACGAACCCAAATATTTCACTCTTCGCTCATCACTAATCATGATATATTTAGTTCATCAGGTGTTAAATCCAAAAAAACTATATTTGTGCACAAAAGAACAATTTTACTCCATTACTGTGACATATTGCTGATGTATTGTACTCACCTGTGTATCCAGCATTACATGTACAGGTATAACTTCCCTCTGTGTTAGTACAGGAGGCGTCAGATGAACAGTTGTTCTTTCCTCCACATTCATCAATATCAGCACAATATGACCCATTACCTGATCACAATACAGATATAATGACTGGTTACAGCCTGTGAGGAAGAACTTATCTACAGTTGTCTTATAATATGGTCATAAAGCATTAATGGTTGTGCTTATATGTTATCACACAAACTGCTGCCAAGGTCTATCTGTCTGTACTAATGAAGAGACATGCTGCAGAAACAGGCAAATATTAACCTGACCTTATATTATAGAGGCTATCTGCTATCTTGACAACTTTTTATAACACACACATATATACAGTTGTGGCCAAAAGTATTGACACCCCTGCAATTCCGTCAGATAATACTCAGTTTCTTCCAGAAAATGATTGCAATCACAAATTCTTTGGTATTATTATCTTCATTTAATTTGTCTTCAATGAAAAAACACAAAAGAGAATGAAGCAAAAAGCAAAACATTGATCATTTCACACAAAACTCCAAAAATGGGCCAGACAAAAGTATTGGCACCCTCAGCCTAATACTTGGTTGCACAACCTTTAGCCAAAATAACTGCGATCAACCGCTTCCGGTAACCATCAATGAGTTTCTTAGGCGGTCGTCACACGCATCAATTTCTTGCACGATATCGCTTAAGCTGCTTTTTGATCGCTTAAGCGATATCGTTTGTGCATCGCTGCGTGTAATCAAGCGATTTTGCAATGTAATATCGCTTGATCGTTACATTGCAGATTTGCAAGCCGGAGCTCATATCAAGCGATAATCGCTTGTTCAATCTGCATCATCGTGGTGTATGACACCATGATGAACGATCTCCCAGCGGCAGAGCCTATGCTGGGAGATGGTATCTATGGTAAACGTCGGGTTACTAAGCGCCACGCGGCGCCTAGTAACCCGATGTGTACCATAGTTACCAGCGAACTCGCTGGTCCACATCGCTGGTGAGTCTGTCTGTGTGACAGCTCACCAGCGATGTGAACGATATTGTTAGCGATCGCGCGTGCATGTGATCGCTAACAATATCGCTCAAAACATTGATGCGTGTGACGGCCGCCTTACAATGCCCTGCTACAATTTTAGACCATTTTTATTTGGCAAACTGCTCCAGGTCCCTGATATTTGAAGGGTGCCTTCTCCAAACTGAAGGCTGACAATGTGTATATGTATATATGACTTGAGAAAGGACCTCCTGTCCGAAACGTCGTTACGCCATTGGCAATAAAAGTTCACTTGACATCTATTTGGTGCTGCTTTTTCCTTTTTTGGATTGTTTACATGGACACTTGACCGGTGTTGAGAAAGCGCTGCACAAGTCTGGTAATATCTGGTGCTGTTCCGTGTGCATATATATATATATATATACACATACATATATGTATATATAAAAAAAAAAAAAAATATATATATATATTATATGGTCAGCCTTCAGTATATATATATATATATATTATATGTCTGTGTTTGTGATCACACATACATATTTACACTCACTCATGCACACATATATATATCTATTATATAATCGCGAATCGGAAAAGCGCCCCTCCGCGCGCTACTTCCGGCGTGGTCATGTGGATACGAATTTAACATTGGGCGCGAAGCGCCCAATGCTGCGCGAGCAACGGCCGCGAGGCCATTGCGAGTCGCTGGCCCAGGGCGAGCAATGGCCGCGAAGCGGCCATTGCGAGCCGCTGCCCCAAAATCGATCCACAGCCTCGGCTACAACCTTACCGATTTACCGCTCAGGTAGCGCGAGCAATGGCCGCGAGGCCATTGCGAGTCGCTGCCTGAGCCGCAAATCGCTCCCCGGGGACCATGGAGCGGAGGCGGCACAGCCGCCTCCGCTCCCCGCTACCCACAACTCGCCCCCCCAATGTCCGCACAGCCCCCCCATGTCCGCACACCCACCCCCATGTCCGCACACCCACCCCCATGTCCGCACACCCACCCCCATGTCCGCACAGCCCCCCCCCATGTCCGCATAGCCCCCCCCATGTCCGCACACCCACCCCCATGTCCGCACACCCACCCCCATGTCCGCACACCCACCCCCATGTCCGCACACCCACCCCCATGTCCGCACACCCACCCCCATGTCCGCACACCCACCCCGCTACAAAACCACCCCGTCGCACCTAAGGCCCTACCCCCTAAGTCCGCCCCACCCCTACACGCTAAGCCCCGACCACCTAACCCCCGACCCGCAGCATCCTAAGCCCCCGCCGATACCCCCTAAGCCCCGCCGTCTACCCCCTAAGCCACCGCCGCCCTTAAGCCCCTACCCCCTAAGCCCCGCAGCAGCCCCTAAGCCCTACCCCCTAAGCCCCGCAGCAGCCCCTAAGCCCCTACCCCCTAAGACCCGTAGCATCCTAGGCCCCCGCCGATACCCCCTAAGCCATGCCGCCTACCCCCTAAGGCACCACCGTCCTTAAGCCCCTACCCCCTAAGCCCCGCAGCAGCCCCTAAGCCCCTACCCCCTAAGCCCCGCAGCAGCCCCTAAGCCCCTACCCCCTAAGACCCGTAGCATCCTAAGCCCCCGCCGATACCCCCTTAGCCCCGCCGTCTACCCCTGCCCCTATCGCTAAAGCCCTACACCCTAAGCCCCCGCAGTCCCCTAACCTAACGCCGCTGTCACCTAAGGCCCTACACCCGAAGCCCCCGCCGTCCCCTAACCTAACATCCCCGTCGATCACTTACATGCCTTCAAGTCATCTGATCGTCCGTCCGGCCAGGCGTCCTCTTCCTCCGGCCCCGGGGGTCTTCTCTCTTCTTTCCGCCATCTCCGCCTCTTCGTCCGGCCCCGGGGATCTTCTGTCTTCTTTTCGCTAACTTCCACCTCCGACGTCCTCTTCCTTCTCATTAAGATAGAATGGACGAAAAATCCCCCATTCAATCTCAATGAGATCTGAGGCCCTCTTCTGATTGGTCGCTGTATACTGCCCTCAGCCAATCAGAAGAGCCCCTCAGACTGAGACGCAGTTCTCATTCAGGTCCGCATTTTTTTTTCCCCATTGACATACATTAGCGGTGTGTCTGCGATTTTATGGCCGGCCACCTGGTTCTATTTGTCGGCCCTAAAATCGCGGACACACCGCTAATGCATGTCTATGGGCAGTCAGCCCGATTTCGGATTGGACGCCGACCAATCAGAATTCGAGCTGACTGCCCATAGACATGCATTAGCGGTGTGTCCGCGATTTTAGGGCCGACAAATAGAACCAGGTGGCCGGCCATAAAATCGCCGAAACACCGCTAATGTACGTCAATGGGGAAAAAAAAGGCGGACCTGAATGAGAACTGTGTCTCACTCGCAAGTAAAAAAATAAATAAATTTAATAATAAAAAAAATAATTAAAAAATAATAAAAAAATAATAAAAAAATAATAAAAAAATAATAAATAATTAAATAAAAATAATAATAAAAAAAAAAAAAAATGCGGACCTGAATGAGAACTGTGTCTCAGTCTGACTTACAAAAATAAATAAATTAAATAATAAAAAAAATTATTTAAAAATAATTAAAAAATAATAAAAAAAATTAATAAAAAATAATAAATAATTCAATAAAAATAATAATAAAAAAAAAAATATATATGCTAATTATATCAGCCCTTCCAGCGGACCTGAATGAGAACTGGGTCTCAGCCTAAATAATAAATTTAATAATAAAAAAAATAATTAAAAAATAATAAAAAAATAATAAAAAAATAAATAAAAAATAATAAATAATTCAATAAAAATAATAATAAAAAAAATAAATATATGCTAATTATATCAGCCCTTCCAGCGGACCTGAATGAGAACTGGGTCTCAGCCTAAATAATAAATTTAATAATAAAAAAAATAATTAAAAAATAATAAAAAAATAATAAAAAAAGAAATAAAAAATAATAAATAATTCAATAAAAATAATAATACAAAAAATAAATATATGCTAATTATATCAGCCCTTCCAGCGGACCTGAATGAGAACTGGGTCTCAGCCTAAATAATAAATTTAATAATAAAAAAAATAATTAAAAAATAATTAAAAAATAATAAAAAAATAAATAAAAAATAATAAATAATTCAATAAAAATAATAATAAAAAAAATAAATATATGCTAATTATATCAGCCCTTCCAGCGGACCTGAATGAGAACTGGGTCTCAGCCTAAATAATAAATTTAATAATAAAAAAAATAATTAAAAAATAATTAAAAAATAATAAAAAAAATAAATAAAAAATAATAAATAATTCAATAAAAATAATAATAAAAAAAATAAATATATGCTAATTATATCAGCCCTTCCAGCGGACCTGAATGAGAACTGGGTCTCATCCTAAATAATAAATTTAATAATAAAAAAATAATTAAATAATATAAAAATAATAAAAATAATAAATAATTAAATAAAAATAATAATTAAAAAAAAAATCTAATTTAATAATGCTAATTAATGCTAATAATTATATGCTTATTAATGCTAATAATTATTAATGTATATAATGCTATATAATCTATAATCTATTAATGCTAATAATCATAATGCTATATAATGCTATTAATATGTATTATGCTATTATAATGCTATATGCTAATTATTAATCTATTAATGCTAATTAATAATGCTATTAATGCTATTAATAATGCTATTAATGCTATATTAATGCTAATTAATCTATAATTAATTATTAATGCATATTAATGCTATAATACTATATTAATGCTATTAATGCTAATAATAATGCTATTAATGCTATTAATAATGTATTAATGCTATATTATAATAATGCTATTAATGCTATTAATGCTAATATTAATGCTATTAATGCTATTATATAATGCTATTAATGCTATTAATTATTAAATGCTATTAAATGCTATTATGCTATTATTAATGCTATTAATGCTATTATTAATGCTATTATATGCTATATATCTAATAATGCTATTAATGCTTATTAATGCTATTATGCTAATATAATGCTATTAATGCTATTATTAATGCTATTTATATAATGCTATTATGCTATTAATGCTATTATTATTATATGCTATTAATAGCTATTAATGCTATTAATCCTATTAATGCTATTATTAATGCTATTAATGCTATTAATAATACTATTAATGCTATTAATGCTATAATAATGCTATTAATGCTATTAATAATGTTATTAATGCTATTATTATGCTAATAATGCTATTATTAATGCTATTTAATGCTAATAATAATGCTCATTAATGCTATTAATAATGCTATTAATGCTATATTTAATCATATTAATGCTATTAATGCTAATATTTATCTATTAATGATATTATTAATGCTATTAATGCTAATATAATGCTATTAATGCTATTAATGCTAATAATAATGCTATTAATGCTATTAATAATGTATTAATGCTATTATTAATGCTATAATGCTATTATTAATGCTATTAATGCTAATAATAATGCTTTTAATGCTATTATATAATGCTATTAATGCTATTAATTATGCATTAATGCAAATATTATCAAATAATGTATTAATGCTATTAATAATGTTATTAATGCTAATTTATCTATAATGCTATTAATGCTATTATAATGCTATTAATGCTATTAATTAATGCTATTATTGCTATAATGCTAATTTATCCTATCTATGTATTATTAATGCTATTAATGCTAATATATATGCTATTAATGCTATTAATGCTAATATAATGCTATTAATGCTAATAATTATTAATGCTATATTAATAATGCTATTATAATGCTATAATGCCAATATAATTATAATAATGCTATTAATGCTATTAATCTAATATTTATCTATTAATGCTATTAATGTAATATATAATGCTATTATATGCTTAATAATGCTATTAATGCTATTAATTATGCTATTAATGCTATAATGCTAATATTTATCCATTAATGATTAATAAGCTATTAATGCTAATAATAATGCTATAATGCTATTATTAATGCTATTAATGCTATTAATAATGTTATTAATGTATTTTAATGCTATTAATGCTATTATTAATGCTATTAATGCTAATAATAATGCTATTAATGCTATTAATAATGCTTATAATCTAATTAATTATGCTATTAATGCTATTAATGCTAATATTATCTATTAATGCTATTAATATGCTATTAATGCTAATAATAATGCTATTAATGCTATTATATAATGTTATTAATGCTATTATTAATGCTAATAATGCTATTATTAATGCTATTAATGCTAATAATAATGCTATTAATGCTATTAATAATTTTATTAATGCTATTATTAAATGCTAATAATGCTATTATTAATGCTATTTATGCTAATAATAATGCTATTAATGCTATTAATAATGCTATTAATGCTATTATTTATGCTATTAATGCTATTAATGCTAATATTTATCCTATTAATGGTATTAATGCTATTAATGCGAATAAATAATGCTATTAATGCTATTAATGCTATAATAATGCTATTAATGCTATTAATAATTGTTATTAATGCTATATTAATGCTAATTAAATGCTATTATTAATGCTATTAATGCTAATAATAATGCTAATTAATGCTATTAATAATGCTATTATGCTATTAATGCTAATATTTAATCCTATTAATGGTATTATTAATGCTATTAATAATGCTATAATGCTAATATTATATCCTATTAATGCTATTAATGCTATTAATAATGCTATTAATGCTATTAATTATGCTATTATTGCTATTAATGCTAATATTTATCCTATTCATGGTATTATTAATGATATTAATGCTAATAATAATGCTATTAATGCTATTAATGCTAATAATAATGCTATTAATGCTATTAATAATGTTATTAATGCTATTATTAATGCTAATAATGCTATTATTAATGCTATTAATGCCAATAATAACGCTATTAATAATGCTATTAATGCTATTAATGCTAATTATTTATCCTATTAATGCTATTAATGCTATAATAATGCTATTAATGCTATTAATAATACTATTAATGCTATTAATGCTAATATTTATCCTATTAATGGCATTATTAATGCTATTAATGCTAATAATAATGCTATTAATGCTAATAATAATGGTATTAATGCTATTAATAATTTATTAATGCTATTATTAATGTATTAATGCTATTATTAATGCTATTAATGCTAATAATAATGCTATTAATGCTATTAATAATGCTATTAATGCTATTAATTATGCTATTAATGCTATTAATGCTAATATTTATCCTATTAATGCTATTAATATTGCTATTAATGCTAATAATAATGCTATTAATGCTATTAATAATGTTATTAATGCTATTATTAATGCTAATAATGCTATTATTAATGCTAATAATAATGCTATTAATGCTATTAATAATGTTATTAATCCTATTATTAATGCTAATAATGCTATTATGAATGCTATTAATGCTAATAATAATACTATTAATGCTATTAATAATGTTATTAATGCTATTATTAATGCTAATAATGTTATTATTAATGCTATTAATGCTAATAATAATGCTATTAATGCTATTAATAATGTTATTAATGCTATTATTAATGCTAATTATGCTATTATTAATGCTATTAATGTTAATAATAATGCTATTAATGCTATTAATAATGTTATTAATGCTATTATTAATGCTAATAATGCTATTAATAATGCTATTAATGCTAATAATAATGCTATTAATGCTATTAATACTGTTATTAATGCTCATAATACTGCTAATAATGCTATTAATACTGCTATTACTGCTAATAATAATGCTATGGCTTATATTATTGCTATTGATGATGCGATTATTATTTAAAAATGTTTAAAAAAACAATAAACATATTTTAGATACCCGATGCTTTGCATCAGGCTAACAGCTATAACTACTATAATCAAATTAATGCACGTTCTAGAATCCCGATGCATTTGCATCGGGCTCACAGCTAGTATATATATATTTATATATATACTAGCTGGGTGCCCGATGCACATGCATCGGGATTCTAGCAGAGCGAGTCTCTGACTCGCAATGGCCGCTTCGCGGCCAATGCTTCGCGCTGCTAAGGCGACTCGCCATGCCCGCTGCGCGGGCATAGCGAGTCGCCTTGGAACTGCTCGCAATGGCCGCTGCGCGGCCAATGCTTCGGGCGTATCCACATGACCATGCTGACTCGCAGCGTGAGCGGACTCAAAAGGGGCAAAAAACCCATTCGTGATTATATAATAGATATATATATATATATACACTGTGTTCCAAATTATTATGCAAATGTTCTTTTTCTCTGATTTTCCTAAATGGTCAGTGCAAATGACAGTCAGTGTAATAAAAGTCATCACCCATTAGAGTATACATCGAATTTTATTGAAGAAACCTCCCAATGATAACAGTATAATCTTAAAAATTAAAAAAACTCTAAAATCACTGTTCCAAATTATTACGCACAGTAGAGTTTCTAAACATTTGATATGTTTTTAAAACAACTGAAAATGCTCATTTGTTTAATTTGCAGCATTAGGAGGTCACATTCACTGAAATAAAAAGCTATTTAACTCCAAAACATCCTAACAGTCCAAGTTACATGTTAACATAGGAACCCTTCTTTGATCTCACCTTCACAATTCTTGCATCCATTGAACTTGTTAGTTTCTGGAGAGTTTCTGTTTGTATTTCTTTGCATGATGTCAGAATAGCCTCCCAGAGCTGCTGTTTTGATGTGAACTGCCTCCCACCCTCATAGATCTTTTGCTTGATTACACTCCTAAGGTTCTCTATACGGTTGAGGTCAGGGGAAGATGGTGGCCACACCATGAGTTTATCTCCTTTTATGCCCATAGCAGCCAATGACACAGAAGTATTTTTGGCAGCACAAGATGGTGCATTGTCATGCATGAAGATGATTTTGCTCCTGAAGGCACGTTTTTGCTTTTTGCACCATGGAAGAAAGTTCTCAGTCAGAAACTCTATATACTTTGCAGAGATCATTTTCACACCTTCAGGAACCTTAAAGGGGTCTACCAGCTGTTTCCCCATGATTCCAACCCAAAACATGACTCCTCCGCCTCCTTGCTGACGTCGCAGCCTTGTTGGGACATGGTGGCCATCCCCCAACCATCCACTACTCCATCCATCTGGACTTTCCAGGGTTGCTCGGCACTCATCAGTAAACAAGACTGGTTGAAAATTAGTCTTCATGTATGTCTGGGCCCACTGCAACTGTTTCTGCTTGTGAGCACTGTTTAGGGGTGGCTGAATAGTAGGTTTATGCACCACAGCAAGCCTTTGAAGGATCCTACACCTTGAGGTTTGAGGGACTCCAGAGGAACCAGCAGCTTCAAATATCTGTTTGCTGGTTTGTAAGGCTTTTTTAGCAGCTGCTCTCTTAATCCGATGAACTTGCCTGGCAGAAACCTTCCTCATTCTGCCTTTATCTGCACGACCACGTCTGTGCTCAGAATCAGCCACAAATCACTTCACAGTATGATGATCACGCTTAAGTTTTCGTGAAATATCTAATGTTTTCTTCCCTTGGTCAAGGCAGTGCACTATTTGTTGCTTTTTGGCAGCAGAGAGATCCTTTTTCTTTCCCATGTTACTTGAAAACTGTGGCCTGCGTAATATCGTGGAACACCCAGTTTTCCTTTTATTGGGCTCACCTGCCAAACTAATTATCACAGGTACCTGAGATTGATTTCAGTGATCCAAAGAACCCTGAGACACAATACCATCAATGGGTTTCATTAAAAAAAACAAAAAAACAACCCTATGACACTTAAAACCAATTTGCATAATAATTTGGAACACAGTGTATATATATATTTTTATTTATGTACATATGTATGTGTGATAGCTCCAATGAATAACACACACATGTAAATACATATATATATGTAGATGTGTGTGTTATTCATTTGGAGGAGGGAGCTTCTCACAGGCCACCTTCAGCGCTTGCGCAGATGGAATGCTGAAGTCGGCCTGGGAGCGTCTACACCCAGCGGCGCCTGGAAGTGACGCGGTGGTGGCGTCACGTGACCGCATCACGGCGGTGAAGATCTGGGCGGGTTATTTGAATCATGCCTGTGATGTGCTGCCTCCAATGACGCCCATTAGGGCGTAATTTAGCGAGGCGGGGGGGGAGAGTGGCACACAAGACCCTGCCTACCCGTCAAAACAACTAAAGGAACGCCCATCCGCCATGGATGTGGTAAGTTTTATAAAGTCTTTATTAGCAGACTAATGTGAGGCAGCAGGGACAGGTATTGATAGGTTAGGTGGCTATTAGGAGATGACAGGTTCCCTTTAATAAAATGATTGCAGTGAGTAAAGTGACCTAGTAGTACATTAATTTCAATAATTGTACTGGTACATACAGTAGCGCTAAGTTCCCATCGATAGAAATATTAAAATAAGATTAATTCATACAAAGGTGTAAGTAACGGTTGCCTCCGGGACAAACAGCAGCATCTGATGCACAGGGAAAGAGGCATAGATCCCTAGTGCATGAATAAAGGCCAGCTCCAGTGTCCCCGAAGTATTTGATAAGATGGGAATCAGGTTGGGTTAACAGCTCTTTCACTAGGTGAACAGCCAGATCGCTGTCTTGCGTCTCTTTCCACCCATGGTGAGGCAACAGGTTCAGTGTGGCCTCTTGGCATTTATCTTTAGCATATTGGTTACACTGGGATACACTGTGGCAGTGAAAAGACGGCAGCTGTATCTCTTCTAGCTCATCCGAGTCTTCTACTGCATCTAGTAAGTGAGGCATTCTTGACAGTGCATCAGCATTGGCGTTTTAGCGGCCTACCCGGTATTTGATGGTGAATTCATAGTTTGACAACCGAGCCATCCATCGCTGTTCCAGTGCTCCTAGCTTCGCTGAGTCCAGGTGTGTAAGCAGGTTGTTGTCGGTAAAGACCCTAAACTTTGCAGCCGCAAGGTAGTGCTTGAACCATTCTGTCACAGCCCAGACTAAAGCTAGGAACTCCATCTTAAATGAGCTGTAGTTTTCTGGGTTTCTCTCTGTACGATGGAGCTTCCTGCTTGCATAGGCAATCACACGTTCTTTTCTATTTTGCACCTGCGACAACACTGCTCCCAATCCCACGTTGCTGGCATCTGTGTACAGCCCGAACGGTAAATTGTAGTCAGGGTAGGCCAGGATTTCTTCACCTGTCAGTGGCCACTTCATCTGCTTGAAGGAGTCTTTTTCTTTCTCAGCCCATGCAAACGGAGGGCCAGAGGTCTGCCTATAGTCAACACACATCCTCATCATGCCATCTTTCTTTCTTACTAGGACAAGTGGAGATGCCCAGGGACTACAACTATCTCTAATAACCCCAACCTCCTTCATTTCCCATAACATGTCTTTGGCACGGTGATAGTGAGCTAGTGGTACAGATCTGTATCTCTCTTTTATTGGTGGATGGTTTCCTGTGGGTATGTGATGGTATACCCCCTTTATCCGCCCAAAATCTAATGGATGCTTACTAAAGACCCATTATTACTCTTGCACTACCCGATAAATTCTGTGCTTTTGGTGGGAAGAGGTGGAATCAGTGCATACATGCAGCTTCTGACACCAGTCCTCCAGCTGTCCCTTGGAGCAGTTGTCCTCCGCCTGGTTGGATGGGGTCAAGGGTTCCACTGCCTGGATTGAGTTGTAGTGAAGCAGTGAACAGCTTGGCAATGGTAGCAAATCTGGGCAGTTTGACCTCTTCTTCTCCACAGTTTAAGACTCATACAGGTACCCTCCCCATGCGTACATCAACCACCCCTCTGGCTGTCAGGACCATGGGCCTACTATCTGAGTACATGGGCTCGACCATTGCCTGGTAATCCTGCCCTTTGAGGCCTATTGCTGCCCGACACCTGATCATCATTTCACTTCTTGGGGGCAACACAATGGGGAACGGGTCATTTACCCGGACACTGACAATTTCACAACCAGAAAACTCTACCTGTTGTCTCCACAGGAGGGCCCTGATATTTTTCTGTAAGACCCTTTGCTGCTTGGTGCTGGCAGTTTCTGCAACCTGTTGGAGTAAGAAAAGCACTTCACCTAGACAATTTTCAATCACATTAGTGCCTAGTATCATCATTGGATTTTTCTCATCAGGATCAGTTTCAACCACAATAAGTCCTTGGCCCTTTAGCTCCACCCTCCCCACCTTTATTGTCACCTCTCTAAACCCCATTGTCACCTGCGAGCCGCTGTTCAATAAAACAGATGTGGGAATATCATCCAGCACGATAGATAGGACTGGCTGTCCACCCACATATCTATCGGGCCAGTCTGATGGACCTGGTCGTCTTATTCCTGGGGGTTGGCCATCTCCCTCAGGGGTCGCTGGTTTAATGTACATGATCTGGCAAAGTGGCCCACCTCGTTACAACAGTGGCAGATGGGTTGTACTGATGAATCTTAGCAGTCGCTGGGTCTTCCTCTGGATGATGGGTCCACCTTCCTCTCATCCACGGGTTTTCCTCGGGGCTGTCAGCTAGCTGGATCTTCCCTGACAACTTCGGTTCCTGCTGGAGTTGCACGGCCTTTAAGATCATGGCCATATCCCTTGTCAGCTGCTGCACCTGGGATTGCAAGTCATGAAAGGCACCAGGTGTCACAGTCTTTGGTGTCTGCTGTGGTAAAGGAAAGGGGCGCCACCTCCACGAAAGAGGTAATAGCTGACTGCGGCTGAGGTGCGGGGTCTATGGTCACAGGGGCTCACAGTGCTCTAATGGCCCGGTCATTCAGGGTTGCAAAGTCTAAATCTGGATGTTCTAGGACCCATAGACAAAACTGTGTGTGATAGACTGGTGAATGAAGCCCCTCAATAAACTGTTCAATCAACATTTTATCCTCCTCCTGCACACTCTCTGCGTGTACCTGCTTTAAGGCCCACAGTGCCTCCTGGAGATTCAAGGCATAGTCCCGTATACTGTCCTGCGGCCTCTGCTTGCAGTTGTAGAACCTAATCATTAACTCAGCCTCAGTGCGAGTCTCAAAAGCAATTCATAATTTAGCAAAACTTCGGAATACTGTCTCTTTATCTGTGTCTAGCCAGTCTTTAGCCTCACACTGAATTGCACCCGTCAGCTGCCCCAGCAATACAGACACTTATTGCTTTTCAGTCATAGCATACATATCCAAGTCATTGTGCATCTTTTCTTTCAATTCAGCCAGGGTATCTGGTTCCCCAGCATATTTTGGTAGCCATGCCACTCTCAAGACATACGGCAGGGCAAGCGGCATGATCGGTGCTACAGCTTCTGGTGCTGCGGCTGCTCCAGCGGCTGAGGAGCCAGCCTGCACATCATTTTGGGATAAGTCTATGTTTGGGACTGCTGCATTGACGTCCTCTTGCGCTTCCATCCTTGCTCCCTCCTAGTTAATTTCAGCCAGCTCTCAAAAAGGGAAAACAGTCTCCAGCTCCTCAGGAGGGGAGTTGAACACTCTCGGGTTTTTCCGGATAGGGCCACTGCACTTTGTCGGCTGACATCAGAGAGCGGGGCTTATCTTCGCGCTCTTTTAGTAGTTACGCCCCCCCCTTCTTCCCGCTCACCTGTAGCGCAGTTATGGTGACCCAATTTACAGTTCAACACATTCAATACATGGCACACAGTACCTGTCGTTAACGGGCACGGGATTCTGTTTGTGATGCCAGAAAGCTGACCTGCCCCATGGCCGTGGGGTACCCGGTTCTGGGCGTTGATTCATGGGGGATGTCACTGGGGCCTGTGCCCGGTCCCGTGGCCCTGGTGGTCACTGCAAAGAGTCAGTAAAAATAAAAATGAAAGTGATTCGTGAAACTACCTATGGTTCCAGTATGGTTACCAGTGCTGCGAGTCAGACCTTCTGGGTGATGTTTGGGCAGCAAGATGGTTACGCTTCCCGTAGGTGGAGCAGGATCCCTGGGGCAGTTGTGGTGTATGGGAATTGCAGGGCAGTCTATGGAGGGAGCAGGAGCAGGGGCCGAAATAACAGTCACACACAAGGTTGATGTTTCCGCACCCTTTACTGATGTTTCAGGTATAGTCCAGGGTACAGTCTCTGATGATACGGGTCTCGGTGTTTTGGTAACAGTTCAGGATCTCCAACCTTGGCAAGTTATGAGGCTTGCTGAGCTGTGTGTGTTTCTGGTCCCAGGCTGTCTGAATCTAAGAACTGACCCTCTCTTACTCTCCTCACTTGTATGGCAGGCGGACAGAACTCTGCTGCGGGCACCGCTGTATCCACTGCGATCCCGGGCTCTGCTAAGTGGCTGTACCTCAAGTGCTGCTGTGGCCAGGAGACCTGGAGTCTCCCTGGCCACCAGTCTTTACTACTGGGCTAACAGGTCCCTTGCAGTCATGGATCCTTCTCTGTCCCAGGTGTATCTGTGGCAGCCAAACTCTCTGGTGCCACACTCATCACTATTTTAGAAAGCACAAAAATACACATAGTATACATGTTTTGATGGAATATCTGATAAATTATAAAGAATTCACTTTCAAGCAGTTTTTCTCTTGAGAATCAATCAGTACAAGCACAGGTGTAATTTCCTATTTTGTTAGTGCAGGTTGCATCAGGTGAGCAGGTATTGCTGCTCAGACATTAATCAATGTCAACACTTTGAGCCCCATTGCCTAACTGATATAAAATGTTATAACATTAGACTTAGATGTTACAATGAAAATGTATTAATCTACATACATTGTGCAATATATTAATTAATTAAAAACATGTATAGCCTGAGGCAGGGCCTGCGTCAGCACCAAGCACACCTGGGTAAGAGATGGATCCCTGAACAAAATAGGGGAAGGGGTAAACTTCCCATGAGTAGTGACAAGATGGGCCTTGGGGACAGGAGAGAAAATGCCCCCCAGGCCTCTCACCCGGCAGGACCACCATAGACGTTCTCTTTGCATGGCACACTGCTTAATGACCATCTCTTTAACAGACATGAGTGCGGACAGTATACTGTGCAGCCATGCCTCTTAGCAGTGGCGCATTCGGACAAAAGGGAAATTAAAGGTGCAGTGCCAGATTGGCCATGTCACTGCTAGGCATTTTTTGTTGATAGACTATCAATAAAATGTAAGTCCTCTTGTGTTGTGTAAGAAACAGTAATAGTGCTGCCAAAGAAATATGTGTACGCTCTTCTGTACGTACACATGCTTACAATTTAATGTTGAGACACAGTGTTGTTGTTTTTTTTTTTCTATAGAGAATTATGATATACATAGTGAAGAATGGAGCTCTCAGCACAATTCTCTGTTGCATTCAGGGGCCCGAAAAAATGTCAAATTGTTTTATATAATCCGTATGTCCATTTATATATAGGGGTTTATGCCACACGGCCAAGATTAGAGAAACAAAAAATTGATTTAATTTTACCATGAAAGGCTGCAGATTTCCTACGTGCCTCTTCTCTACAGGGTGGGCCATTTATATGAACCAAGCACAGCATTGTTTTTCTTATGAAATTCTCAATAAGTTTGATGTGTCACATGACCTTCTTCCTATTGGAAAAGATAAAGTTGGATCCAAAATGGCTGACTTCAAAATAGCCACCACGGTCACCACCCATCTGGAAAAGTTTTCCCCATCCCATATACTAATGTGCCACAAACACGAAGTAGATATCACCAACCATTCCCATTTTATTTAGGTGCATCCATATAAATGGCCCACCCTGTACATTAGCCTTTATTATCGACCATTCAAGTCTCCATCCCATTACTCATGACTTAATTATAATATGTTCCCTTACCTGACAGCCTTCATATGGTATAAATGCCTGGTCCGATCAGTATGGTATTAGTAATAAGTTCTGTTATATAGAAGAACTTGTTCTAGATGGTGAAGTTCTCAGGAGACAATCACCATACACTCACTATCAGACTGCAGGAGACTTCTATCTACTGTATGTTTCTTTACAGGTCCTCACAGTGAAATTCAGAATTATGTGGCAATACCACTATCATACCAATACATTATTAACATTTGTATTGCTTTACCTGAGAATCCATCATTACAAGCACAGGTGAAACTTCCTATTGTGTTAGTGCAGGTTGCATTAGGTGAGCAGATATTGCTGGTCTCACATTCATCAATATCATCACATTGGGCCCCATTACCTAATTGATGCAAAATGTTATAACATTAGATGTAGATGTTACAATGAAAATATATTCATCTACATACATTGTGCAATATATTCATTATTAAAAACATATATAGCCTGAGGCAGGGCCTGCGTCAGCACCAAGCACATCTGGGTAAGAGCCGGATCCCTGGACAAAATAGGGGAAGGGGTAAACTTCCCATGAGTAATGATGAGATGAGCCTTGGGGGCAGGAGAGAAAATGGCTCCCAGGCCTCTTCCCCAGCAGCTGTGCAGGGCCACCATAGACTTTGGCTTTGCAGGGCGCTGCTTAATGACCGTCACTTTAGCAGACATGACTACAGACAGAGCCATGTCTCTTAGCAGCGACGCATCTGGGCAAAGGGGAAATTAAAGGTGCAGTGCCACATTGACCATGTCACTGCTAGGCATGTTTTGTTGGACGACTATTAATAAAGTGTAAGTCCTCTTATGTTGTGTATGGAGCAGAAATAGTGCTGCCAAAGAAATATATGAATGCTCTTCTGTACCCATAATGTCATATTGAGACAAATTGTTTAGTTTTTTTTTCTATAGAACACAGTCACAAAAGAATCATGGTATACAAAGTGGAGGATGGAGCTCTATGCACAATTCTGTGCTGTATTCAGGGGCCCTAAAAATGACAAAATATGTTATACAATCCGGATGTCCATATATAAAGTGATTTGTTATAAATGTCCAAAAATAGAGAAACAAAACAATCACTCAATTTTACCTTGAGTTGCTGCAGATTTTCTCCATGTTTCTTCTCAAAATAGGTTTCTATTTTTGGCCATTGAAGTCTCCATCCTGTTACTGATTAATTAATTATAATCTGTTCCCTCACATTAGAGCCCTTCCAGCAGTACAGATTCCTGGTCAGATCAGTGTAGTGTTAGGCTAGGGTCACACTTGTAAGGGTAATTGTGGTTCCCGCATCCAGATTTGGCTGCGATAACCACAATTGCCTTCACACACATTTTGGACACAAAATGTGTCTTTAAATCCGCAATGCGGTAACTGGATTGCTCAAGATGTGTAATCCGGAGCAATCTGGTTACCACCTGCTTTGTTCATCCCTGCTGCCGCAAGGATGAACAAAGGGTTAAATATTAATAATCCATGTGGGCAACATGTCTCTAGGGGGTGCCCTCCCTCCTTAGAGACATGCTGTCCACACAGGGCGGCATGTCAGGGGTTAATTATACTGTTCACCCCTTAGCCACAATTGTTTGCTTTTACTATACTTGCTATTAACAGCCGCCAGCTCCTTCATCAGTACCACTGTCCTACATAATGTGCATAAGCACACTACAGAACAGCATCCTTAATAAGGAGCTGTCTGTCGTGGTTACACCATTTGCGTAGTGTAGTAGCTGCTGTCCAGGGTCCTGTTATGATGTGCAGTAGTTCTATGGCTGGGCGGTGCCCATAGAACTAATGTATTAGCGATCAGGACCCTGGACAGCAAATACTACACTACGCAAATGGCGTAACCACCACAGACAGCTCCTTATTAAGGATGCTGTTCTGTAATGTACTTACGCACATTACATAGGATAGTGGTCCTGATGCAGGAGCCGGCGGCTGTTAATAGCAAGTATAGTAAAAGCCGACGACTGCGGCTAAGGGTTTAACAGTATAATTAACCCCTGACATGCTGTCCTGAGTGGACAGCATGTCTCTAGGGAGAGTGGGCATCCCCTAGAGACATGTTGCCCACATGGATTATTAATATTTAGCCCCTTGTTCATCCCTGCGGCAGCAGGGATGAACAAATCATACGGCTGCGGCAAGCATTCACATATGCCTTGCGGCAGCTGCATCAGCTCCCATAGGAGCCCATTATAGCAATTCTGCTGCGGCAGAGATACCGCTCCAAAAACTGCAGCCTGCATGATTTTTTTCGCAGACTGCAAGTCTGGATGTGGTAACCGGATTGCATGTAGTGCAATCCGGTTATAATAATGGGCTCCTATGGGCTGCGGTTCCTGATCCGGTTTTGAACTTTTTAACAGCTCAAAACCGGATCAGGATCTGAAATTTTTACCTCAGATGTGACCCTAGCCTTAGTAATAAGTGCTGTTATATAGAGAAACTTGTTCTAGATGGTGAAGTTCCCAGGAGACAATCACTATACGCTCACTATCAGACTGCAGGAGACTTCTATCTACTGTACGGTTCTTTACAGGTTCTCACAGTGAAATTCAGAATTATGTGGCAATACCACTATTATTTCAATACATTATGATCATTTGTATTGCTTTACCTGAGAATCCATCTTTACAAGCACAGGTGTAATTTCCTATTGTGTTACAGCAGACTGCATTAGGTAAACAGATATAACTGGTCTCACATTCATCAATATCATCACAGGAGGTTCCATCTCCTAATTGATGCAAAATATTATAACATTAGATATAGATGGGACAATGAAAATGTATTAGTCTACATACATTGTGCAATATATTCATTAATTAAAAACATGTATAGCCTGAGGCAGGGCCTGCGTCAGCACCAAGCACACCTGGGTAAGGCTGGCTTCACACTGCGGTCAGGTCAGGCCAGGCCTCTCACCCAGCAGGGCCACCATAGACTTTGTCTTTGCATGGCACACTGCTTAATGACCGTCACTTTAACAGACATGAGCGCGGACAGTATACTGTGCAGCCATGCCTCTTAGAAGTGGCGCTTTCGGGCAAAAGGGAAATTAAAGGTGCAGTGCCAGATTGGCCATGTCACTGCTAAGCATTTTTTGTTGATAGACTATCAATAAAATGTAAGTCCTCTTGTGTTGTGTAAGAAACAGTAATAGTGCTGCCAAAGAAATATATGAACGCTCTCCTATATGTATGACATATGCTTACAATTTAATGTTGAGACACAATATTGTTGTTTTTTTTTCTATAGAAAACGGACACAAGAGAATCATGATATACATAGTGAAGAATGGAGCTCTCTGCACAATTCTCTGCTGTATTCAGGGGCCCGAAAAAATGTCAAATTGTTTTATATAATTTGTATGTCCACTTATATATAGAGGTTTGTGCCACACGGCCAAGAATAGAGAAACAAAAAATTAATTTATTTTACCATGAATTGCTGCAGATGTCCTACATGTTTCTTCTCTACAGGGTGGGCCATTTATATGAACCAAGCACACCATTGTTTTTCTCATTAAGTTTGATGTGTCACATGACCCTCTTCCCATTGAAAAAAATAAAGTTGGATCCAAAATGGCTGACTTCAAAATGGCCGCCATGGTCACCACTTATCTGGAAAGTTTTCCCCATCCCATATACTAATATGCCACAAACAGGAAGTTGATATCACCCACCATTCCCATTTTATTTAGGTGCATCCATATAAGTTGCCCACCCTGTACATTAGCCTCTATTATTGACCATTCAAGTCACCATCCTGTTACTCATGACTTAATTATAATATATTCCCTTACCTGACAGCCTTCATTTGGTATATATTCCTGCAGGGCCGCATCTAGGGGGGGGGCTGGGGGGTTAGAGGAGGATGAGGGGGCTACAGAGGGATAGTGGAGCATGCTTAATATAAGGTGCCCACCTGAAAATAAGACATGGTCCATCTTTGGGACCAAAAAAAATATAAGATGGTGTCTTATTTTCGGGGAAACACGGTAGGTGTATGGTGCGGAGCTGAGTGTGTACTAGGTGTACGGAGCAGAGCCGCGTGTGTACGAGGTGTACAGAGCAGAGCCGCGTGTGTACGAGGTGTACAGAGCAGAGCCGCATGTGTACGAGGTGTACCAAGCAGAGTCGCGTGTGTATGAGGTGTACGGAGCGGAGCTGTGTATGTACAGGGCATATAGAGCAGATCTGTGTATGTACAAGGCGTATGCAGCAGAGCTATGTGTGTATGAGGTGTACGGAGCAGAGGCGAGCATGTACTGGGTGTATATGGAGTTTTATGGGGGTGCATTATACTATATGGAAGTATGGAGGACTGTGGGGTTGCATTATACTATATGGAGGACTATGGGGGTGCACCATACAATATGGAGGACTAAGGCGGCCCATTATATTATATGAAGGACTATGGGGGTGCATTATCTCTATGGAGAACTATGGGTGATGTATTATAACATATGGAAGCCAATATAATATATAAAAGACTGTGGGGACATAATAACACTTGGAGGGGTGTAAGGAGCTTTTATACTTTATGGGGGGCTGTTTTAGGGTTGTGTTGGGGGCCATTAAACAGCGTTAAGAGGTGTAGGGGCCATTATACTGTATGTAAAGTCATGGCCAAAAGTTTTGAGAATGATACAAATATAAATTTTTACAAAGTCTACTGCTTCAGTTTTTCTAATGGCAATTTGCATATACTCCAGACTGCCATAAAGAGTGATCAGCTTAACAGCAATTACTTGCAAGGTCAATATTTGCCTAGAAAATGAACTTTAACCCCCAAAACACATTTCAACATCATTGCAGTCCTGCCTTAAAAGGAGCAGCTAACATCGTTTTAGTGATTGTTCCATTAACACAGGTGTGGGTGTTGATGAGGACAGGGCTGGCGATCAATCAGTCATGAATAAGTAAGAATGACACCACTGGACACTTTAAAAGGAGGCTGGTGCTTGGTATCCTTGTTTCTCTTCAGTTAACCATGGTTATCTCTAAAGAAACACATGCAGTCATCATTGCACTGCACAAAAATGGCCTAACAGGGAAGAGTATCGCAGCTACAAAGATTGCACCTCAGTCAACAATCTATAGCATCATCAAGAACTTCAAGGAGAGAGCTTCCATTGTTGTTAAAAAGGCTCCAGGGCGCCCAAGAAAGACCAGCAAGCACCAGGACCGTATCTTAAAACTGTTTCAGCTGCGGGATCGGACTACCAGCAGTGCCGAGCTTGGTCAGGAATGGCAGCAGGCTGGTGTGAGTGCTTCTGCACGCACTGTGAGGTGGAGACTCTTTGAGCAAGGCCTGGTTTCAAGGAGGGCAGCAAAGAAGCCACTTCTCTCCAGAAAAAACATCAGGGACCGACTGATATTCTGCAAAAGTACAGGGAGTGGACTACTAAGGACTGGGGTAAAGACATTTTCTCTGATGAATCCCCTTTTTGATTGTTTGGGACATCTGGAAAACAGCTTATTCAGAGAAGAAGAGGTGAGCGCTACCACCAGTCTTGTCTCATGCCAACTGTAAAGCATCCTGAAACCATTCATGTGTGGGGTTGCCAACGGAATCGGCTCACTCACAGTCTTGCCTAAAAACACAGCAATGAATAAAGAATGGTACCAGAATGTCCTCCAAGAGCAACTTCTCCCAACCGTCCAAGAGCAGTTTGGCGCCCAACTATGCCTTTTCCAGCATGATGGAGCACCTTGCCATAAAGCAAAGGTGATAACTAAATTGCTCAGGGAACAAAACATAGAGATTTTGGGTCCATGTCCTGGAAACTCCCCAGATCTTAATCCCATTGAGAACCTGTGGTCAATCATCAGGAGACAGGTGGACAAACAAAAACCAATAAATTCTGGCAAAATGCAAGCATTGATTATGCAAGAATGGACTGCTATCAGTCAGGATTTGGTCCAGAAGTTGATTGAGAGCATGCCAGGGAGAATTGCAGAGGTCCTGAAGAAGAAGGGTCAACACTGCAAATATTGACTTGCTGCATTAACTCATTCTAACTGTCAATATAACCTTTTGGTACTCATAATATGATTGCAATTATATTTCTGTATGTGATATAAACATCAGACAAACACAAATAAAAACCAGAAGGCAGCAGATCATGTGAAAATATAATTTTGGTGTCATTCTCAAAACTTTTGGCCATGACTGTAGGTCCATTCTATTGTATGGAGGGCTGTATAGGTGTCACGGTTGGAGATCATACTGTGCCAGTGTAGTTGAGGGGCTTACAGTAGGATCATACTGTGCGTATGCAGGATTTCTCTGTGGGGAATCATATAGTGTTTGGGGGGCACTTTTGTTTGCATCACACTTTATGGCTAAAACAAAAGGGGAATCAAGGGGCTTCAATAGGAGGAAAATTACTTTGTAAGGGCTGCAAAGTTGTGAGATATATTATTATATGACCAAGACAAATATTTTTTTGGGGGGGCAATAAGAACTTCTACTAAAGGGCCCCATGATCTCTATGTACGCCTCTGGTGCAGGATGCATTGTCTCTCTGCTGCAGGACTGATTGTCCATAACTTACACATCAGGTCCAGTGCCGCCCCTTGGGCAGCATGCAGGGACAGTATGTTGAGTTTGGGGAGTTTGATGAGGGAGAACAGTATAAACTGTGGACACTATAGGAGGACACAGTGTAGAGGATAGTGTGACCATGGAGCCCAGTATGGAAAGGAGAGGGCAGTGTGATGAGGGGTCAGTGTGGAGGGCATGCCCCAGAAGAGGGACAATGTATAAATCATATTTTGTGTAGGGAACAGTGAGGAGGAGCAATTAAATATTCTGGGGCTCAGTATAGGGCAGATATTTTTACTCAGGAAAATGTTGATCATTCTGCTATTTGTAAGGATATCGTGCTAGGATGTGCTGAAGACCGGAGAAGATGGACATCTCCAGAGACGAGCTGTGGATGTGAAAAGTCATCATGGTGTCTGGACAAGAGGAAGAAGAGAAAGACGACCTTGATCAGAGACAAAGTCATCTATAAGGTACCAGGATGTAATTGATTATTTGTGATAATGACTAATTCTCATCAGTACTGTGGTTCCTGTATCCTTTTATTGACGGCTGGTAACAACAGCTCCCAGTATGTCCTCACCATTGTTAAGGATGTAGTAGGAGTTGTAGGTTCATGCAGTACAAATGTGTATGGGTCTGACCTGACATTACAATTGTTTTACCATGTACTGATGGTGGCTGTGATGATGAATTTTGTTGCAGATGAGGGTTGTAATTTCTGTACTGATGGGGGTTATATGGATGTATTTCAGTACCTCTGGTGGGTCTGGTTATGTATTTTTGTACTGATGAAGGTATTGACATAGTGTGCTTGTACCTCTGGTGGGTCTGGTGATATATTTCTGTACTGATGAGGGTTTTGACTTTGTATTTCTGTACTGATGGGGTTTATATGGATGTATTTCAGTACCTCTAGTGGGTCTGGTGATGTAGTTTTGTGTTATTTATTCTGATCCTGTACACATCTAACAATCCATAACTTGTAAGCTTTCTTGATAGATGGCTATGTTAACAAAGTGTTGTGGATTCTAACAAGTTAAGGATTCTATGTATTTATTTGTTAGAAGCATTAAAGGGGTTGTCTCAAGCTTGTGAGGAGTCTGCAGTCACTCCATGTGTCCCTCTATGTGTCTCTATGTGAATTCTCACAGAGCGCACACTGCTTGCTGTCAGGATTGTCTTGTGCCTGTGGTGAGAGGTGAAGATCACGTAACCATAGGTATGCAATTTACATACATGCAGTCACATGCTGACTAGACATGCGAGGCTTCGATCGAGGCTGGACATGTCTAGTCAAAATGTGGCCAGAAGTATATATATCGCATATTTGTGCTCACATGACCGTCCAATCTTACCATTGACATGGGAGAATCCTGAAAGTGTGCAGTGCACGCGCCATGAGAATTCGGAGGCCTGCAGTCACCTAGACTTTCACCTCAAACCTGGACAAGCCCTTTAATTCTAACATTAAACACCTTAGCCCACTCCTAACAGCTCTTGATAGTTCCAGCAGTCACTGTACCTGTAAATGTAAAAATCGCATAGGGATGATTGGTCACATGACGTCTCCTGAGACCATTGGAGGGAGGGGGGGCGCCAAACTGAACTCTTGCCCTGGGTGCCAGAAAACCTAGATACACCTCTGATTCCTGGTCCGATCAGTATGATGTTAGTAATAAGTCCTTTCCTGTAGTAGAACTTGTTCTAGATGGTGGAGTTCTCAGGGACAATCACCATACACTCACTATCAGACTGCAGGAGACTTCTATGTACTGTACGGTTCTTTGCAGGTTCTCGCAGTGAAATTCAGAATTATGTAGCAATACCACTATTATTTAAATACATTATGATTATTTGTATTGCTTTACCTGAGAATCCATCATTACAAGCGCAGGTGAAACTTCCTATTGTGTTACTGCAGGTTGCATAAGGTGAACAGATATTGCTGGTCTCACATTCATCAATATCATCACAGTGGGTTCCATCTCCTAATTGATACAAAAAATTATAACATTAGATATAGATGGGACAATGAAACTGTATTAGTCTACATACATTGTGCAATATATTCATTAATTAAAACATGTATAACCTGAGGCAGGGCTTGCATCAGCACCAAGCACACCTGGGTAAGAGCCGGATCCCTGGACAAAATAGGGAGAGTGTTAAACTTCCCATGAGTAATGATGAGATGGGCCTTGGGGGCAGGAGAGAAAATGTCCCCCAGGCCTCTTCCCCAGCAGCTGTGCAGGGCCGCTATAGACTTTGGCTTTGCAGGGCGTTGCTTATTGACAGTCACTTTAACAGACATGAGTGCGGACAGTTTACTGTGCAGCCATGTCTCCTAGAAGTGACACATCCGGGTAAAAGGGAAATTAAAGGTGCAGTGCCAGATTGGCCATGTCACTGCTAGGCATGTTTTGTTGGTCGACTATTAATAAAGTGTAAGTCCTCTTGTGTGGTGTATGGAGCAGAAACAGTGCTGCCAAAGAAATATATGAACGCTCTTCTGTACCTATAATGTCATATTGAGACACACTCTTGTTCTTTTTTTCTATAGAACACAGTCACAAAAGAATCATGGTATACAAAGCGGAGGATGGAGCTCTATGCACAATTCTGTGCTGTATTCAGGGGCCCTAAAAATGTCAAATTATGTTATACAATCCGGATGTCCATATATAAAGTGGTTTGTTATAAATGGTCTAAAATAGAGAAAAAAAACAATCACTCAATTTCACCTTGAGTTGCTGCAGATTTCCTCCATGTTTCTTCTCAAAATAAGTCTTTATTTTTGGCCATTGAAGTCTCCATCCTGTTACTGATTAATTATAATATGTTCCCTTACATTAGAGCCCTTCCAGCAGTACAGATTCCTGGTCCGATCAGTGTAGTGTTAGTAATAAGTTCTGTTATGTAGAGGAACTTGTTCTAGATGGTGGAGTTCTCAGGAGACAATCACCATACACTCACTATCAGACTGCAGGAGACTTCTATGTACTGTACGGTTCCTTACAGGTTTTCACAGTGAAATTCAAAATTATGTGGCAAGACCACTATCAATATCACATTGTGATCATGTACATACATTATGATTAATGCAATTACATTTGTTTTGCTTTACCTGAGAATTATTATTATTTTTAATATTATTATTATTTATTTATAGATCACTATTAATTCCATGGTGCTGTACATGAGAAAGGGATACATACAAACAAGTTAAAAATACAATGAAGAAACTAACAGTGACAGACCAATACAGAGGGGAGAGAGAGGAACCGACCCTTGCGGACTTACATTCTACAGGGCAATGGGGAGAGAGACATTAGGTTGGGTCTGCTCTGGTGGTTGTGGAGCCCCGGGTCAGATGATAGTGGAGCACCAGGTCCGATGGTGGTGGTGCGCCAGGTCCAGTGGTGGTGGGACACCAGGTCCATTGGTGGTGAGATAGCATTGTGGTCATTGCAGGTTGTAGGCTGTTCTGAAGAGATGGGTTTTCAGGTTCCACTTGAAGGTGGCGAGAGTGGAGGACAGTCGGCCGTTTTGGGGTGCAGAATTCCAGAGAATGGGGGATGCTCAGGTGAAGTCTTGCAGGCGGTTAGATGTTGAACGTACAAATGGGGAGGAAAGAAGGAGGTCTTGGGAGGATCGAAGATTATGAGTTGGATGATATCGGGAGATTAGTTCAGAGATATATGGGGGTGGGAGACAGATTGTGGACGGCTTTGTAAATCAATGTTAGTAGTTTGAATTGGATACGCTGGGGAATTGAGAGCCAGTGGAGGGATTTGCAGAGGGGAAAACTGGAGGAATAGTGAGGGGACAGGTGGATTAGTCGGGTGGATTAGTCGGGCAGCAGAGTTAAGGACAGGTTGGAAAGGTGCAAGAGTGTTAGCAGGGAGGTCACAGAGGAGAAGGTTGCAGTAGTCGAGACGGGAGATCATGAGGGCATGCACTAGTAGTTTAGTAGATAGAGGGTTGAGGAAGGGATAGATTCTGGAAATATTTTTGAGTTGGAAGCGGCAGGAGATGGGAAGGGCATGGATGTGTGGTTTAAAGGATAAGGCAGAGTCAAGGGTTACTCCGAGGCAGCGGACATCAGGTACAGGGCAAGGTGTGATGTCATTTATTGTGATAGATAGGTCTGGTAAGGAAAGTGTGTGAGATGGAGAAAAGATGATAAGTTTGGTTTTGTCTACATTAAGTTTTAAGAAGCGAGAGGAGAAGAAGAAGGATATGGCTGATAGACACTCTGGGATTCTGGACAGGAGAGAGGTGACATCTGGGCCAGAGAGGTGGATCTGAGTGTCATCAGCGTACAGGTGATACTGAAAGCTATGGGACTGTTACCACCCGGGGGTCTGCCGCCCGTGCCCCGTGGCCTGCTGCCTCTACTCCTTCGGCTCCTACCGCTCCTGTCCGGTCTCAAAGATCCCGGGTGTCGACTGTCCGCCGACGGCTCCGAGGCGCTGGCAGCCGCTGCCCGCTGGTAGCGTCTTCCTTGCCGTATGCTCCCCGGGTGCGCGCACCTGTCCCCAGCCGCAGGGTTCCAGCACCCTCTGCTTGAGCAGCGCTGCTCATCTCACTTCCGGGGCCACTGCTTGAGCTATGTAAATCCATCTCCGAATCAGTATCTGCTGGAGAACTGCAGGGAGCTTGCTCCTCCCCTCAGCCAATCACCATGCCTCTGTGTTCTGCCAATCAGGAGTACCCTGCTGTGATATAAGCTTCCTGTTTCCTGTTACTCTTTGCCAGGGCAATTTCTATTTAGTGAAGTTGCTAATCCTGGTCTGGTCAGGTTGTTCCTTATTTGGCTTGATATCTGATTTCTCTGTGTTACTTCCCAACAGATCCCTCCCGTGCCGGCTCCTCGCTGACATCCGTGTCATAGGCCTGCTACCCAGATCTCTTCCAAGCTGAGATCGCTGTCTCAAGTCCTGCCCCGGATTCCCCGTGTTCCTGGTTCTCCGTGTTCTATCTTTACCCGTTTGCTGTGTTATTTCCCACGTTGCCTTGGGTCGGTTTAACACCCGTGTCCGCTTCATCGGTCCCTCCGAGGTTGGTACCGGCAGTATCCCTGTATAGGGGTTAAGCGCTCCGGGGCCTCCTTCGGTGGTGTTCCGGTGCTGTGGCCGTGTGGCCCTCCCCTGGGGCGTGGGTTTTTGTGTTGTTCAAATAAACCTGTTGACTCTACTGTACTGGTCCGCCTCCCTATCACCCGGTATCAGCATCCGCTCCACACGGTCCAGTGGGTCCACGTGTGGGGTCCGTCAGTAAGACGTGACAGGGACTTTATGAGTTGTCCCAGACCAAGGGTATAGATTGAAAAAAGTAGGGGCCCAGGACAGAGCCTTGAGGGATCCCAAGAGAGAGGGGATGGGGCGAGGTGTTCGTGTGTGAGTGGGAGACACTAAATGTGTAGTTGGAAAAGTAGGAGGAGATTCAGGAGAGGGAAAGGTCACTGATACCAATGGTATAGAGGATATGTAATAGGAGGAGGACGGAGAACTGTCTGTTAACTTTGGCCGCGAGTAAGTCGTTAGTAATTTTGGTCAGGGCAATTTCAGTGGAGTGGAGGGGGCGGAAGCCATATTGAAGGTCGCCAAAGAGAGAGTCGGATGAGAGTACAGAGTGGACATGCTTTTTGAGAAGTTTGGAAGCCAACGGGAGCAGGGATATGGGCCGGTAGCTGAATGTAGAAGTGGGGTCAAGGGATGGCTTTTTTAAGATAGGTGTAATTGTTGCATGTTTAAAAGCAGAAGGAAAGGTACCAGAAGTTAGTGATATGTTGAAGAGGTGAGTTAGGGCTGGGATAATTGTTGTGGTGAGGTTGGGGAGGAAGTGGGATGGGATGGGCTCCAGTGGACAAGTGGTGAGGTGCGATCTGGAGAGGTGGTGTGCAAGTTCTTCTTTAGTGATGGAGGGGAGGTGGGTGGTCTGGTATACATGGGGGTTGCGGTGGTTGGGTAGCAAAGACTTGTCTGATCTGATCGATCTTGTTGGTGAAGTATGTTGCAAAGTCTTCTGCAAAGATACGAGACGTAGGAGGGGCAGTGGGGGGCGGAGAAGGGAGATAAATGTGTTGAATAACTGCCTGGGGTTGTGGGACAAAAAGAATATGAGAGTAATTAAGTAGTTCTATTTAGTGATGGCGAGTGCTGACTTGAATTTTAGAAGTGCTTGTTTGAATGCTGTATAGTCTTCATGTGAGTATGTTTTCATCAATAATTACAAGTACAGATGAAACTTTATATTGTGTTAGTGCAGGTTGCATCAGGTGAGCAGATATTATTGGTGTCATATTCATCAATATCATCACACTGGGTCCCATTACGTAATTGATACAAAATATTATAATATTAGATGTAGAAGTGACAATAAAAAATTATTATTCTATATACAAATGTAAGAGGGGTACAGGGCCTATTGTCCCCAGCCTGGGTAATGCATTGTTTTTGTGAACATATGCTTACATGTTACATATTAGTGTGTTTTGTCCTGTGTAAACTGCCACTCGGTGGCCTATGAAGAAAACTGCCCCTTGATACTTCAGGATGCCGTCCTTGGTCTGCCTTCTTGCCACGAAACCCACCTCGTCTGCGTTAATAAGAGACGGAGTAATCTGCAGCAGTCTGGCTGCCAGAAGCTTGGAGAATATTTTTACATCGCAATTAAGAAGGGAAATGGGGCGGCAACCGGTTTACCGAGTTTAGGTATGGTGACAAAGGTGGCCTCTAGATTTTGCGGGGAAATAGAACCAGTGTTTTGCCAGTGGGCACAGGCTCTCAGAAGGAAGAGTGCCAGAACAGAAGAAAACTGCCGGTAGAAGTCATTAGGAAGGCCGTCAGGGCCAGGGGCTGAATGACATTTAGTGTCCTTAATGGTGTTTACGATTTCAGTAAGGGTGATGGGGGAGTTCAAGATGGAAAGTTATTTTGTATTGATCTTGGGGAGATTAAGGTTGTCAAGAAATTTCTGAATCTCCTCCTGGAGGGGGGTGGATTTGAGGAATCATCTTTAAGGTTGTATAGTTGAGAGTAATAGTGGGCAAATGGATCTGCAATGGCTATCGGGTTGCGCTGCAAGATCCCAATGTGATCTCACATAGCCTCTATCTGGGATGAAATTTCTTTCTTTTTAATTCATTTAGAAAGCAGCGCCCCCGCTCATTCTCCCATAGCATAAAAAGCAGACTTCATTTTCCTTAAATTTCTTTTGTGCTGAGCTAGCAAGATGGCTCGGAGCTGGATACGAGTTTGAATTAGCTGCCTTGAGAGAAGGGGAGAAGGGCTACTTTTATTAATCTGTTCTAAATGTTGAAGGAAGGAAATGAGAGATAACCTCGCCTACTCTCTCTCCCTCTTAAGCTGAAAGGCCTTCTGTAGGAAGAGGCCACCGACAAAGGCCTTATGGGAGGACCAGAGTGTCTCATCTGACACCTCAGAGTTGTCATTAAAACAGAAGAAGTCAGACAAACCAGCCCCTACCTCCTCAACCACCCCCCTTCTGGACAATAAACCCAGATTCACCCAGAACATAACAACAACAAACAAAGAAATATGAATGTAAACCAGTGACGCAGACAAGATTCTGCAAGGGGGAACCCATCCCAGCAATGGTGTACAGGGTGCTCACGCTAGGGCAAGATAATCACAATGCCATAGTAAGCAGAGCAAAATACAATTGCAGAGACAGACCTCCGTTTCGAAGAGAGGAAGGTCCGGGGCCTCATTTAACCCCCTCTCAGTCGGCCACCATCTTCTTCTTGTAGGAAGCCTCATTAGGCCTTGGGGACGAATTAGCTCCTAGAGTAGATGGAGATAGGCTCCAGGCCTTTAGTGCTCGGTCTAAGAGCTTGGGTGAGTGGAAGACATGGCAAGAGCACTTGTGGAGCCCCTCGGGACGGGGCACTCGGTGCCGGACCGGGGTGCTGCTGGGGGATGTCACGGCGGTCCTGGTCCGGACCTTGTCCCGGGCCCGCACAATAAAATGGGGGGTTATTTACAGGGGATTTGTCACTGACTCCTCCGTGTTGCTTTGCTATGGTGTGGTGAAGATGGTGGACCTTCACTATGCCGGTGTTTACTGTCCTGTCTGTCTTAGGCACAGCCTCGGATCCGGTATCCGTCTTAAGCGCCTCCCCGGGGTCAAGTTTTTGAGGTAACTCTTTATCCCGGGTATGTTCCTCTGTTACTCTGTCTCCTTTCCTCAGACCTCTCAGGACCTCCACTTCTACTTGGCTCTGCTCCTGAGGTAAACTGACTAACTGTCACTTCTGCTCTGTGGTAAACAACTTTAGCTCCTCCCACTAGTGCAGGTGCCAGCTAAGCTCCTCCCACTTTCTAGTGTAGTGTTGTGTGGGATTAAACCTGTGTTGTTTCTGTGGCATATTAACCCTTGGGGTGCCACATTCCCCCTTAGTTAAAGATAGTACTCCGGGACTGTGGAACAATAAAGAATAAACAATTAATACAATTAATATTTACAAAGACTTAAAAGTAAAATCACAAAAATCACTAAAGTTTAAAAACAGTCCAAAAATTCAAAAAGCAGTCTTTCCGAGGGTTTAGTCTTTTGCCTCCGGGCTGATGAATATTTATACAAGAATGTTTATACCACAACCAGTCTGTGGTAGTATGGTCCATAAAAAATAAAATAAAAGGGAAAAGTTTGAAGAATATGCAAGAAGTTCATACAGGATAGTCTCTGTAGGTACTGGGCTTTTTAACGTTGCATTAACTATGTACATTTGTTTACCGGGTTCAATTTAATATTAACACAAACATATTTACATCTTACAGTTAATTTGACCTTTTAATCCCTGTACCTTGCTGGTAACGGACCTCTGGTACTACGCTCGGATCTGCGTAACACGGGTATACTACTTGCATGTAGCCTATTGGTGCTGGTAGGCATGTACCTATTTGTAGTGTTTGGTACTATGTTAGATGAAGATCTGACTGTAGGACTGGCAAGCTCACTGGGACCAGGAATTTGTTCTTCCTCTACGGGTTCTACTTCCAGTTCTTCAGGTCTTGGGACTTCTTCAGGTAACACGGGTTCTGGTGTTGGCTCCACCATTGAAGGGAATGCAATCATTGGTACGACAACTGCTCCATGGTAATTTGGCCATGTTTTAGGAAAATCTCCTAGTACCGTGTGGAAAACTTCTTCTTTTTCTTTAACCCCTTCACGACCTAGGACGTTGTGCAACGTCCTGTGTTTCTGCCTGTTAACGACCCAGGACGTTGCACAACGTCCTGGCAGATTTGAGCTGCTGCAGCTCCTGTGAGTGGGGTCGCTCAGGTGTCTCTGTAGATGATCCCACAGGGGGTGGATTAACCCCCCCATGCCCAGGACCCCTCCGATCGGCAGTTTAAAAGTGAAACTGCCGATCGGAGGAAATCATAGGGATTCACCCCTCCAGATCTGATTGGAGCTCTCCAATCAGATCTGGAGGGGCGGATCGGCAAGTGCCCACCCCTCCTCAGCCCCCTCCAGCTCCATGACTCACAGGGGCCCCCCCTTCCTCCTAAACCGCCCGCCCCCTCTATAATTAGGAATATGCCGGCGGGCTGCACCCGCGTGCGCCCGCCGGCAACACTGTCCGGTCCCCTGCAGTTGTGGTCCCCTCCAGGCTGCCCCCACCTCCGGGCCCTGTGCCTGGCCCCCCCCCTCACCTACTGCGGCGGGCTGCACACTTCGGTGCACCCGCCGCTGCGGCCGCCCTGCCGCCGCTGCTGCTGGCCTCCTCTGCCGGCCGGTCTGTGGCCCCGCCTCCTCTCCCGGCCTCCTCCTGCTCATCGGTGGAACGAGGGAGGTAAGTATGTATCTATGTATGTATGTATCTATGTATGTATGTATCTATGTATGTATCTATGTATGTATGAATGAATGAATGAATTGATGGATGGGTGAATGGATAGATGGATGGGGGGTGCAAGCGTGGACGTGTGCGTGCATGGACGTGAGCGTACATGAGTGTGCGTGGACGTGAATGTGCGTAGACGTTGTGCGTGTGTGGACACGTGTGTGGACGTGTGCGTGTGTGGACACGTGTGTGGACGTGTGCGTGTGTGGACACGTGTGTGGACGTGTGCGTGCATAATGTGTGTGTGCATAGACGTGTGCGTGCGTGGACGTGTGCATGGATGTGGATGTGCGTGGATGTCAGCGTACGTGTGTGGATGTGTGTGGATGTCAGCGTGCGTGTGTGGATGTGTGCATACGTGGATGTCAGCGTGCGTGCGTGGATGTCAGTGTGCGTGCGTGGATGTGTGCATGTGTGGATGTCAGTGTGCGTGCTTGAATGTCAGCGTGCGTGCGTGGATGCCAGCGCGCGTGGATGTCAGCATGCAAGGATGTCAGCGTGCATGGATGTGCGTGGATGTGCGCATGCATGGATGTCAGTGTGCGTGCGTGGATGTCAGCGTGCTTGAATGTCAGCGTGCGTGCGTGGATGTGTGTGTGGATGTGCGTGGATGTGGATGTGCGTGCGTGGATGTCAGCGTGCGTGCGTGGATGTGTGCGTGCGTGGATGTGTGCGTGGATGTGGATGTGAGTGCGTGGATGTGGGTGCGTGGTTGTGTGCGTGCGTGGATGATGGGTGCATAGGTGGATGGTTGGGTGCAACAAGGGATCAAGTGTCCTCTTGTTGTAGTCTCTGGGATCATAGTCATGGTGCACTGTATGACAGGTCATTGTCATACAGTGCACCATAACTCTGACCCCAGAGACTGTAGGAAGAGGACACTTCATCCCTTGCTGCAGTCTCTGGATTGACCAGAGGCGATCGAGCGTCGTGGGACCTTCGTTGTGGACTACGTCGGAGGCGATCGAGCGTCGTGGGACCTTCGTTGTGGACTACGTCGGATCTTTATAATAAAGATGGAGTCCGAATTTTGTTTGTGTTATTTTTTTCAAATAAAAAGATTTTTCTCTGTGTGTATTTTCTGACTATTTACCAGAGATTCCTAATGGCGGGTCTAACATTGGCCCTATATTATGAATCTCGGGCTTAGTGCCAGCTGCCAATAAAAAGCTGGCATTAACCCCTTTATTACCCAGTTTGCCACCGGCACCGGCATGGGTACAGCGCCAGAAAATGGCGCTTCAATGAATGCTCCATTTTCTGGGGTGGCTGCGGGCTGCAATTCGCAGCATGGGGGGCCCAGAACGCTTGGGCCTCTCCATGCTGCGGATTCCAGCCCCCAGCTGCCTAGTTGTACCTGGCTGGACCAAAAATATGGCGGAGCCCCATGTCATTTTTTTTTTTCTAGAATTAGTTCTAGAAGAAAAAAAAAGGGCTTTGCTGTATTTTTGGTGGCTAGCCAGGTACAACGAGGCAGCTGGGGGTTGGTGGCAGTCTGTAGCTGCCAAGTTGTACCTGGCTGGACTAAAAATATGGCGGAGCCCCACGCCATTTTTTTTCTAGAATTAGTCCTAGAAAAAAAAATAAAAATGGGCTTTGCTGTATTTTTGGTTGCCAGCCAGGTACAATGAGGCAGCTGGGGGTTGCTGGCAGTCCATAGCTGCCAAGTTGTACCTGGCTGGACCAAAAATATGGCGGAGCCCTACGCCATTTTTTTTTCTGGAATTAGTCCTAGAAAAAAAATAAAAATGGGCTTCGCTGTATTTAGATGCATAGTGAACACTTTGAACCCCCAGGTGCTTCACGAATTGATCCGTGATAATAAAAAAAGAAAATTTGTGTGAAAACAAATGTACTTTTTCCTTCTTACGAATCAATTTGTGAAGCACCTGGGGGTTCAAAGTGCTCACTATGCATCTATATGCATTCCTTGCGGGGTCTAGTTTCCAAAATGGGGTCACTTGTAGGGGAGCTCCAATGTTTAGGCACACAGGGCCTCTCCATACACAACATGGTGTCCGCTAACGATTCCAATAGTTAGCGGACACCATGTCGCGTATGGAGAGCCCCTGTGTGCCTAAACATTGGAGCTCCCCCACAAGTGACCCCATTTTGGAAACTAGACCCCCCAAGGAACATATCTAGATGCATAGTGAGCACTTTGAACCCCCAGGTGCTTCACAAATTGATCCGTAATAATGAAAAAAGAAAATTTATGTGAAAACAAATGTACTTTTTCCTTCTTACGGATCAATTTGTGAAGCACCTGGGGGTTCAAAGTGCTCACTATGCATCTAGATGCATTCTTTGGGGGGTCTAGTTTCCAAAATGGGGTCACTTGTGGGGGAGCTCCAATGTTTAGGCACACAGGGGCTCTCCATACACGACATGGTGTCTGCTAATGATTCCAATAGTTAGCGGACACCATGTCGCGTATGGAGAGCCCCTGTGTGCCTAAACATTGGAGCTCCCCCACAAGTGACCCCATTTTGGAAACTAGACCTCCCAGGGAACGTATCTAGATGGGTTGTGAACATTTTGAACCCCCAGGTGCTTCACAAATTCATCTGTAAAATTGAATAAGTACTTTTTTTTTCCATAAAAATTTTCTTTTTCATTTTCACAGATTAATTAGTGAAGCACTGGAGCATTCAAAATGCTCAGCACCCACCTAGATAAGTTCCCTGGGGGGTCTAGTATCCAAAATGGGGTCACTTGTGGGGAGCTCCAATGTTTAGGCACACAGGGGCTCTCCAAACGCGACATGGTGTCCGCTAACAATTGAAGCTAATTTTTCAGTCAAATTGTTAGCGGACACCATGTCGCGTTTGGAGAGCCCCTGTGTGCCTAAACATTGGAGCTCCCTCACAAGTGACCCCATTTTGGAAACTAGAACCCCAGGGAACTTATCTAGATAGGTGGTGAGCATTTTGAACCCCAGGTGCTTGACAAATTCATCCGTAAAATGAAAAAACACCTTTTTTTTTCCATAAAAATTTTCTTTTTTCATTTTTACAGATTAATTTGTGAAGCACTGGGGCATTCAAAATGCTCACCACCCATCTAGATAAGTTCCCTGGGGGGTCTAGTTTCCAAAATGGGGTGACTTGTGGGGGAGCTCCAATGTTTAGGCACACAGGGGCTCTCCAAGCGCAACATGGTGTCCGCTAACAATTTGACTGAAAAATCAGCTCAAATTTTTAGCGGACACCATGTCGCGTTTGGAGAGCCCCTGTGTGCCTAAACATTGGAGCTCCCTCACAAGTGACCCCATTTTTGAAACTAGAGCCCCCAGGGAACTTATATAGATAGGTTGTGAGCATTTTGAACCCCCAGGTGCTTGACAAATTCATCCGTAAATATGAAAAAAACACTTTTTTTTCCATAAAAATTTTCTTTTTTCATTTTTACAGATTAATTTGTGAAGCACTGGGGCATTCAAAATGCTCACCACCCATCTAGATAAGTTCCCTGGGGGGTCTAGTTTCCAAAATGGGGTGACTTGTGGGGGAGCTCCAATGTTTAGGCACACAGGGGCTCTCCAAGCGCAACATGGTGTCCGCTAACAATTTGACTGAAAAATCAGCTCAAATTGTTAGCGGACACCATGTCGCGTTTGGAGAGCCCCTGTGTGCCTACACATTAGAGCTCCCCCACACGTGACCCCATTTTGGAAACTAGACCCCCCAGGGAACTTATCTAGATGGGTGGTGAGCATTTTAAACCCCCAGGTGCTTCAAAAATTCATCCGTAAAAATGAAAAAGTACTTTTATTTCCATAAAAATTTTCTTTCTTCATTTTTACAGATTAATTTGTGAAGCACTGGGGTGTTCAAAATGCTCACCACCCATCTAGATAAGTTCCCTGGGGGGTCTAGTTTCCAAAATGGGGTCACTTGTGGGGAAGCTCCAATGTTTAGGCACACAGGGGCTCTCCAAATGCAACATGGTGTCCGCTAACAATTTGACTGAAAAATCAGCTCAAATTGTTAGCGGACACCATGTCGCGTTTGGAGAGCCCCTGTGTGACTACACATTGGAGCTCCCCCATAAGTGACCCCATTTTGGAAACAAGACCCCCCAGGGAATTTATCTAGATGGGTGGTGAGCATTTTGAACCCCCAGGTGCTTCACAAATTCATCCGTAAAAATGAAAAAGTACTTTTTTTTCTACAAAAATTTTTTTTTAGCGTACATTTTTTCATTTTCACATGGGGAACAGGATAAAATGAATCCTAAAAATTGTTGGGCAATTTCTCCTGAGTACATCAATATCTCATATGTGGTCATAAACCACTCTTTGGGCGCACGGCAGGGCTCAGAAGGGAAGGAGCGCCATTTCACTTTTTGAATGGAAAATTAGCTCCAAAAGTCAAATTGCGCTCCTTCCCTTCTGAGCCCTGCCGTGCGCCCAAAGAGTGGTTTATGACCACATATGAGATATCGATGTACTCAGGAGAAATTGCCCAACAATTTTTAGGATCCATTTTATCCTGTTCCCCATGTGAAAATGAAAGAATTGAGGCTAAAAAAACATTTTTGTTGGAAAAATTAAAATGACCATTTTTTCCTTCCACTTTGCTTTAGTTCCCGTGAAGCACCTGAAGGGTTAATAATCTTCTTGAAGGTAGTTTTGAGTAGCTTGAGGGGTGAAGTTTTTGGAATGGTGTCACTTTTGGGTGTTTTCTGTCATGTACACCCCTCAAAGGGACTTCAAATGTGATGTGGTCACTAAAAAAAATGGCTTTGTAAATTTTGCTGGAAAAATGAAAAATTGCTGATGAACTTTGAACCCTTATAACGTCCGAACAAAAATTTTTTTTTTTTCCAAAATTGTGCTGATGTAAAGTAGACATGTGGGAAATGTTATTTATTAACTATTTTGTGTCACATACCTCTCTGGTTTAGCAGAATAAAAATTCATAATTTGAAAATTTGCTAAATTTTCAAATATTTTGCCAAATTTTAAATTTTTTCACAAATAATCGCAAAAATTATCAACCTAAATTTAATACTAACATGAAGCCCAATATGTCACGAAAAAACAATCTCAGAATCGCTAGGATCCGTTGAAGCATTCCAGAGATATTACCTCATAAAGGGACACTGGTCAGAATTGACAAAAATGGCCTGGTCATTAAGGTCAAAATAGGCCGGGGGTGAAGGGGTTAATAGGTTGGACCTGTACGGGTTCTCTTACTTCAGGTGTCTTCAGTGTTTTAGGACACAATTTTAGCTGATCACGAGATACGACTTGTGACTAGAGATGGGCGAATCCTAAATTACTCGGACTCGCTAGACTGTAACGAGTCTGAGTCCAGGACTCGCTACTCGTTGCGAGTCTAGCGAGTCCAATGTAAATGAATGGGGAGGCAAGTATTGCAGCGATTCCTCTGCTGCCGGACCCTATAAGGGGTCTGGCAGCAGAGGAAAAACCTGCAAATCCCCATGTTATTCTTTTAAAGCCAGCAGCAAAAAGCCGCTGGCTTTTAAAGAATAATAAAAAAAAAAAAAAAAAAAAAAAAAGATTGAAGGGGGGAGGGGGGAAGGGGGGTCAGGGGGGGTGAGGGGGGAGAGGGGGGGTGCACCGGCCCGGCCGGCTACTTACCCCTGCCTCCGCCGCCGCTGCCGCCTCAGCCGCAGACTCGCTCCCCAAGTCTCTCTGCTTCTGTTTCCGGAGATTCCCGAATGGTGACAAGAGCAGTGAATAAATTAACTTGCGTCACTGCTCGGGAATCTACGGAGCAGAGCGAGTCTGGCTGACAGCAGAGTTCAGCTCAGGTCCTAATGCCCTGAGCTGAACCCTGACTGTTTAGTCAGTTCTCAGCTCTGCTACATCCCTGTCTGTCTAAGCACAGACAGGGAAGTAGCAGAGCTGAGATTGCGTTTTGGACTACGTCGGACGGAAGAGGATTTTTAAAATAAAGATGGAGTCCCTAATGGCTTTTTTGTTTTATTTTTAATAAAAAATTTTCTCTGTGTTTTTTTTTTATATTGATTACTGGAAATTCATGGCGGTCATGTCTAATATTGGCGTGACCGCCATAAATTTCGGGCTTAGGGCCAGCTGATAATACAAAGCTGGCCCTAACCCCTTAATTACCCAGTGAGCCATTGCCACCAGGGCCACTGGAAGAGCGGGGTTCAGCGCCAGAGGATGGCGCTTCAATGAACGCGCCATCTTCTGGGGCGGCTGCGGGCTGCAATTTGCAGCGGGGGGTGCCCAGACAGCTTGGGCCTCCCTGCGCTGCGGATTCCAGCCCCCAGCTGCTTAGCTGTACCTGGCTAGACATAGAAATTGCGCGGAGCCCCACGCAATTTTTTTTTAATTATTTCATGAAATTCATGAAATAATAAAAAAAGGGGGCTCGCCTATATTCTTGTGTCCGGCCAGGTACAAATAGGCACCTGGGGGTCGGGGGCAGCCCGTCGCTGCCTGCTGGATCTGGCTGGTTCCAGAAATACGGCGAAGCCCACGTGAAATTTTTCTGAAAAATCCATAAAACAATCCTAAAAAAGGGACTGCCTCTTTATTAACCCCTCCACCATTAGTGCCTATTTGTACCTGGCCGGACACAAGAATATAGGCGAGCCCTTTTTTTTATTATTTCATGAATTTCATGAAATAATAAAAAAAAAAATGCGTGGGGCTCCGCGCAATTTCTATGTCTAGCCAGGTACAGCTAAGCAGCTGGGGGCTGGAATCCGCAGCGCAGGGATGCCCAAGCTTTCTGGGCACTCCCCGCTGCAAATTGCAGCCCGCAGCCGCCCCAGAAGATGGCGCATTCATTGAAGCGCCATCTTCTGGCGCTGAACCCCGCTCTTCCAGCGGCCCTGGTGGCATTGGCACGCTGGGTAATAAAGAGGTTAGGGCCAGCTTTGTATTATCAGCTGGCCCTAAGCCCGAAATTTATGGCGGTCACGCCAATATTAGACATGACCGCCATGAATTTCCAGTACTCAATATAAAAAAAAAACACAACACAGAGAAATTTTTTTTATTAAAAATAAAACAAAAAAGTCATTAGAGACTCCATCTTTACTCCAAAAATCCTCTTCCGTCCGACGTAGTCCAAAAACGACATCTTCACTGCCACAACCCTGTGCATACATATACATACTATGCACAGGGAGTGAGCAGGCTGAGAACTATCTCAGCTCTGCTACATCTCTGTGTAGGTGGGCTCTAGGACCCTGGCACTGCCGCAGCCCGCAAGTCCCAGAGCCCAGCACACAGCACATAGCAGAAGCCGGAAGAGAGGTAAGGAGCATTTCTCCCCCCTCTCTTCCTTCGCTCCCTGCGGACTCGTTACTGACTGCGAGTAATCCCTGAGATTACTCGCAGTGTAACGAGTCGGGCGAATCCCTTACTACTCGGCGAGTACCGAGTAGTAACGAGTAGATTCGCCCATCCCTACTTGTGACGTTTTTCCTTCATCTTTGCTTATCAAACAGGTTTTAGCATTGTCTAGGTTAGATGGTAAGACTGTGTATGGGACTGTTTCCCACTGATTATCCAGTTTGTCAGTGCGTCTCTTTCTCTTGAGAACTTGATCACCTTCTTGTAATGGCATTGCTTGAGCACGTTTGTTAAAAGTTTTCTCTTGTCTTGCTCTTGCTTGTTGTAGGTTTCTCTCTACGCATTCTTGCACTTGTTGATACTGTTTCTGACGTTTGGTATCCCAATCTGTTTCTTCTTCTATTTCTGTATCTGGTTTTTCAATTCCCATTTCTAGGTCAATTGGTAGCTTACCGGGTCTTGCACGCATAAGGTAAGCTGGAGTGCAGTTTGTAGAACTCACAGGGACATGGTTGTATAAGTCTACCAAATCAGGTAATTTATCTGGCCACTGGTTTCTTTCTGATTCTGGTAAGGTCTTTAACAGTTCGATTACGATATGATTCATTTTCTCGCATAGACCATTTGTTTGGGGATGATACGTTGTTGTGCGAATCTTCTTACAACCGTACATATCGCAGAATTCCTTGAATAGTTCTGATTCAAAAGCTGGACCTTGGTCTGCAAGGACTTGTTCTGGGTAACCATGCGGTCTACAGAAATGCGTCTGAAATGCTTTTGCTGCCGTCTTCGCTGTCAGATCTTTGACTGGTACCACCACTAAGAAGCGTGAGTAATGGTCCACGATGGTTAAGGCATAGACATAGCCTGGCCGGCTTGGTGACAACTTGACGTGATCTAATGCGACTAGTTCAAGTGGCTGCTTGGTTACTATTGGTTGAAGCAGAGCTTTCTGTAGATCTTTCCTTCTGAGGTTGCATGTGGCACATCTTCTGCACCATAGTTCAATGGATTTTCTCATGCCAATCCAATAGAATCTGTCTCTTAGGATTGCTTCTAACTTCTTCCATCCGAAATGACCTGCGTTATCATGATAAGCTTCTAAGACCATTTGGGTGTCTTGCTTGGGCACGATTATCTGCCAGACCAGTTCATGCGTCTTGGGATTGGTAAATCGTCTACAGAGCTTCCCTTGGTTCAGAAACAACTTGCCTCTCTCTTTCCAGAGCTGTATGGTCTCAGCTGGGGCATTCTGATCCGGGTATGCACCTTGTCGCGTAAGCAGTTCTTTCACTAGCTTCACAGCTGGATCAGTATCTTGGGTTTCAGCCCATTCATAGTGTCTTAACGGGTTAAAATTTACTTCTTGTTCTCTTTGGTAGATGCCGGGTTGATAATCTTCTACCTTTGAACGATGAAAGGCCGGTAGTTCAATCTCTTCCAACTCTTCCGGTTCCTCTTCCACGTCTCTCAGGTGTGGCATCCGGGATAAGGCATCTGCGTTCCCGTTCTTGCGGCCTGCTCTGTATTTGATAACAAAGTTGTAATTAGATAGCCGGGCTATCCATCGCTGCTCCAGAGCTCCTAATTTTGCTGTGTCCAGGTGAGTCAACGGGTTGTTATCCGTGTAGATGGTGAATTCTGCACCTGCCAAGTAATGTTTAAAGCGTTCAGTCACAGCCCAAACTACTGCCAGTAGCTCTAACTTGAAGGAGCTGTAGTTCTCCGGGTTTCGTTCTGTAGGCCGGAGCTTCCTGCTTGCAAAGGCGATAACTCTCTCTTTGCCTCCTTGCTTCTGCGACAATACTGCTCCCAGTCCCACGTTGCTGGCATCCGTGTAAAGAATGAATGGTTGATGGTTATCAGGGTATGCCAGGATCTCTTCTCCCGTCAGTGCACTTTTCAGCTTATTGAAGGAATCTTCTCTTTCCTCATCCTACCGTGTCAGGAAATTACAGGATGAAGTCTTCTTTGATCGTCCTACTAGAATGTCTTGCAGAGGAGCTGCTAGCTTCGTGAACCCTCTGATAAATCTTCTATAATAGCCTACCAGGCCCAGGAATTGCCTCACTTCTTTCACGTTTGTAGGTCTTGGCCAATCCCTTATCACTGTCACTTTATTAGGATCCGGTGCTACTCCCTCTGAACTCACGACATGTCCCAGGTATTGTACCTTTGGTTTGAGAAGGTGACACTTGGATGGCTTGATCTTCATGCCATACTTGGACAAAGCTTCGAACACTTCCGCTAGGTCTTGTAGATGTTGCTCATACGTCTTCGAGTAGACTATGACGTCATCTAGGTACAGGAGGACAGTTTCAAAGTTCTTGTGTCCTAGGCAGCTTTCCATCAGACGTTGGAAGGTCCCGGGTGCGTTGCAGAGTCCGAACGGCATACAATTAAACTCACAGAGGCCCATCGGCGTAGTAAACGCTGTCTTCTCCTTGTCGGCCTCGGCCACAGGAACCTGCCAGTACCCACTAGTCAGATCAAGGGTGGAAAAGTAGTTAGCAGATTTTAATGCAGCTAATGACTCCTCAATCCTAGGTAATGGGTATGGGTCCTTATGTGTGATGCGATTAATCTGCTGGTAATCTACGCACATTCTCATGGTTCCGTCCTTCTTTTTAACTAACACTAGAGGTGCTGCCCAGGGGCTACAACTGTCTCTTATTACCCCTGCAGATTTCATCTCTCTGAGCATGTCTTTGGTGGTTTGGTAGTGAGCTGGTGGTAAGGGTCTATACCTCTCTTTTATAGGTTGATGGTTACCTGTGGGTATAGTATGCTCTACCCCTTTGATTTGCCCAAAGTCTAACGGGTGTTTACTGAATATCTGTTCGTATTCTTTCACTACCCGGTATACTCCATGCTTGTGACGGGGAGGTGTAGAACTGGTACCTACATGCAACTTTTGGCACCAATCCTCCAGCTTCTCCTCTGAGCCATTGTCATCCGCCTGACATGACGGGTTCAAGGGCTCAGCGGCTGTGATGTTATTATTATCAACCGTGTACAACTTAGCCATGGTAGCATACTTAGGTAACGTGACCTCATCTTCTCCGCAGTTTAATAGGCGTAATGGTACTCTTCCCCTGTGTACGTCAACTACTCCTCTAGCAGTAAGTATGGTGGGTCTGCTATCTGAGTACACGGGTTCTACCAGGGCCTGATAGTCTTGCCCTTTAATGCCTATTGCGGAATTACAATGGGTATTGGGTCACTTACTCGTACACTGCCGATCTCACCTCCGGAGATTTCTACCTGTTGCTTCAACATCAGAGCTTTGATCTCTTTGTGCAGAAGCCTTTGTTGTCCTGTTCCGGCAGTCTCGGCGATTTGCTGCAAAACACTTAACACTTCGGAAAAACATTTCTCAATGACATTCATTCCTATCAGCATCACGGGTTCACTGTCTCGCCGGTTAACACCTACGATTATAATACCCTGGTTATGCAATTCTACCTTCCCAACCTGAATATTCATCTCTCTAAATCCAACCTTTGGTATTACCAGTCCATTACCAGCCCATACTTCAAAGTTAAAGCCATCTGGCTCATTAGTAATGTCTGAATCAGCCCAGTACCTTTTATATAGAACATGCGGGATAGATGTTATTTGGGATCCAGTATCCAGCAAGGCACTAAAGGGGATGCCATTCAACACAATAGGGATCACCGGTTTTCCTCCACGAATCTGTCATACCAGGCTGAGGGGCCTCGAGTGTTCATTCCTGGGGAGCGGCCCGCCTGCCCAGGGAATTGTCGTTTAAAGGACACTCACGAGCAAGATGGCCTGGTTCCTGGCAACGACGGCAAATGGGCTGTCCATCTGGTTGATAGCGATCGCTGGGTCGTCCTCTTGCTGCTGAGTATCTTCTGGGCCTCATCCACGGAACATCCTCTTTACTGGTCGCCAACTCAATCTTGGGTGCAGGTCTTGACTCTCGCAGTTCCTTGATGACCTTGGCCATGGAGATCACGGTGTCTGTCAGGGCATCTAGCTTTTGGTTGATGGCGCTGCCGCCTGCTGAGGTGCTGCTGCAGTGTCAAGCACAGATGTTAATTCCCTTGGCTCTTCCAGCTGCTGCAGACGGATAGCTCTATCTTTCAGCTCAGTAAATGTCATGTCAGGGTTCTGCAGCAGTATCATGCTTAACTGTCCTCGATGGGAAGGGGAATGGAGGCCCTCAATGAATTGGTCAAATAGCATTTTATCAGCTCCCGGGGCTAAAGCAGGTTCTGCCAGCTTAAGGGCTCTGAGTGCTTCCTGCAGGTTCAAGGCAAAGTCTCTAGCACTCTGTTTAGGTTTCTGGTGGCATGCAAAGAACCTCATCTTAGCCCGGGTATCAGCAGCAGATTCAAACGTTGCTTTTAGTCTAGCTGCTAGATGCTCTACAGTGTCCTTATCTGTTTCCAGCCAGGACACAGCCTCACGCCGTGCATTGCCCGTTAACTGTCCTATTATCATTCCTACACGCTGGGCTTCAGTGAGGGGGTACATCACATAATACTCTTTTATCTTTTGCATAAAGTCAGTTAAAGTATTAGGCTCACCGGAGTATTGGGCAGCCACATTGCCCCTGGAGTATACGGCATCAGGAACGGCATTATTGGTGCTGTTCCTTGCACCGCTGCACCGCCGGGTACTATCGCTGGGTCCAGCGCTGCAGCTCCACCGGCTGCTCCGTCTCCGCCTTGTGCATTGGGCTGCGACATCTTGGGCCCCCTTAGTTAAGGTCCGCCCTCCGTCTTCCGCTTCCGTCCGGATGTCTTACAAAGGTTCCGCTGCGCACCAGGGATTCTCTTCCCTTTCGGATGACGTCAGAGCGGTGAGCGGTTTTTCTTCCCGCGCGTCGCGCGCTCTGCAATGGCAGATTATGAAATTTACTGTATCTGTGGCGCAGTTACAATTCAGCTTGTGCGCGCCCAGCAATGGCGGCAGATCCAAAACAGTCACTAATCACGGCACACAATGCCTGGTAATGGGCACGGTAGATCCTGTTCGTGACGCCAGATTGTGGAGCCCCTCGGGACGGGGCACTCGGTGCCAGACCGGGGTGCTGCTGGGGGATGTCACGGCGGTCCTGGTCCGGACCGTGTCCCGGGCCCGCACAATCAAAATGGGGGTTATTTACAGGGGATTTGTCACTTGTGACGCCACCCACTATATGCGGCCAGTAATGGGGCCGCCGCTGCTGCAGAACCTCCGGGGATGATGGGTTAGCAGCTGGGATGGAATAGTTCCTGTGGGCAGAACTGGGTTCCCGGGGCAGTGGTAGAGGTAGTTAAAGTCTGTGAGGATGTTATTGATGCTGCAGGAGAGAGAGGAGTAGCAATAGAGATGATGAGAGTAGAGGCAATGGCAGTCTATGAAGGCAAGTGGGGCTTCAGCATAAGGATGACACACACACTCACGGTTTCTGTTGTTCTTCAAGTCTTTACTGGCAGATGGTATTACACAGTATTGTCCACGGAGTCTGTACCAGGTTGCTCTCACCCTGACCGGATCCTTGGCTTCCTACTTAAATGCTGTGTGTGGCCTGCTGCTGCTTGTAGCTATGCTGCTGGCCCTGTCTCTGCTCACGGGTACCAATATGCTGGGCAACTTGAGTCCTCTGTGTCACTGACTCCTCCGTGTTGCTTTGCTATGGTGTGGTGAAGATGGTGGACCTTCACTATGCCGGTGTTTACTCTGTCTCTGTTTACTCTGTCTGTCTCAGGCACAGCCTCGGATCCGGTATCCGTCTTAAGCGCCTCCCCGGGGTCAAGTTTTTGAGGTAACTCTTTATCCCAGGTATGTTCCTCTGTTACTCTGTCTCCTTTCCTCAGACCTCTCAGGACCTCCACTTCTACTTGGCTCTGCTCCTGAGGTAAACTGACTAACTGTCACTTCTGCTCTGTGGTAAACAACTTTAGCTCCTCCCAATAGTGCAGGTGCCAGCTAAGCTCCTCCCACTTTCTAGTGTAGTGTTGTGTGGGGATTAAACCTGTGTTGTTTCTGTGGCATATTAACCCTTGGGGTGCCACACCCTCATAGGAAAAGCGCACTTTAACAGGAAAGCCCCAGCTGTAGGGTATTCCAGCCTCTCTCAGAGTCTTACACATAGGTGCAGATTCCTTGTGCCTAGTCAGGGTACCCACTGACAGATCAGGAAAGACTGCGAGCTTAGCAAAGTTCTCAGGGAAAGGTGGGCGCTTTTTCAAAACCTGTATAAAATCCTCCTTTATGCTGTAGGTGTGCATACAGGCTAGAACATCCCTTGGCAGAGCTGGGTTGATATGAGATGGCTTGGGGACAAAGTGTATTCTCTCAATTCCCAGAGAGTCCAGAAAGGCCTCAGGGAGGATATGGCTGATGAAGGAGGACAATAAAGCAGGCAGGTAAGAAACATTCACAGACTCCACTCAAATGTATGTTACAACTTCTAGACCTGTCCTTTAAGTCCCATACTTTAAGCTGTTGGGCAGACATCTTCTTTATGATCTGCAGCATACTTCGCCATTTTACTTCTTATATGATCTGTGTGCTCTCCCAGACTGCTGATCTCCCACTACAATTCCCCCACCATACCTCTCATGTCCTCATGCAGAGCCATCCTGAGTGATGAGAGAAGTTTCTGCATTGTCCCATGTGTAAGTGGAACATCATCAGCATCCAGCGCTGTGTCTCCTCTGGTGTCTTTGGAGGAGGAGTGCGAGAATGCCGAACGGCCCTCCACCCCTGCTGAAAAAATAAGTCTCTTTCGCCGGGGTCTTCCGGCGTTTCAGGGGTCCCCAAGGCATGCCTGTAACCTCTGGAGGTTTTCCCCACCTCGGGCCTGCAAGATGGGCTGCTGTGCGCCGCTGTTAGCCGAGTTATGGTCTGTGGCTACAGGAGCTCCAGCATTAAGCGGCCTGCGCTATAAGTTCTCAGGCCATGCCCCCAGGCTGATAGTCTTGAGACGATTTATCCCATAAAATTGTTGATAGAGGCCAGAGATAAAACTCAGAGATAAATTGCTTGCAACTCACTGGATGCAGTGAAATCATGGACACATATTCCATTTGTGCAACAAAATGGAACACTATGTCCATGATTTCACTGCAACCAGTGAGTTGCAAGCAATTTATCTCTGTGTATAAAGGTACCCTTACATATATTTAAAAACACAGTAATAAAAAATGACAACAAATAGCTCCAAGTTCTAATGATTGTAAACACTTCTTTTTCAATTTTAAGTACAGTGTATAATATATAGTCGCTTTCTTCACCAGTGCAGTTGTAGTGATGTCAGTGCCAGGTCTTCAGGCCTAATATCTACTGACATTGTTATATCACGTGAACCCTGCAGCCGGACAATAGCCACTATTGGGCTGCCACGCTCTCCCTTCCCTAGGATAAACCTCAGTCAACTGGATGTAGTGAGAGCACAATATTGGTCACGGATTTGCTACAGGACTCATGAGGCATACCAATGGTTTGTGAGCTTCAGGAGACCCTGTGAAGACATCTCTGTAATGGCAACGGTATTTGTTATTCTTAATTTTACACGGTGGGGTCATTCATTTAAATTTGGGTTTTGTAGGTATTGGAGAATACCGTTAATATCAGGAAAGCAATTATAGTTCAAATCAATCTATTACTATACAAATCACATTCTATATATTTTCCAAGTGTTTTGGGCATGAGCTGTTGCTTTTGGTGGGTATTCAACTGGAGATGGCGTCCAATGAATGGCTGTATATAGAGATATCTTTAATGAGTGATTACCTTGGTATCCATCCTTACATGTACATAAGTAATCTCCTGTTCTGTTACTACATGTTGCCTCAGGAGAACAGTCTCTGTCATTTGTACATGCTCTCACTGCTTCACAGTTATATCCATCACCTATGAAAAGAAATATAATGTAATGAGTGAAGTATAATTAAATTCAGATACCAATGACACTCAGAACTAAGGTTCCCCTTGTCCACTACTCCCATTTTCAAAATATATTTTTGTCTCTTGTTTTTACTTTTTTTTTGCAAGATTAGAAATGAGGGCATTGATCTGTAGAGGATCATTATTGAGCTGAATTTACTGAAATTCATAGGTCCTGGATCTGAACATTCTGTGATTTATTTTGCAAGGATTGTCCAACCTGCCAAAAAATGTCCGGCACCATATCACACACTGCTGAAGACCCAGAGAGCGGGCAAATAACAAACTTCCACTTAATACCTTGCAGTTATTCCATTACATGGTGTTGCGTAGCCAATTAGAGGGGCTATCACAGCCAGTATAGAAGATGGGGAATGGCAAAGAAGTCCCATATTATGCTTGTAAAGTGTAAGGAGGAGGTCACTCCACAAGAGGAAAAAAAGGCCTAATCAGATTCCACCATTGTTTTTTGGGGTTTTGGTTTTACACTGTTTATTATGCAGTAAAATGTATTAGATCTCTAGAATTACAGCAATACCAAATTTAAATAGTTTATTTTTTATTAATACTTTTTAGTTGGTGGAAAAATTTATAAAACAAAGTCCCAGAACCTGGTGGTTAGTAGTGGTATCATTGTCTGTTTCATATATGACTAGATGTGGGCCCGATGCTATCACATCAGGAGGGCAGTGATCTTACGATGGGAGCGAGCTTTGTGGTGCTGGGAGCGGCAGCTGTCTATTCCCCCTGTGTTGTCACTCTCCCTCTTGTGCTGTCTTTCTTCCCCTGTGCTGTCTTCTTTTCTCATGTGTGCTTTCCTTTACACGGTCTTCCCCATGTGCTGTTTTCTCCCCTCATCTGCTCTCTCCTTTGTGCTATCTCGCCATATGCTCTCCTCCCTGTATGTAGTCTCTCTCCCCTAGTGCTGTCTTCTTTTCTCATGTGCTTTGAGCTGTCACCTCCCTGTGCGCCCACTCTCCCTCCATGTGCTCTCTTTCCCTTCGTGCACTCTCTCCATCTGTACCCTCTCTCACCGTGCACTTTCTTTCTCTATGCATTTTCTCTGCTCCCCTTTGCGTTCTCTATCCCATCATGCACTCTCTCTCACATCATGCACCCCTTGTCCCTCCATGCGCTCTCTGCCCCTCCTATTCTCACTTTCTGCCCCACGGAGTGCTCTCTTCCCCCACCCCTCTCTCTGCCCTTCTTGCACACTCTCTGCACCCTCTGTGTTCTCTATCCTTCCGTGCACGCTCTGTCCCTCCGGTGCACTCTTTCCCTCTGTGCGCGCTCTGCCCCTCCAGTGCTCTTTCTGCCCCACACCCCTCCCTTTGCCCCTGCACTCTATGTGATCCCTCTGTGCGCTCTTTCCTTCCACGTGTGCTCTTTCCCTCCATCCATGCTGTGTCCCTCTGTGCTGCTCTGTCCCTCTGTGTGCACTCTTTTCATCTGTGTGCACTCTTCCCCTCCTGTGCTCTTTCTGCCCGAACCTCTCTCTCTAGCACTCTACCCCCCTGTGCTCTCTTTCTTTCTGTTCATGTTCTCTCCCTCCGTGCGCGCTCTGGCCTCCTGTGCGCGTTCTGCCCCCCCCCCATACTCTCTCTACTCCCCATGCACACTCTTTCCCTTCGCGCAAGATCTCTCTTTGTACACTTTGCCCCCCATGTGCTGTTTCTGCTCCCACCCCTCTCTTTGCCCCCCTGTGTTCTTTCTGCCCTTCCTGGTGAGCTGTCTGCCCCCTCTCTCTTTTTGTCCCACTGTGCGCTCTCTGGCCCCTCTCTGTCCTCTTTCTGTCCCATCTCTATGATCTCCTTTTGCCTCACTGTGCTCTCTTCCCACCATGCTCTCTTTCTGCCCCTCAGTGCTCTTTCTGCCCCCAAGCTCTCTTTTCTGCCCCCAGTGCTCTCTTTCTGCTCCCTTTCTGCTCCCATGCTCTCTTTTCTGCCCCAGTGCTCTCTTTCTGCCCCCTGTCTCTACCCCCTCATGCTCGCTTTCTGCACCCGATGCTCTCTTTCTGCCCCCAAGTGCTCTCTTTCTGCCCCTTGTCTCTGCGTCCCCCTACACTTACTGTCACTGCAGTCTGTGTCACTAAACTGAATTCTTTAGTAGTATCGGAGCTGTGGGGATGTGATTGTGGCACCCTGTGCCAGGTCACCACAGACTCCCTTGGGACAAGGAGGGATTTCTCACAGCGAGTAACCCACTTCCACACAACACCTTTCACCCCCAGGCCTGTAGGGGGAGCTCCACTGGTTGCCTTAAGCCAGTTCCCCCTATAAATACAGGTTCTGGAGGGAAAATACCAGAGTGTGCAGTCACTACAGAACTGTGAAGAGCTGAGTGAGCTGAGCTGGTACTGGAGCCGTGCTAGGCCCATACCAGCAACCTCCTGAGACAGTGGTAGACCCGCAGAGTAGGGGTTGCAGGCAGAGGAAATAAACATTCTACAAGAAGGGGGCAGAGGAGTCATACCGACTCACCCCATCAGAGTGTCAGTCACTGGGTCCAAGCTACAGGGACATAGAAAATAGGCCCTGCAGAGAAACCAGCACTGCAAGGAGGTTAGCTTCCAGGACACACGAAGCATCACCAAATGAGAGCCGGAGTCGTGACCATGACAGGAGTCCCATAGAGTGCCCTCAGTGTAGCAAACCCGAGTGTGGAGAGTCACACAGATAGAGAAGTAACGGTCTGGTCGGGTTCCAAGCCTGCCAGACTGACAGAATAACTGAAACAAGGAGGCCTATAACCCTACTCGCTGTGGAGATCCTAAAGTGTTTCCCTCACCTCCGGATGAGTGTGCCAGTACAGAACACCAGTAAAGGTACCAAAAGACTTTTATATGTGCGTGTCTCTCCTTCCATCTGCACCACACTGACCGCGCTACCCTATTACCCTCACTACAACTTACAGCCCCGGGAACCCCCGCTCGTCCTGTAGGGAGCGGTTCCACCTTGCTGCTGCCCATCACCCCGGAGGCCCACTGCCTCAGGCACCGCTACCCGTGACCTTCCCCAGAGATTGCCCCTGAGTGATCCGAGTACCCCCAGGGCCTGGGCTGGACAGATTCTGGCGTCACGAACAGGATCCCGTGCCCGGTGTAACCGAGTACTGTGTGCCATTTATTGACTGTGATTGTGAACTGTAAATTTGAATCGGGATTGCTGCGCCGCAGAGCGGGAAAGGAAGGGGGCGTTACAGTGCAAGGGCGCAAAGATAGGCCCCGCCCCACACTCTGACGAGATCCGCCATACGCAGCAGTCTGATCCGGAAACTCCGGAGGTGCTCCAATCCCCGCCCGCCGAGCCGACTACTTCCATTGATTTGAAAGAGACTGGCACCGATTAACTAGGGGTGAGTGAGAATGAGTGCCCAGGACCCCAACGACGCAGTAGCCCCGCCTGTGAACCCGCCGGTCTCTGGGGCAGGAGCCCCAAACAGACAGCTCATATTCGCCAATCCACCGGCACCTGCACCAGTAGCTCCGATAATGCCCATATCCCTGCCGCACGTCCCCAATGCGGCTTGGTTACCCAAGTATGATGGCAAGCCAGGTGCCCTAGATGCGTTCCAGAGGAAGATATGCACCGTGCTGGACATGTACGCGATGACCGGTAAGGAGAGAGCATCAGTAGTAATGGGACAGTTAACAGGTGCAGCAGAGCTGGAAACCCGAAACTGGTCTGTGGAAGATCAGGAGTCTGTTGAACAAATATTTGCAAAGCTAAAGAGGGTTTTTGATCATCATACTGAATCTGAACTAAGACTGTTGTTTTACCATTGCAAACAAGGGGCACAGGAAAGTGTCCTAGATTATTCCCTATGCCTGCAAGAGGTGCTGAGACTTCTTAAACAAGCCGATCCCGGTGGCGTTCGTGATGAAAACAAAACGCTAATTGAACAGTTTGTCAAAGTCCTCAAGTTACCCAATGACAGGAAACAAGCACACTGGTGGGCTCTTAAAAACCCTGATGCAGAGTTTGCAACGCTGAAAGAGTTAATTGATAGAGGACAGCAGCTCCCGGCTGTGCCAGACTTAACCCCACAGCCGCAATGGAGTATAACCCCTTCCTTGCCAGAAGCACCTTCTTCATCTCCTGCAGCAGAATCCAGTATGCAGGCTGTGACACCTGACCGGTTTGACAGTCTGTGTTCAGAGGTGCGCCAGCTGACCAAAGAGGTGGCAAAGCTCCGAGGTGCTAGGCAACCCAAGATAGAAGCAAGGCCATCAGACAAGATCCAGCTCGCTGACAGCCCTGACGATGTTCCATGCATGAAGAGGAGGACACCACCGCTTCGAGGGAGGACCACAGATCGCTACAGCGCCGATGGACAGCCCATCCGTCGCCAGTGTAACAAAGAGGGACACATCTACCGGTTTTGCCCTTTAAACGAGCAGCCCCTGGGACCGGAGGGCGAACCCCAGGAGTAGACAGTCAAGGCCGTCCAGCTGGGAACGCAGGTACATGGGAGATCTTCCGTACCTGTCCATCATCATCGACGGCACCACTACCACTACATTGGTAGATACGGGATCCCAGGTGACCACCATCCCCAGTATCATTTACAAACGGCTCTGGTCCGACATAAAGCTGGAACCCCCAAACCCTGACTTGAACATTGTAGCAACTAATGGGTTGCTCGTAGTGATAGAGGGGCAGTGGGAGGCAACAGTAAAGGTGGGGAGGGTGCAGTTAAGGAACCAGGGACTTATAGTGGTTCAGGACAAACCACATGAAAGAGATCCACATGTGATATTGGGTACCAATGTAATGGTTAACTGCCTAGATGAAGTGTTGTTTTTGCTCCAACAGAGTGCGGATACCGCTAAACTAGGCGAGAAGAGAGCTCTTCAGAGGGAGATCCGAGCTCTTGTGTATCAGCAGCAGGTAACAATGTCTAATGGTGAAATTGGCAGTGTACGTGTAACAGACCCAATTTAGGGATGGGCGAATCTACTCGCTAGGACTCGTTACTCGGCGAGTAGTAAGGGACTCGCAGGACTCGGTACTCTGCGAGTTTCCCAGTGATTACTCGCACGAGTCCAATGCAAATCAATATCAATCCTAGTTTTGTCAGAAACGCTGACAAAACTAGGATTGCCATTGTTTGCATTAGACTCGGCTACTGTGCCAGTGATAGCAGGGAAACTCGCAAAGTAACTGCTGTTTCTTTGCGAGCTGAGTCCAGCTGTCTTCTCTGTGCAGGCTGCCGCAGCTCCAGGGTCCTAGAGCCCGCCTGCTCACAGACATGATGTAGCAGTGCTGAGATTGTTCTCAGTCTGCTCATTCCCTGTGTATAGCCATCTATCTATGCACAGGGGATGTAGCAGAGAGGACATCGCGTTTTGGACTACGTCGGACGGAAGAGGATTTTTTTAATTAAAGATGGAGTCCCTAATGGCTTTTTTTTTTATTTCAAATAAAAAATTTTCTCTGTGTTGTGTTTTTTTAACCCTTTATTGGAGATTCTTAGTGGCTGGGTCAAACGTGGCCTGACATTAAGAATCTCGGGCTTAATACCAGCTTGTATAACAAAGCTGGTATTAACCCCTTTATTACCCAGCGTGCCACTGCCACCAGAGCCGCTGGAAGAGCGGGGTTCAGCGCCAGAGGATGGCGCTTCAATGAACGCGCCATCTTCTGGGGCGGCTGCGGGCTGCAATTTGCAGCAGGGGGTGCCCAGAAAGCTTGGGCATCCCTGCGCTGCGGATTCCAGCCCCCAGCTGCTTAGCTGTACCTGGCTAGACATAGAAATTGCGCGGAGCCCCACGCATTTTTTTTATTATTTAATGAATTTCAGAGTCAGAGTCTCAGAGTCAGAGTCTCAGAGTCAGAGTCTCAGAGTCGGAGTCTCAGAGTCGGAGTCGCCTCAGAGTCGGAGTCGCCTCAGAGTCGGAGTCGCCTCGGAGTCGGAGTCGTCTCGGAGTCGGAGTCTCCTCAGAGTCGGAGTCTCAGAGTCGGAGTCGCCTCAGAGTCGGAGTCGCCTCGGAGTCGGAGTCGTCTCGGAGTCGGAGTCGTTTCGGAGTCGTCTCGGAGTCGTCTCGGAGTCGGAGTCGTCTCGGAGTCGGAGTCGTCTCGGAGTCGAGTCGGAGTCGGAGTCGTCTCGGAGTCGGAGTCGTCTCGGAGTCGGAGTCGTCTCGGAGTCGGAGTCGGAGTCGTCTCGGAGTCGGAGTCGTCTCGGAGTCGGAGTCGTCTCGGAGTTGTCTCGGAGTCGGAGTCGTCTCGGAGTCGGAGTCGTCTCGGAGTCGGAGTCGTCTCGGAGTCGAGTCGGAGTCGGAGTCGTCTCGGAGTCGGAGTAGTCTCGGAGTCGGAGTCGTCTCGGAGTCGGAGTCGTCTCGGAGTCGGAGTCGTCTCGGAGTCGGAGTCGGAGTCGGAGTCGAGTCGGAGTCGGAGTCGTCTCAGAGTCGGAGTCGTCTCGGAGTCGAGTCGGAGTCGGAGTCGTCTCGGAGTCGGAGTCAAAAAAATGCGTGGGGCTCCGCGCAATTTCTATGTCTAGCCAGGTACAGCTAAGCAGCTGGGGGCTGGAATCCGCAGCGCAGGGATGCCCAAGCTTTCTGGGCATCCCCCGCTGCAAATTGCAGCCCGCAGCCGCCCCAGAAGATGGCGCGTTCATTGAAGCGCCATCCACTGGCGCTGAACCCCGCTCTTCCAGCGGCCCTGGTGGCGGTGGCACGCTGGGTAATAGAGGTTAGGGCCAGCTTTGTATTATCAGCTGGCCCTAAGCCCGAAATTTATGGCGGTCACGCCAATATTAGACATGACCGCCATGAATTTCTATTAAATTGTTTTAAAAAAAACACAACACAGAGAAATTTTTTTCTTAGAAATAAAAAAAAAGCCATTAGAGACTCCATCTTTAATTAAAAAAATCCTCTTCCGTCTGACGTAGTCCAAAACGCGATGTCCTCTCTGCTACATCCCCTGTGTATAGATATAGATGTCTATGCACAGGGAATGAGCAGACTGAGAACAATCTCAGCTCTGCTACATCATCTCTGTGCACAGACATTCATGTCTGTACACAGGGAATGAGCAGACTGAGAACAATCTCAGCACTGCTACATCAGGCAGCAGGCAGGCTCTAGGACCCTGGAGCTGGCAGCCAGCACAGAGGAGAAAGCAGGACTCTTATCTGTGCGAGTTTCCCAGCGATTACAGTTACAAAGTAAACGAGTCCAATGCAAATAAATGACAAAACTAGGATTGCTTCAGGCTGAAGCTTCCGAGACACATCTGCGATTTGTAAATCTCACACTACTCGCTATTACTCGCTTCCCCATTCATTAACATTGGACTCGCTAGACTCGCAACGAGTAGCGAGTCCTGTGCTCGGACTCGCTAGAGTCAAGCGATTCCGAGTAATTTAGGATTCGCCCATCACTAACCCAATTCCTATTGTAGTGCCACCAAGAAGTGAAATGATGATCTGGTGTCGGGCAGCAGTAGGCCTCAGAGGGCAGGACTACCAAGCAGTAGTGGAGCCAGTGATATCTGACAGTAGTCCTACACTCCTGACAGCCAGGGGGGTGGTTCATGTACGAAAAGGAAGGGTGCCTGTACGTGTCTTAAACTATGGTGATGATGAAGTAAAGCTGCCAAGGTATTCCATTAATAATAACCTACAAAATTGGACCTCAAGGATCCAAATTGGACTGGGAACCAACCAAATAACCTACAAAAAGGGACACCCTCCCCAGGAATTAAAGAGAAGAATGCCACAGAAACCAATCCAGATGCTAAATAATTTATTAAATAAAGTTCATATTCACAAACAGTACTACACAGATTACACCCGGTGATAGAGTAAGATAACAGGGACAAAGGGGCTAAAAACAAAGCATCATGCAAGGAAAAGGGGGTACACTGGACCAAGATTCACAGTTTGAATACATAAGAGATAGCTACACACTTAGAGCTAAAGTGCAAACAGTGTCAATCAGTAACTAAAGTAACATTATACCAGTGGGCTATAAAGTATATAGACATCAAGTGTGTCCGTCACATTAAGCATAAGGCAAATACAAATACAATGGTTGGTAAAGGTATCAGCCCCACCAGGTCTACTACATAGCAACCCAAAGCTTCACTTTAAAGTGACCAGAAGCCCACACAGATATATCAAGCACTATGACACCATACACTAGAACATCTTTCTGTTCATACCTTGTGACATGTTGAATCCAAAAGTGCAGCACACCCCTGCCATTTTTTTTAAGGTATTCCATTGTTGCAAAACTGTACCATGTAGATAACACCTCAATACATGAAGCTGAATCCCTAGCTCAGACAGTTTCAGACGAACCCATGATTCCAAGAGCCAGCTAGAGAAATGGTGTCAGGAGCTCAGTATAGGAACTGACAACACATCTTCTCACCAGAAAAATGGAGTTTGTCGGGTGGTTCGGGAGCATTAACAGGTGTTTAGCAAGCATCCACTTGATTTTGGGAGGATTAAAGGGGTACAACATCATATACCCACAGGTAACCATGCACCCATAAAAGAAAGATACAGGCCTATACCACCAGCACACTACCAGAAAGCAAAAGAGATGTTACGGGACATGAAGAATGCAGGGTCATTAGATATAGTTGTAGCCCCTGGGCACCACCACTGGTCCTGGTTAAAAAGAAAGACGGTAGCATGAGAATGTGCGTAGATTATAGGCAGATCAACAGAGTAACACACAAGGATGCATACCTGTTACCACGCAAAGAAGAGTCACTAGCTGCATTAAAGTCTGCCAATTGCTTTTCAACTTTGGATCTTACTAGTGGGTACTGGCAGGTCTCTGTTGCAGAAGAAGATCGTGAGAAGACAGCCTTCACGACACCAATGGGGTTATGCGAGTTCAATAGCATGCCATTCGGGTTATGCAACGCACCAGGAACATTCCAGAGGCTGATGGAGTGGTGTCTAGGCCACAGAAACTTTGAGACTGCACTGCTATACCTGGACAATGTCATAGTGTACTCCAAGACCTATGAAGATCACCTGCAACACCTGAGTGAAGTGTTTGAATCGTTGTCCAAGTATGGTATAAAGTTGAAACCGTCAAAGTGTAACTTGTTAAAACCCAAAGTCCTGTACCTGGGACATGTAGTTAGTGCAGAAGGCGTAGCACCTGACCCAGACAAGGTTACAGTCATGAAAAACTGGCCAGCGCCAACCACCTTCAAAGAGGTACGTCAATTCTTGGGACTGGTTGGGTACTACAGGAGATTTATCAAAGGCTACACGAAGATGGCAGCGCCTATGCAAGATCTCCTGGTAGGTCAATCCAAGAAAGGCAAGATCAGAGGCCCTCCATTCTGGTGGGGACCAGAACAAGAACAGTCGTTCCAGCAGCTGAAAGATGTCTTAACTGGAGAAGAGATCCTGACCTACCCTGATTACAACCTGCCATTCCTATTATACACTGATGCAAGTAATGAAGGCTTATGAGCTGTCTTGGCACAGAAACAGCAAGGCAAAGAGAAAGTGATAACCTATGCCAGCAGAAAGCTCCGTCCAACAGAGAGGAGCCCGGAGAATTACAGCTCCTTTAAGTTGGAGTTCCTAGCCTTAGTCTGGGCGATCACAGAACATTTCAAGCACTACCTGGCGTCGTCCCCATTCACGACTTTCACTGACAACAACCCTCTAACCCATTTAGAGACTGCAAAGTTGGGGGCCATGGAGCAGCGTTGGATGGCAAGATTTTCAAATTACGACTTCACTGTCAAATATCGGGCAGGACACAAGAATGGCAAAGCTGATGCCCTATCCAGAATGCCTAATCTCCCAGATGAAGGAGAAGACGTAGATGAACTAGAAGAAGTAGAATTGCCAGCGTTCCACCGTCCAAGTACAGCCTCATGTCATCAGGCAAGTCAAAGGCGTAAAGAGAGAACAGTGAACCGGCTATCTCACCATAACTGGAAAGAGATCCAAGATAGTGACCCGGATGTTAGTTTGATCAAAGAGCTAATAACCAAAGAGCACTCCTGTCTGAGTTCAGATGCTTCGCAAGATGCCAAACGCCTATGGAAGGAAAAAGGAAAATTGTTGGTCTACCAAGGGAAGCTATGCAGACGTCACCTTAACCCCAGAACCCATAAACTTATCTGGCAAATAGTTGTTCCAAAGAGAGATATACAGATGATACTGGAAGCTTGTCACAATGATGCAGGACACTTTGATTGGAAGAAACTGGAGATGCTGTTAAAAGACCGTTTCTACTGGGTCGGCATGAGAGGTTCCATCGAAAGATGGTGTAAGAACTGTTGACTGTGTCATTTTAGAAGGAAAGACCAGCAATGTCAGAAAGCTCCGCTGTGGAGACCCGGGGGTCAGTGGGTGCTCTCATCCACTGGCCCAGCCGCCTTTACAAAGACAACGTGGACCAGGGCTCATCCCCAACTGAGCGCCCGAGCACCTTAACCGTGGGCGGAACACTACTCAGACAACACAGGGTGATGGAATCACAAAATTAAGGCTTTATTGGATCCCCAAACAGTTAACAGCATATAACGCATAACCAGCAAAACACAATAATGTAACAGGCAACAGAGTCTCACCCTTCCGCTGGCTCACCAGGGTTCAGAATGGAGCACAGCAAAGTCTGTAGCCAGGTGACTGTATCGTCCCAACCTGGGTTGCTTCCTTATCCTTATGCAGTCTTTGTCATCACAGCCAAATCCGATAATCCGATGCTGAAGTCCTTGTGGATCTATAGTCCATGTTCTGGTCCCCTTGGTCGGCACCGAAATGCCTAGGCCTGGGGTTATGGCTTGCTAACAGGGCCCGAAGATCCTAGATTAGCTGCCTGTATCCAATCCAGTGACCTCTAGCCGGGACCGAAATCCCTAGACTGAGGTCACTAGACAGAATCTAACTCTCTCTGGTTAATGAACACATCTGCTTATATACCTTCAGCCCTCCTTGCAGGATATTGGGAACGTCACGATTGGTGCAATAACACTGTCTTGTCATTGGTTGAACCTCAAGTCTCATTTAACATATTTTAGTAGTATTGTACTCCTGACAAGGTAGAGTGACCTACTGATTGACATAGTCCTTACAATGGAATGTTAGTAGGAGACATTGAGTCTACAAACCATGACATTAAAACAATAGTGGCTGGAGCCATGTACATAGAATCAACAATCACAGAGTAATAGACAATGGACGATTAGCATAATTAAGTTCTCTGGCCTTCAGTGACAAACCAGTTAGATAATTACATTACCATGCTAAACTTAAACCACAGTAATCTATGAAAATACTGTAGGAAATTCTCCTTGGCCATTACAAATTTACAAGCCTATATATAATCTGTCTGGGTTACATAAGAAATCTTCATATGTTCTACATTGAAGGAGTCCATTTCGTCACATCCGCTACAGCCAATCATTACCAAGAAACCTCTTGAAATCGTGGCTCTAGATCATGTGAAGTTAACACCTAGCAGAACAGGGTACACCTACGCTCTTACAATGGTTGATCACTACTCAAGGTTCCTAGTAGTCGTACCAGTTAAAGATTTGCCTGCAGAAGTCGCAGCCAAGACCTTCCAGAGTTACTTTTGTCGTCCGCACGGGTATCCAGATCAAGTATTGACAGATCAAGGTCCAGAATTTGAGTCAGAACTGTTCCACGCATTCTTAGGATTATATGGGTGTAAAAAGATAAGAACCACACCGTATCATCTGCAAACAAATGGTCTGCGCGAGAAAATGAACAACATTGTCATCAATATGTTGAAGTCCTTACCACTTGACGAGAGAAATCAGTGGCCAGAAAAGCTACCTGACTTAGTGGATATCTACAATCACATCCCTGTCAGTTCTACCAGCTACGCACCAGCCTACCTAATGCGAGCAAGACCAGGAAAACTCCCAATTGACTTAGAAATGGGAACAGTAGAACCAACCCAAGATTCTTTAGATGAAGATTGGAACTATCACCGCCAAGAACAAGAAAGTTCAGGAAAATGTTGAGAAGAACTTAGACCAAAGTAGAAGTAAGCAAGAGCATGAGTTCAACAAACACGCCTCAGGAGAACCCTTAATACCAGGTGAACTAGTTCTCAAAAGAAAAAGAAGAAACAACAAACTAGATGACCATTGGGAATCAGAACCATATACGGTTATGCAATCCAATTTTGATAATTCAAAGACTTGCGTAATTAGCAGAGATGAAGGAAGAACAACCGCAACAGTGTCAAGAGATCATTTAAAGAGATGCCCTGATCAATTGAGACCACAACAAATAATTCATCCCTTATCAGCAGTTGACGAACCAAGAGAAAAGGTAATCCACACTGAAATTGGAGATCTACCAGCAGACTGGCCTCAATACAATGGAGCAGTTATCATACCAGTCATTTTATTCTATCAACCTGTGGAAAATCAAGTCCCAATTCAACCTGTAGAAGAACCAGAACCAATACCAGAACCAAGAAGACCAGAAAAACCAGTTCAAATGCAAGAAGTGCTACTTGTTGTACCGGAACTAGAGATTCCTGCAATCGGTGAACCTGTCAGTCCATTAGAAAGACTACATGCATACTACAGTATTCCAGAATCACGTAGGTCAAATAGACAGAGAGAAAGTGCACACACAACACTAGAAGTAGACCTTAATGACACGCCAATACTGCGCAGATCAACCCGTAGTACCTTTGGTCAGTTACCACTCAGATTCAGAGAATAAACTGTACAGCATCAAAATGAGAAATGTAAATAGTGACTTTAGTCCGCAAGTGTGATTAGTAGTGTATAGAAGGGTGGAGGAACTTGGCACAGCCCCAAGCATATCAAGTTGGGAATAGAAAGTGCCAGGGGTAGAGAAAGTAGGTAAGACCCGGCCTCCTAAGCAGAGACACCCACAGGGAATTTGTGTAAAGTACAAAATGTGTTAACCTGTAAATGTGTTAAAAGCCATCAGAGACTTTACTGCTGGACTTTATCTTTTTCCCGTTTGTTTGAACCCGGACTACAGTCACAGGACTAGTGTGACTAAAACTGCTTTTTCATCCTTTCCCCAGCCTGCAGCAGATGGACTAGTGCCGTAAGGACTGCCTTTTCATATTTTCCTTCTCTTTCAGTGATTTTTGTAAATTTTGAATTTTAGACTCTGTATCTACCCGTTATTAAAAAATGTGTGAAGTTGTAACAAACTTTTGCTCAAGGAGAACTGAGGTTAACTAGGGGGGTATGTGGCACCCTGTGCCAGGTCACCACAGACTCCCTTGGGACATGGAGGGATTTCTCACAGCGAGTAACCCACTTCCACACAACACCTTTCACCCCAGGCCTGTAGGGGGAGCTCCACTGGTTGCCTTAAGCCAGTTCCCCCTATAAATACGGGTTCTGGAGGGAAAACACCAGAGTGTGCAGTCACTACAGAACTGTGAAGAGCTGAGTGAGCTGATCTGGTACTGGAGCCGTGCTAGGCCCATACCAGCAACCACCTGAGACAGTGGTAGACCCGCAGAGTAGGGGTCGCAGGCAGAGGAAAGAAACATTCTACAAGAAGAGGGCAGAGGAGTCATACCGACTCACCCCATCAGAGTTACGGTCACTGGGTCCGAGCTACAGGGACATAGAGAATAGGCCCTGCAGAGAAAACAGCACTACAAGGAGGTTTAGCTTCCAGGACTCCCGAAGCACCACCAAATGAGAGCCCGGAGTCATGGCTATGACAGGAGTCCCATAGAGTGCCCTCAGTGCAACAAACCTGGGTGTGGAGAGTCACACAGATAGAGAAGTAACGGTCTGGTTGGGTACCAAGCCTGCCAGACTCTGACAGAATAACTGAAACAAGAAGGCATATAACCCTACTCGCTGTGGAGATCCCAAAGTGTTTCCCTCACCTCCGGACGAGTGTACCAGTACAGAACACCAGTAAAGGTACCAAAAGACTTTTATGTGTGCGTGTCCCTCCTTTCATCTGCACCACACTGACCGCGCTACCCTATTACCCTCACTACAACTTACAGCCCCGGGGACCCCCGCTCGTCCTGTAGGGAGTGGTTCCATCTTGCTGACGCCCATCACCCCGGAGGCCCAAGCAGCGCCGGTGTCATCACCGGAACCCTACAGGTGGCATCACGATAGACATTTTATTATTTTCTCTCTACCCATCTTTTATCTGCATCCCCTAGGCCCACGGACTCAGGCACCGCTACCCGTGACTTTCCCCAGAGATCGCGTCTGAGTAATCTGAGTACCCCCAGGGCCTGGGCTGGACATGATGATCATGTGACTGATCAGCTGACTGTGCCATCACTACAGGTCCTGTAGCATGTGGTGAGTTACAGGTTATCGGTGGATCAGTGGGTGACGGCGGGGGGGGTGACGGGGGTGTATGTGTGTTTATTCTGTCTCTGACATCCAATCCATCTCCAAATGTTTGTTTTCACATAATGCCGTTATTAATTTGTATAGCTGTAGATTCTTAATGAGCTTATCTCATATGTAGTGTTCTGGCTCTCTCTAGCGGCCAATACTATGTTTGCAGTCTATTTCATCTCTATGTCTAATTCTCCTCCCTCTTGCAATGCATTCTGGTAGCTCAGCCTCCATTTTACCTTTATATCTGGAAGGAAGAAAACACTCAGTACTACAGTTCCCACAAGATTGCATTGCCGGTGTGTAACTATACCTTCTTTAGCTGTGTTCCGCTCTAATATTAGCCTCTCTTAGCCAGTTGCACCCTAGGTTAGCTACTAGTTTAAAAATGTTAATGTATATTGTGAAACTATGTGGAAAATGCATGTCTGTTGTATCCTCCACTAATTGTCTGTATTTGCTTTCAGTTTTACCGCGCCAATGTACTGTTATGTTCAATAAAACACAGATTCTACCACAATCTCCTTATTGGACCTCGGTGCAGCGGTTTACCTGCCTGTATAGCTACATGAGCCCCCGGCCCATTTAGTGAGGACAGAACAGTAAAACGGCAGCCATCCTACTGGGAAACAGTGAAGCAGCAGCCATCCAGATAGTAGGATACAAGTCACCGGCTACACAGCGACTTTGTACAGCTACAGCAATCTTTGCACAGCCAAAAAATTTCCCCAGAACACCAAGTTCCACAGATCACACAGGACAAGATCCGTTACTTCTACCTCCTCAAAGACAACATCCATCAGCAGTGCAGTTGCCATTGCACGCGCAAATGCAGAAGCCGCCAAAATGTGAGCAAGCTTTGCTGAACTAGAGATGCAACTTAAGTTAGAGAAGCAGGAATCCAAACAGATGAGCGGCACTCGTGCTTCTGTTTTAAATCCAGCATTTAATCATCGTGCAGACATGATGCAAGGGACGTGTCCATGGGGAGGGGGAAGCTGAGGGCGACGGCAACCATTTCGCGGGAATATCCGCTTCTACGGGAGAGCCCATAGAAGCGGATATTCCCGCGAAACGGTTGCCGTCGCCCTCAGCTTCCCCCTCCCCATGGACACTTCCCTTGCATTATGTCTGCACGATGATTAAATGCTGGATTTAAAACAGAAGCACGAGTGCCGCTCATCTGTTTGAATTCCTGTATGCTCTTGTGCTGTGTAGCAGAGCAACGTGCTTCTACCCTCATCGCATGGTTTCAGGAGGAACTGCAGGTCAGTGCCAGGTTTTTCACGCTTTCTGGACTGTTAAGTTAGAGAAGGCACGCCTGGATGCCGCCTTAGAAAGTCTAGTAGCGAAAAGGGAGGCTGCAGCCGCTATCGCAGAAGCAGAGTCACTAGAAGCCGCTCAAAACCCAGAGCTGCATAGGCGAAATAGTGTGCCGAGTCTGGAGTTTCCACTGCAAGATCCTTCACAACGCACATCTCAGTATGTTAATGAACTCCCTGATCCAAACTACAATCCTGATCTGGACCCAAAACGCGAACACGACACCTCCAGTGAAGAAAGCAGGAGCCATCATGAGCCTCAACTCCAGGACAGACACAAACTCAAAAATGTTGCACAAAACAACTCTGCTAATGACTACCTTGCCCTTCAATGGGTAACCAACGTAAACCACCTTGCTGACACATCGTACGTCAGACCGAAGCAACATGACACCGGCTGGTGCCACCCAGAGGATACTAACAGGTACAAACACACCTCACACCACTTACCCTTACCAGTGCACCCATCACTAGTATACTCTGCTTACAACCTTTTCACAACAGAATTTGCTAAATTCTTGACGCGACGTGAGCTGGTTGCCAAAGGACTCATGAAATTCACCGTCCAAGCTGAAAGCTACAGAGCTTGGAAAGCCTCTTTCCAAAATGTCACTAGAGACTTGGGGTGGTGGCTACACAGGGAAGAGATAGACCTCTTAATTAAGTACCTGGGAGAAGAGTCAGTCAAACATGCAATAAGGATCAGAGACGCTAATATAAACCACCCTGAGATTGGCCTCAGAGAGATCTGGAAGAGGCTGGATGAGCGTTACGGATGAGCAGAGGTAATAGAAAGTGCTTTGTTCAAAAGAATCGATGGCTTCCCTAAAATATCTAACAAAGAGCTACAGAAACTTACAGAATTTAGCAACCTGATAATGGAAGTCCAAGTTGCCAAATATGAAGATGATCTACAGGGATTTGCATTACTCGACACAGCCAGAGGTGTGAACCCTATAGTCCAAAAGTTACCCTACAATTTGCAGGAGAAGTGACTCACACATAGTTCCACATACAAATACAAGCACAGTGTTCCATTCCCTCCCTTCTCTGTTTTTGTAGACTTTATACACCAACAAGCAAGAATTAGAAACAATCCCAGCTTCGACTTTACAATGATATATGCCGCATCGTCACCAGCAACAAATCCAGATCGTCTGTGATAGTACATAAGACTAATGTTTCTTCTCCAGATTCCAATCACAGGTCTGCTGACTACTCCCAATCAGAGACAAAGATGCAGGACCCTGACAAGCAGTGCGCACTCCATCAGAAGACTCATCCTCTTCTCGAATGCAGAACCTTCAGAGGAAAATCTATGCCAGATCGCAGAAGCTTCCTGAAAGAACACGGTATCTGCTATAAGTGCTGCTCATCCACAGCTCATCTCGCCAAGGATTGCAAGGTCAGTGTAAAATGCACAGAGTGTGGCACCACAGACCATAACACAGCTCTACACCCTGGCCCAGCTCCATGGAATACACAAAACACATCAGCTGACAGTGAGCATGGCGGGGAGGAAAGGAACAACACTGCTACACCTACGCCAGAGATCACTTCACAATGTACAGAAGTTTGCAAAGGGACAATAGACAGTAGGTCCTATTCTAAGATATGCCTCGTCAGAGTGTACCCAAAGGGCCACAGAGACAAAGCTATAAAACTGTATGCTATCTTGGACGATCAAAGTAATCGATCCCTGGCTAAATCAACATTCTTTGACATATTCAACAGCAAAGAGCCAAGCACTCCCTACTCATTAAAAACATGTGCAGGTACTGTGACAACAGTAGGCAGGAAAGCTACGGACTATCAAATCGAGTCCCTAGATGGACAATTCTGCCTACCGCTACCCACTGTGACGAAATGGACTCCTTCAATGTAGAACATATGATGATTTCTTATGTAACCCAGACAGTATGGGAGTTTGTTGCAACTTGGAATATGCCACTCATGGGTTAAGTTCTTAAAATCTGGCCAGACTGTATTTTGTATACCCATTGTTGACGTATATAATGTAATTATATTGCCTCTTTGTATTGTGATTTAATTCCTACCTTGTTAGGGGACACTCATTGTCTTTACCAGTCTTGAAGATGCTTGGAAATGTTGATCATGTGTATGTAATCAGTTCAACTTTTTGTCTTAGGAAGGTCAGAGGGACAGAGGCTCAGAAAACCTAATTATGCTAACTGCCCTTTGTATTGCTATGTAAATGTGGTGCCCCACTAAGAGTGTGTCACAAAAGGGTACTGCACCCCTGAATGAAGGTGCCATATCCTTTGATCTGGTAACGAGTAGAAGAATCCTGAAGCTCCAACACACACACACACACACCTAGGATCAGGGCACCAATTAGACACCCATTGCTAGTGTAACAGGTCCCGGTGGGAGGAGAGCTAGGTCATATAGTGAGTGGGAGAGCAGAAAAGAGTTAGTCCAGGAAGTGGAACAGAACAGTGCAGAAGTCAAGTCGTGACAGGAGAAAAGCTTGGAGAGGCAAAGTGAAAGTAGCAGACGTAGCAGAGTGGAAGGAGTTGAAGAGGAGCACTGAGACAGCTAACTGGGAGGGCACCTCAGCCTGGTGACCCAGAAGAGAAAGGGGCCAAGAGTAGAACGGGTAAGACAATACCCTAGCCCAGTCCACAACCCAGAGTACCGGCTCCGAGATGGTTCAGACGATTTAACCCTGCACCACAGAACCTAGAGTGGTTGAAGGCTTTACAGGAGCACAACTCACAACTTCACCGTCACCGCAGCTATACCAGGGGGTACCCACCATTGAGGGTCAGGGACCTAATGAGAGTCAGGGCCAAGGCACGGGACCCAATCAAGGATCCTCAGTACCCTGGCAAGGTATACTAGAGCAGCGAAGAGAAGGGACAGATTATGATAGAGAAGGAACATCAGAGGAGCTTCAGAGGGACGCTGCTCATGGCCGGAGCCACCCGGTCCACTACCTGAGCCGACACCATCGCATACCTTGTAAAGTTGCCGTTTACCAGAGTAAAGAACCCATACAGAGTGAGCAGCGTGTCCGAGCCTTATTCTAGAACTGCCATTCAAGTGCCTTGCTTTGCAGAAACAACTGAGCTGCCCTATTACTCTACTGCAGCTCTCAACTCCGGGAACCCCGCTCGTCCTGTAGGGATCGGTACCATCCTGCTGCCGCCCATCACCCCGGAGGTCCAAGCAGCACCGGTGTCATCACCGGAACCCTACAGGTCGCGTCACGAACTAATAACTTTATCACTTTTATTATTCTACTTTAATCCTTTTACTGACCACCGGGCCCACAACCTCAGGCACCGGAACCGTGACTGACAGCCAGCGCCTGAGATCTGAGAACCCGGCCCACGGTGAGTCATAAATGTATCCTGCTAGGTGCTAGCAGGTAAACCATCTGCATGTGGCTCTCCCTTCACAGGACTTAATACTACTAAAAATATGTTAAATGAGACTTGAGGTCCAGCCAATGAAAATACAGTTTTATTCCACCTATCGTGATGTTCCCAATATCCTGCAATGAGGGCTGAAGGTATATAAGGAGATGTGTTCATTAACCAGGGTTAGTTAGATTCTGTCTAGTGACCTCAGTCTAGGGATTTCGGTCCCTGCTAGAGGTCACTGGATTGGATACAGGCAGCTAATCTAGGATCTTCAGGCCCTGTTAGCAAGCCATAACCCCAGGCCTAGGCATTTCGGTGCCGACCAAGGGGACCAGAACATGGACTATAGATCCACAAGGACTTCAGCATCAGATTATCGGATTTGGCTGTGATGACAAAGACTGCATAAGGATAGGGCGTTCAGTTGGGGATGAGCCCTGGTCCATGTTGTCTTTGTAAAGGAGGCTGGGCCTGCGGACGTAAGCACCCACTGACCCTCGGGTCTCCACACCCACGATCATCGAATGTAACCAGATCCCAGACAACAGATCTGAAATTCTCACAGCAGACGTAGCAATCCACCACGCTCACTTAAAACGCATAGCTCACCTCATACCGGAACTCGACCATCAGGCACAGGTAATCCTGCTGTTGGGAAGAGATATCCTGCAGGTGCATAAAGTGAGACATCATATCAATGGACACCACAATGCTCCCTATGCCCAGGAGCTAGACCTAGGATGGGTCATAATAGGAGTTGTATGCCTGTAACGCATGCATGCCCCCTCTTCTGTGTCAAGCATGCTGACAAGTACGCTGGAGGAAGGATACCCATCTCTGTTTCAACCTTGTAACAGCCTCTGCCTCAGAGACCTGGACTTGGGGTCAGACCCCGCACCAATACAACGTAGCCTTGGGCTTCTCTGGAATCTACAATCAGATGCTTTCACCTTTCAAGTCAGCCAAGGAGAAAATCCTTTTACTCGTAAAGGTGTTCTGGCTATCATCAACAGTCTGTACAATCCCCTGGGTTCCGCAGCCCCTGTCACAATACAAGGCAAGACCTTGCTAAAAGACTTAACTAGGGAAACATCTAACTGGGAGGCAACTCTGCCACAAGAATAAGAGAATCCAGTGGGAAGGATGGAAGAACTCGTTAGCTACCCTCTCCAACCTGAATGTGCCAAGACCATACACCCCTGTACCGTCAACAGAAATACAAAGCCAAAAACTGTACATATTCGCGGATGTTTCTGTCAAAGCAATCGTTGCTGTTACCTACCTTAAAACCTACCTTAAAGGGAACCTGTCACCTGGATCTAAGCCCCTACACTATCACTACCTGTCCCTGCACCTTCCTAGCAGCTCCCTATCTATCCCTCTCTGAGCTAAATCCGCCCTATAAAACTGCAGAAAAATAACTTATAACTTACAGAAGTCCCTGAGGCTGGGGACTGAGAAGGCGGCGCCAGGCTCCATTCAGCCCCTCCTCCATGTAGCAGCACACGCCCCACTGGGCGGCGTTATTCTTTCTTCATCGCCGCCTCCTCCATTTGGAATCTCCTGCCTCCTTTACACCTATCATGTTGTGGTGATGCGACCTCGATGTGTCCCCTGACTGAGACACAGCATATGGGAGATTGTATCTTCTGCTTGGTAGCAGCACACACAGGGTGAGCTGCTACTGGAGCTAAGTGCTGATTGAAATCACTGACCCCCAGGTGTGCGGGTGAATAGGAGATGATATGTGCTGCCCTGGGCTGTGGGGAGGGGGTGGAGTGTGTCAGGACAGCAGCAGGAGCTGCTGGGATTGTATGAGGTTCTACTCGGCTGTGCCCCGGTGTAACAGGCCAGACTAACCCCCCCGACCAGAATATACTCGGTGTTAAAGTGGCCTAGGCCAGATTATACCCCTCCGTATACCACAGCAGCTGTAGATCAGGGCTCCAAGCAACACATGGGGGCCCGAGGCAGCACAAAGTGGCCCCAGGCAGCAGAAAGTGGCCCTACGCAACATACAGGGGCCCCAGGCAGTGCTAGGGCCCCAGGCAGTGCTAGGGACCCCAGGCAGTGCACGGGGCCCCAGGCAGTGCACAGGGCCCCAGGCAGCACAAAGTGGCCCCAAGCAGCACAAAGAGGCCCCAAGCAACATACAGAGGCGCCAGGCAGTACTAGGGGCCACAAGCTACACACAGGATCCCAGGCTACACACAGGGGCCCCATGCAGCATACAAGGACCCCAGGCAGTGCACGGGGCCCCAGGGAGTGCACGGGGCCCCAGGCAGTGCACGGGGCCCCAGGCAGTGCACAGGCCCCAGACAGCACAAAGTGGCCCCAGGCAGCACAAAGTGGCCCCAGGCAACATACAGGGGCCCCAGGCAGTACTAGGGGCCCCAGGCTACACACAGGGTCCCAGGCTACATACAGGGGCCCCATGCAGCATACAAGGGCCCCAGGCAGTACAAAGGGGTCCCAGGCAGCGCATGGGGGCCAAAGGCAGCACACAGGGGCCCCAGGCAGCACAAAGTGGCCCCGGGTGGCCCACTGCCTGGGGCCCCTGTATATTGCCTGTGGTCACTTTGTGCTGCCTGGGGCCCCTGTGTGCTGCCTGGGGCCCTTGTATGCTTCATGGAGCCCTTGTGTGTAGCCTGGGATCCTGTGTGTAGCCTGGGATCCTGTGTGTAGCCTGGGGCCCCTGGTACTGCCTGGGGCCCCTGTATGTTGCCTGGGGCCACTTTGTGCTGCCTGGGGCCCCGTGCGCTGCCTGGGGCCCCGTGCACTGCCTGGGGCCCCGTGCACTGCCGTGGGGCCCCGTGCACTGCCTGGGGCCCCGTGCACTGCCTGGGGTCCTTGTATGCTGCATGGGGCCCTTGTGTGTAGCCTGGCATCCTGTGTGTAGCTTGTGGCCCCTAGTACTGCCTGGGGCCCCTGTATGTTGCCTGGTGCCTCTTTGTGCTGCTTGGGGCCACTTTGTGCTGCCTGGGGCCCTGTGCACTGCCTGGGGCCCCTAGCACTGCCTGGGGCCCTAGCACTGCCTGGGGCCCCTGTATGTTGCGTAGGGCCACTTTCTGCTGTCTGGGGCCACTTTGTGCTGCCTCGGGCCCCCATGTGTTGCTTGGAGCCCTGATCTACAGCTGCTGTGGTATACGGAGGGGTATAATCTGGCCTAGGCCACTTTAACACCGAGTATATTCTGGTCGGGGGGGTTAGTCTGGCCTGTTACACCGGGGCACAGCCGAGTAGAACCTCATACAATCCCAGCAGCTCCTGCTGCTGTCCTGACACACTCCACCCCCTCCCCACAGCCCAGGGCAGCACATATCATCTCCTATTCACCCGCACACCTGGGGGTCAGTGATTTCAATCAGCACTTAGCTCCAGTAGCAGCTCACCCTGTGTGTGCTGCTACCAAGCAGAAGATACAATCTCCCATATGCTGTGTCTCAGTCAGGGGACACATCGAGGTCGCATCACCACAACATGATAGGTGTAAAGCACAGATTCCAAATGGAGGAGGCGGCGATGAAGAAAGAATAACGCCGCCCAGTGGGGCGTGTGCTGCTACATGGAGGAGGGGCTGAATGGAGCCTGGCGCCGCCTTCTCAGTCCCCAGCCTCAGGGACTTCTGTAAGTTATAAGTTATTTTTCTGCAGTTTGATAGGGCGGATTTAGCTCAGAGAGGGATAGATAGGGAGCAGCTAGGAAGGTGCAGGGACAGGTAGTGATAGTATAGGGGCTTAGATCCAGGTGACAGGTTCCCTTTAAAGACTCCAAATGTCAGAGCTACATTGGGTTTGTTATGGGGAAGACCAAGCTTGCGCACGCAACCAGGGCAGTTAACGCAAGTCAGCTACAAAGTACAACGTGGCTTTTAGGACCAAAACTATTATACGCTGAAGAACACTTTCTGGACAACTTTGAATTAGTAGGAGAGGACACAGATGCTGAAATCCGCCCTCAGGTGTCTACAGTTCATACAATGACTTCTGCTATTCAGCTTGGATCTCACAGGTTCAAAAGATTCTCAAGGAGGAAGTCACTCATTCGAGCCATTACCTGCTTAACCTACATAGCTCGCTCGTTCAGAACTGCCAGGACTTGTGATACAGACAAATGTATCTTTGTAAAAATACCTACATTACCTCCGACTTGGATTTCTCTAAAAACCACATCATCCTTACTGTTCAAAGAGAAACCTACTTTACAGAAATCCAATGTCTTACTAGCAAAATTCCAATACCAGCGAGCAGCGTATTGAGAAAACTCGACCCATTCATCGACAACAGCGGCCTACTGAGAGTAGGAGGCCGACTGAAAGAAGCTAAAATTGAGTTTGTGGAGAAATTCCCTCTTATACTTCCCGGAAAATGTCATGTTGCCTACTTAATCGTACAACACTACCACAATTTGGTGAAGCACCAAGGCAGACTGTTTACAGAAGGAGCCATCAGAACCACCGGTCTGTGGATTGTCGGTGCAAAGAAGCTCATCAGTAGTGTCATCTTTAAATGCGTTACCTGTCATAGGCTTCGTGGTTCGGCTCAAACTCAAAAGATGGCCGACCTACCCATAGACAGACTCAGCCCAGACCCTCCCTTTACCAGTGTTGGTCTCGATGTATTTGGCCCGTGGTCAGTTGTGATACGACAGACGAGAGGCGGCCAAGCTAATAGTAAGCGTTGGGCTGTCATGTTCACCTGTATGACAATCAGAGCCATCCACATAGAGGTCATCGAGTCCCTCGACACGCCAATCTTCATCAACGCTCTAAGATGTTTTATTGCTATCCGTGGTCCTATCAAGCATATAGGGTCAGACAGAGGTACCAACTTCGTTGGTGCGGCAAAGGAATTGGGAATACCTTCAAATCTGGACTACAAGACCCTTGAGAGATTCCTCAGTGACGAACGTTGCACATGGTCATTCAACCCACCTCACTCTTCGCATATGGGAGGATCTTGGGAACGGATGATTGGTCTAGTCCGAAGAATCCTCGACTCTACTCTTCTCCAAGCATGAGCAGCGAGGATTACCCACGAAAGCCTAATCACCTTCATGACAGAAGCCACAGCCATAATCAATGCAAGACCCTTAGTTCCAGTTTCCAACGACCCTGAGGAGCCCTTGTTATTGACTCCAGCTACCCTCCTTACCCAGAAAACGGGACTGTCCAGTGCTCCTCCAGGAGGATTCGATGCCAAGGACATCTACAAGCGCCAGTGGAGACAGGTACAAAGTCTTGCGAATACTTTCTGGGACAGGTGGCGCAAACAATATCTGTCTACCCTGCAGCCACGGACAAAGTGGCAATCTACTTGTCCCAATCTGAACATAGGTGATCTTGTCCTTGTGAAAGACTCTCAAGTACACCCAAACCAGTGGCCACTTGGTCTAGTTACTGCAACATTCCCAAACAATGACGGTAATGTCCGCAAGATTGGACTAAGAATGACTAAGGAAAATTAACCTAAGACATTTCTCAGACTGGTATCTGAACTGGTCCTGCTGTTACCCTCAGAAGACAGGGATAGTGACATCCTGTGATGCCAGACAGGGAGTGTTCTGTCTCTGACATCCAATCCATTTCCAAATGTTTGTTTTTTGCAAAATGTCGTTATTAATTTGTATAGCTGTAGATTCTTAATGAGCTTATCTCATATGTAGTGTTCTGGCTCCCTCTAGCGGCCAATGCTATCTTTGCAGTCTATTTCATCTCTATGTCTAATTCTCCTCCCTCTTGCAATGCATTCTGGTAGCTCAGCCTCCATTTTACCCTTATATCTGGAAGGAAGAAGACACTCAGTACTACAGTTCCCACAAGATTGCATTGCCGGTATGTAACTATACTTTCTTTAGCTGTGTTCCACTCTAATATTAGCCTATCTTAGCCAGTTGCACCCTAGGTTAGCTACTAGTTTAAAAATGTTAATGTATATTGTGAAACTATGTGGAAAATGCATGTTTGCTGTACCCTCCATTAATTGTCTGTATTTGATTGCTTTCAGTTTTACTGCGCCAATGTACTGTTATGTTCAATAAAACACAGATTCTACCACAATCTCCTTATTGGACCTCGGTGCAGCGGTTTACCTACCTGTATAGCTACATGAGCCGCCGGCCCATTTAGTGAGGACAGAACAGGTTTGATGCGGGTGGCGCAGAAGTGGGCGACGTTTTTATGTCCGCGTAGAGTGTCTGGGCCACCACCAACCGGCGCCATATTACCGTACCCATCACTTGGGTGTGATAATATACACCATATCGCAGTCGACGTGGTGGATTGTGGGAAAGAGCTGCCACCCACACAGCCCTACAAGGTGAGATAGTCCTGTGCTCTCCCTCACCCTGTCCAGCTGAGGTATGTACACACTGGCAGGTTTTTACCGTAGCACTAGGGACAGAGTTAGGACTGTCTCTATCAGGGCCTACCTTGGAGTGGGTGAGACAGCTTATTGTACGTTTTCTTGCAGAAACGTATAAACCAAAAGGCCCTGTTTTTGTTACAGCACTTGCTATTTATTTATATTTTTACAGCAGAGCGCCTTTTGTGTGATTCATATACTGTTTTTGCACCTGTTTATCATGTTTTTGGTGGGGATTGGTTGCAGTTCACACTGCTGCTTCCAATGTGTGCAGACTCATATTTTTTTGCCCTTGTATTCACCACTGCTGGTAACAGCAGATTGGAGGCACCTGCCCCTCCCATATGAAGTCTGCACACAGAGCTGCCACCCACACAGCCCTACAAGGTGAGATAGTCCTGTGCTCTCCCTCACCCTGTCCAGCTGAGGTATGTACACACTGGCAGGTTTTTACCGTAGCACTAGGGACAGAGTTAGGACTGTCTCTATCAGGGCCTACCTTGGAGTGGGTGAGACAGCTTATTGTACGTTTTCTTGCAGAAACGTATAAACCAAAAGGCCCTGTTTTTGTTACAGCACTTGCTATTTATTTATATTTTTACAGCAGAGCGCCTTTTGTGTGATTCATATACTGTTTTTGCACCTGTTTATCATGTTTTTGGTGGGGATTGGTTGCAGTTCACACTGCTGCTTCCAATGTGTGCAGACTCATATTTTTTTGCCCTTGTATTCACCACTGCTGGTAACAGCAGATTGGAGGCACCTGCCCCTCCCATATGAAGTCTGCACACAGAGCTGCCACCCACACAGCCCTACAAGGTGAGATAGTCCTGTGCTCTCCCTCACCCTGTCCAGCTGAGGTATGTACACACTGGCAGGTTTTTACCGTAGCACTAGGGACAGAGTTAGGACTGTCTCTATCAGGGCCTACCTTGGAGTGGGTGAGACAGCTTATTGTACGTTTTCTTGCAGAAACGTATAAACCAAAAGGCCCTGTTTTTGTTACAGCACTTGCTATTTATTTATATTTTTACAGCAGAGCGCCTTTTGTGTGATTCATATACTGTTTTTGCACCTGTTTATCATGTTTTTGGTGGGGATTGGTTGCAGTTCACACTGCTGCTTCCAATGTGTGCAGACTCATATTTTTTTGCCCTTGTATTCACCACTGCTGGTAACAGCAGATTGGAGGCACCTGCCCCTCCCATATGAAGTCTGCACACAGAGCTGCCACCCACACAGCCCTACAAGGTGAGATAGTCCTGTGCTCTCCCTCACCCTGTCCAGCTGAGGTATGTACACACTGGCAGGTTTTTACCGTAGCACTAGGGACAGAGTTAGGACTGTCTCTATCAGGGCCTACCTTGGAGTGGGTGAGACAGCTTATTGTACGTTTTCTTGCAGAAACGTATAAACCAAAAGGCCCTGTTTTTGTTACAGCACTTGCTATTTATTTATATTTTTACAGCAGAGCGCCTTTTGTGTGATTCATATACTGTTTTTGCACCTGTTTATCATGTTTTTGGTGGGGATTGGTTGCAGTTCACACTGCTGCTTCCAATGTGTGCAGACTCATATTTTTTTGCCCTTGTATTCACCACTGCTGGTAACAGCAGATTGGAGGCACCTGCCCCTCCCATATGAAGTCTGCACACAGAGCTGCCACCCACACAGCCCTACAAGGTGAGATAGTCCTGTGCTCTCCCTCACCCTGTCCAGCTGAGGTATGTACACACTGGCAGGTTTTTACCGTAGCACTAGGGACAGAGTTAGGACTGTCTCTATCAGGGCCTACCTTGGAGTGGGTGAGACAGCTTATTGTACGTTTTCTTGCAGAAACGTATAAACCAAAAGGCCCTGTTTTTGTTACAGCACTTGCTATTTATTTATATTTTTACAGCAGAGCGCCTTTTGTGTGATTCATATACTGTTTTTGCACCTGTTTATCATGTTTTTGGTGGGGATTGGTTGCAGTTCACACTGCTGCTTCCAATGTGTGCAGACTCATATTTTTTTGCCCTTGTATTCACCACTGCTGGTAACAGCAGATTGGAGGCACCTGCCCCTCCCATATGAAGTCTGCACACAGAGCTGCCACCCACACAGCCCTACAAGGTGAGATAGTCCTGTGCTCTCCCTCACCCTGTCCAGCTGAGGTATGTACACACTGGCAGGTTTTTACCGTAGCACTAGGGACAGAGTTAGGACTGTCTCTATCAGGGCCTACCTTGGAGTGGGTGAGACAGCTTATTGTACGTTTTCTTGCAGAAACGTATAAACCAAAAGGCCCTGTTTTTGTTACAGCACTTGCTATTTATTTATATTTTTACAGCAGAGCGCCTTTTGTGTGATTCATATACTGTTTTTGCACCTGTTTATCGTGGATTGTGGGAAAGGTAGACATCCGGATGGAAGCAGAAACCACAAGGCAATTATGTAAGTAGATGTTTTAATCTTTTTTTAATAGTATATTGAGGTCATCTGCAGCAACGAAATAATGTTAGTGCTGGCGCTTTGATTTTCCCAAATAGTAAAATAATTTTAGATTTTGATATGTCAGACTTTTGCAGATGCTAATGTTTAATTTTTGACATTTCTTTGCTTTTGTTTTTTTAAGAGCAAAAAGGAGGTGAATTATGGTTTTGTCCCCAATTTGCTATGCTACAGTCATGCAAAATATAGGGCATTTTAGGACTACAACAAATTGAGTTTTCATCATCCCCCATCTGCAAGGGCAACCTATTAATGGACATTTAGACAGGATTGTACCACTGTAACATAATGACAGCCAGGGTCGGACTGGGATGTCTGGGGCCCACCAGGGAAATTGATTCCACCTACCCTTCAGCTATATACAAATACCTGTTAGCCGTTATACCCAATATATTGGCAGCTCCTTCACTTCTGTTGTGCGCTCACTATAAGTGCAATGTATAATTATAGTAGTTTGCATTAAAGGGATTCTTTAGTGAAATCAAGTTATCAGCAATCCACAGGTTCGGTAGGTGATAACATATTTATTGGTGGAATCCGACTAGTGGAGTCGCACCATCAGAAGAATGTGGCACTTTTATCCCCATTATAAAATGCAGCAGCCTGTAATGATGTGACTGCAGCTCCAATCATCATCATTGGGATCGTCCAGAAAAAGCCAAACCCAGCGCTCACAGCCACTGAGGGAATGAGCAGATCAGTGGTTGAGTTGTATATCAGCTCCAGTCTAATGGGGAGAAAATAAACGTAAGACTAAGACTAGGGTCAGACCTGCGTCTGCCCTGGGCCTGCTGGATCCGTATAAAACTTAGAATCTGGCAGGCTTAGCGCATAGCGTTACCAGCAGGTAACACTATGCGCTGCCTGCCTTTGCATCCCTATGGCAACCGGATGCTTACCACAGCCACCGGCTCCATGACAATCCCCGGATATGCGCTTTTGCAGACCACACAGGAAACGTGGTTTGCAGCGTCTTCCTTTGCGCTCTGCAAAAGCACATATCCGGGAGATCTCTGTGGAGCCAGCGGCTGCGGTAAGCGTCCGGTTGCCATAGAGATCCATAGCCTGGTGGCGCAGGAACGCAGTATGTAACTAATCACTGTCACCTGGTCACATGGGAGGCTGCAGGGTCCTAGAGGAAGTGCTCACTGCGGCCTCCGGGGATGAGAAGAGATAACTGGCGGTCATAGAGGGAGCGCAGCGAGGTGAGTAAGCGCAGGTCAATAGCGCTGCAGCATTCACAAACAGAAGGCTGCGCACCAAAAATGGATCCTCACAAAATGCAGCAATACGTTGTATGAACAAAGCCTGATGCTGTGGAGAAAATAAGCACAGTTGATAGGAGATTTCTATAAATCCATCTCCTGTGCTGGTACGGTACAATGCAGCGTTTTGGACGCAGTGAAGACATGCTGCGTACCAAAACGCTGCCCCCTGATCGTGGGCACAGGGCCTCAGTTTACTGGCACGGCTGCATCACAGTGCAGCAGACATGGATGTACGCAGTTTGCTGTGCACTGCCATGTCTGTTATACTGACCATACAAGGTTAACTCTTTCATGGCCTTGCTGTACTCACTTTCTCAGTCAGCTGTATGACTATGTGCCATTAGACTAAGGCTAGGGTCACACTTGTAGGGTGACCCACATTTGACGTTACCGCTAAAAACTTAGAAATTTGAGCTGCAGCGCATAGCATTTAACGCCAAGCCCTGCTAGACAATGGAGCCCATAGTAACCCGCTGTTTACCATAGCAGCCGGCCACAGTCATTCTAAATGTGTCCGGCCACCCAATCAGCAGTCTTGGCAGCTGGGAGGTGGAGATCAGCCGCCGCTGATCTCCTCCCGGCTACCGCCGCTGATCTCCTCCTCCCGGCCACCGCCGCTAATCTCCTCCACCATGCTGCCGCTGCTGGAGATCAGCAGCGTCGAAGAACAAGAGATCAGCGTCGGCGGCTGAGAAGTAGACGAAAGAAGAAGGAAGAAGAATCCTCTGCATTTGGGTGCACTGATATGTGGATGGAAGTGCGGGTCCATTCACCTTCATGCATTATTCGTGTGCTTCAGGACGCTTGCATAATAAGCAAGCGTCCTAGACGCACAAAAAACACAACATGTTGCGTTCAAAGGGCGCCGAAAATATGCAGGCAAACCATGTGCCCCCATGTTAAACATAGGGATGTGGTACACATGCGTTTGGCTGTGTTCGCATATGCTGCGTCCAGAACGTAAGTGTGAAACCGACCTAAGACTTGATGCAGAATTTTCTGCTTTTGGTTTTATTAGCTGCTACGTACCAAAAGTGTTGCACTTTTCGTATGTATAGCTGTTTTTTTGCAGAAAATTCTGCATCCATCATTGAGCACCTGCACTGTAGCACACTGCTTACTTTGTGTACTGTTTGGTACTTCCGGGTTTCGGCCGCGTCATACATGCCCCCTACCCACATGATGTGTGACGTGGCCAAAACCCTTAAGTGCTGGGCAGTACACAAGGCATGACATATAAATTAATTCAGATGTTGCAGATTTTTATAGATCGTAAAAAATCCACAGCTATTACACTGCGCAATAAAGCGCAGACGTTGGCACAAGCAAAGTCACATTGACTCTGCTGGCTTCCAATATACTATGTGCGTTTGCTGTGCACTTTTCCAAATACGCTGTGAAAATGTGCAGCAAATGCACTAGTGTGGGCACAGGGTCTAAGGAGGCAACGAAGGGGTTAACAGGCACTGTGGTAATAAAAGCTGATAAGGAGCTGTTCAGTGAGAGCAGCCCCTCACCACAGTACAGGCCCCTCACCACAGTACAGGCCCTTCAACCCCCCCACCCCCAGACATCTCTATATCAATTCACAAGACAATGTTAAGGTCCCGTCACACAGAACGACACTCCAGCAGTCCCAACAGCGATAACGACCTGCCGGGATCGCTGGAGCGTCACTATCTGGTCGCTGGGGAGCTGTCAAACAAGAAGATCTCCTCGGCGACCAGGGAGCCACCTCCCACATCGCTGGAAGCGATGTTACCAGCGTCCTCCCTGCTTAGCTCAGCCTGTAAGCAGGGAGGAAGCTGGTAACTATGATAAATAGCGGGTATCTAGGCAGCAAGCGCTGCTTAGATACCTGGTGTTTATCATAATTACCATCTTCCTCTCTGTTTAGCACAGGCTGTAAGCAGGGAGAAGGCTGGTAACTATGATAAACACCGGGTATCTAGGCAGCATGCGCAGCCTAGATACCCGCTGTTTATCATAGTTTGTGTCTATTTTCTGCCTGTGTATTGTTTTTCATCTCCACTAACCGACAGTATTTGTGGGCGGCTTGCTATTCCTTTGGGGTCTGCTCCAAGGCAGTCAGGTATTTCCTGTTTCCATCTTTAGGTTTAATTAGTCCTCCAGCTGTGCTGAGGCGCTATAGGGCATTGTAGTGTGCTCCATGACTACTTCTAGTTGCCGGGGTAGCCAGGATTCCGCGACCAGTATTAGTTTCCAACTTCTCCTGTGAACGCCACATGCTGCTCCTCAATTGCCAGTTCATAAGAGTCCTCCTTCCTCTCATCCACGGGACATCCTTGGGGCTGTCGGCTAGCTGGATCCTCCCTGACGACTTGGCTTCCTGCTGGAGTTGCATGGCCTTTAAGATCATGGCCACATCCCTTGACAACTGCTGCACCTGGGATTGCAAGTCATCAGAGGCACCAGGTGTCACAGTCTTTGGTGTCTGCTGTGGTTAAGGAAAGGGGCGCCACCTCCACGGAAGAGGTAATAGCTGACTACGTCTGAGGTGCGGCGTCTATGGTCGCAGGGGCTCGCAGTGCTCTAATGGCCCGGTCTTTCAGGGTTGCAAAGTCTAAATCTGGACGTTCTACAACCCATACTGTGTGTGACAGACTGGTGAATGCAGCCCCTCAATAAACTGTTCAATCAACATTTTATGTGGTAGCCATGCTGCTCTCAAGACATACGACAGGGCAAGCGGCAGGATCGGTGCTACAGCTTCAGATGCTGCGGCTGCTTCAGCGGCTGAGGAGCCAGCCAGCACTTCATTTCGGGATAAGACTATGTTTGGGACCCCTGCATTGGTGTCCATTTGCGCTTCCATCCTTGCTCCCCCCTAGTTAATTTTAGCCAGCTCTCAAAAAGGGAAAACAGTCTCTGGCTCCTCAGGTGGGGAGTTGACCGCTCTCGGGTATTTCTGGATTGGGCCGCTGCACTTCGTCAGCTGACGTCAGAGCGTGGGGCTTATCTTTGCTCTCTTTTAGTAGTTACGCCCCCCCCTTCTTCCCGCTCACTGTGTAGTTATGGCAACCCAATTTACAGTTCAACACAGTCAATACACAGCACACAGTACCCATCGGTAACGGGCACAGGATCCTGTTTGTGACGCCAGAAAGCTGACTTGCCCCAGGGCCATGGGGTACCTGTTTCCGGTCATTGATTCACGGGGGATCTCACTGGGGCCTGTGCCCGGTCCCATGAAAAGAGTCAGTAAAAATAAAAATAAAAGTGATTTGTGAAACCACTTATGGTTCCGGTATGGTTACTGATGCTGCAGGTCAGACTTCCGGGGAGATGCAGTTGTGGTGTATGGGAATTGCAGGACAGTCTATGGAGGGAGCAGGGGCCGCAATAACAGTCACACACAAGGTTGATGTTTCCGCACCTTTTACTGATGTTTCAAATAACATGAAAAAAATCCTTGCAGCACACAGCTACTACCAATGATGTACAAGTGCTACAAGCCATATGTGTTTGAGGAAAAAGTTTAAAAACTTACGTTTTTTCAAAAGACTCAATAATCTATCTTTTAATTCTGAAGTTCTTAGTACAAGCATTGGCCAATGTCTGCTTGCTCATCAACTGCGACAAAGTGACTTCAGGCATGATGAGTCCTACTCTAATATCCCTATTCTCCTTGTCCACCCCCCACTTTTCAGTGGGCAGACACCATCTATACCCTCGATCACCTGTAGGTTAATGAGGGTGCACATTGCAGCAAAGGAGCCTGCAACTCCACATAATAAATAACAAGAAGAACTGCACAGCACTCAACAGACTAGTGTGAACTGTGTGGAGTTGCAGGCTCCTTTGCTGCAATGTGCACCCTCATTAACCTACAGGTGATCAAGGGTATAGATGGTGTCTGCCCACTGAAAAGTGGGGGGTGGACAAGGAGAATAGGGATATTAGAGTAGGACTCATCATGCCTGAAGTCACTTTGTCGCAGTTGATGAGCAAGCAGACATTGGCCAATGCTTGTACTAAGAACTTCAGAATTAAAAGATAGATTATTGAGTTTTTTGAAAAAACGTAAGTTTTTAAACTTTTTCCTCAAACACATATGGCTTGTAGCACTTGTACATCATTGGTAGTAGCTGTGTGCTGCAAGGATTTTTTTCATGTTATTTGACTCTGCATCTTTGCTTGCACCAGTTCACACTAGTCTGTTGAGTGCTGTGCAGTTCTTCTTGTTATTTTTACTGATGTTTCAGGTATAGTCCAGGGTACAGTCTCTGATAGTATGGTTCCAGGTGGTTTGGTAAGAGTTCAGGATCTCCACCCTTTGCACATTATGAGGCCTTCTTGCTGTGCTGTGTGTGTTTCTGGTCCCAGGCTGTCTGAAGCTAAGTCCTGACCCTCTCTTACTGTCCTCACTTGTATGGCAGGCGGTGAGAGCTCTGTTGCAGCACCGCTGTATCCACTGCGGTCCCGGGCTCTGCTAAGTGGCTTTGCCTCAAGTGCTGCGCTAACAGGTCCCTTGCAGTCACGGACACCAGTGTCCGGTTTAAGGGGCTGTTCCTTCGGGGAGAATCGGTATGGCTCCACTCCAACTGCTACTACTACACCTTGCTTCTGACCCTTTGCTCTAGGGTCCCTCACGCAGGTTAGTAGTGCTCACTGGTACGGGCTTAGCACAGCTCCGTCACCAGGATGTCTTCACATGTTTTGATGGAATATCTGATAAATTGTAAAGAATTCACTTTCAAGCAGTGTCTCTCTTGAGAATCAATCAATATAAGCACAGGTGCAATTTCCTATTTTGTTAGTGCAGGTTACATCAGGTGAGCAGCTATTGCTGCTCAGACATTCATTAATGTCATCACATTGGGCCCTATTTCCTAATTGATATAAATTGTTATAACATTAAAATTAGATGTTACAATGAAAATGTATTAGTCTACATACATTGTGCAATATATTCATTAATTAAAATAATGTATAGCCTGAGGCAGTGCCTGTGTCAGCATCAAGCACACCTGGGTAAGAGACAGATCCCTGGACAAAATAGGGGAAGGGGTACATTTCCCATGAGTAGTGATGAGATGGGCCATGGGGGCAGTAGAGAAAATGCCCCCCAGGCCTCTAACCCTGCAGGGCCATCACAGACTTTGTTTTTGCATGGCACACTGCTTAATGGCCATCACTTTAACAGACATGAGCGCAGACAGTATACTGTGCAGCCATGCCTCTTAGCAGCGGCGCATCAGCTCAAAAGTGAAATTAAAGGTGCAGTGCCAGATTGGCCATGTAACTGCTAAGCATTTTTTGTTAATAGAGTCTGTGGAGCCTCTTTTAGGAGTCTCAACACAGGACTAGCCAGATCTTCCTCTAGTGAAGGACCTAGCCATGATAACCACCATATTAAGTGGCCCTTTGAGTCAATATCCATCTCTTTACAAGCTTAAAGATATGACAAGGGAATACCAAGGCCAGGTATCCATCCAAAGACAGCTGTTTCAGGGTTTTGCCCCTCATCAGTGTGGAGTAGGATTCTGGCTAGGTGGGAGCAATGCCTAGTAGACCAACAAAACAAAGTATTCACTGATCTCAGGGAGACCAGTTCAAGAAAACACTGCGGGCAGCCGGCTAAAACGCTCAACACAGTGAATTCCTAGGCCCATTGCCCCCTGGGAATTTTGAATATGCAAATAGAGTCTGTGGAGCCTCTTTTAGGAGTCACAACACAGGACTAGCCAGATCTTCCTCTAGTGAAGGACCTAGCCATGATAACCACCATATTAAGTGGCCCTTTGAGTCAATATCCAGCTCTTTACAAGCTTAAAGATATGACAAGGGAATACCAAGGCCAGGTATAAGCTTGTAAAGAGCTGGATATTGACTCAAAGGGCCACTTAATATGGTGGTTATCATGGCTAGGTCCTTCACTAGAGGAAGATCTGGCTAGTCCTGTGTTGAGACTCCTAAAAGAGGCTCCACAGACTCTATTTGCATATTCAAAATTCCCAGGGGGAAATGGGCCTAGGAATTCACTGTGTTGAGCGCTTTAGCCGGCTGCCCGCAGTGTTTTCTTGAACTGGTCTCCCTGAGATCAGTGAATACTTTGTTTTGTTGGTCTACTAGGCATTGCTCCCACCTAGCCAGAATCCTACTCCACACTGATGAGGGGCAACACCCCGAAACAGCTGTCTGTGGATGGATACCTGGCCTTGGTATTCCCTTGTCATATCTTTAAGCTTGTAAAGAGCTGGATATTGACTCAAAGGGCCACTTAATATGGTGGTTATCATGGCTAGGTCCTTCACTAGAGGAATATCTGGCTAGTCCTGTGTTGAGACTCCTAAAAGAGGCTCTACAGACTCTATTTGCATATTCAAAATTCCCAGGGGGCAATGGGCCTAGGAATTCACTGTGTTGAGCCCTTTAGCCGGCTGCCCGCAGTGTTTTCTTGAACTGGTCTCCCTGAGATCAGTGAATACTAAGCATTTTTTGTTGATAGACTATCAATAAAATGTAAGTCCTCTTGTGTTGTGTAAGAAACAGTAATAGTGCTGCCAAAGAAATATGTGTACGCTCTTCTGTACGTATTACATATGCTTACAATTTAATGTTGAAACACAGTATTGTTTTATTTTCTATAGAAAATGGACACAAGAGAATCATGATATACATAGTGAAGAATGGAGCTCTCTGCACAATTCTCTGCTGTATTCAGGGGCCTGAAAAAATGTCAAATTGTTTTACCGTATATAATCCGTATGTCCATTTATATATAGGGGTTTGTGCTACATGGTCAAGAATAGAGAAATGAAAACATTTATTTATTTTACCATGCAGATTTCCTACATGTTTCTTCTCTGCAGGGTGGGGCATTTATATAAACCAAGCACACCATTGTTTTTCTTATGAAATTCTCAATACGTTTGATGTGTCACATGACCCTCTTCCCATTGAAAAAAATAAAGTTGGATCGAAAATGGCCGACTTCAAAATGGCTACCACCCATCTGGAAAAGTTTTCCCCCTCCCATATACTAATATGCCACAAACAGGAAGTTGATATCACCAACAATACCCATTTTATTTAGGTGCATCCATATAAATGGCCCACCCTGTACATTAGCCTCTATTATCGACTATTCAGGTCTCCATCATGTTATTCATGACTTAATTATAATATGTTCCCTTACCTGACAGCCTTCATATGGTATAAATGCCTGGTCCGATCTGTATGGTGTTAGTAATAAGTTCTGCTATGTAGAAGAGCTTGGTCTAGATCAGGGGTGGGCAGCTCCAGGCCTCGAGGGCCGTATACAGTGCAGGTTTTCTGTATATCCTGTAGCATTTGACAGATGCTAATTCAATCTCCCGCACAGGTGATAATTCCAACTGTCAAATGCTAAGGATATCCAGAAAACCTGGACTGTGTGCGGCCCTTGAGGCCTAGAGCTGCCTACCCCTGTTCTAGATGGTAGAGTTCTCAGGAGACAATCACCATACACTCACTATCAGACTGCTTGAGACTTCTATATACTGTACGGTTCTTTACAGGTTCTCACAGTAAAATTCTGAATTATGTGGCAAGACCAGTATTATTTCAATACATTATGATTATTTGTATTGCTTTACCTGAGAATCCATCATTACAAGCACAGGTGAAACTTCCTATTGTGTTATTGCAGGTTGCATCAGGTGAGCAGATATTATTAATCAGACATTCATCAATATCATCACACTGGGCGCCATTACCTAGTTGATACAAAATATTATAACATTAGATGTAGATGGGACAATGAAAATGTATTAATTTACATACATTGTGCAATATATTCATTAATTAAAAACATGTATAGCCTGAGGCAGGGACTGCATCAGCACCAAGCACACCTGGATAAGAGCTGGATCCCTGAACAAAATAGGGGAAGGGGTAAACTTCCCATGAGTAGTGACAAGATGGGCCTTGGGGGCAGGAGAGAAAATGCCCCCCAGGCCTCTCCCCCAGCAGCTGTGCAGGGCCACCATAGACTTTGGTTTTGCAGGGCGCTGCTTAATGACTGTCACTGTAACAGACATGACTACAGACAGAGCCATGTCTCTTAGCAGCGACGCATCTGGGCAAAGGGGAAATTAAAGGTGCAGTGCCAGATTGGCCATGTCACTGATAGGCATGTTTTGTTGGTCGACTATTAATAAAGCGTAAGTCCTCTTGAGTGGCGTATGGGGCAGAAATAGTGCTGCCAAAGAAATATATGAACGCCATTCTGTTCCTAAAATGTCATATTGAGACACACTGTCGTTTTTTTTTCTTTACAACACAGTCACAAAAGAATCATGGTATACAAAGTGGAGGATGGAGCTCTATGCACAATTCTGTGCTGTATTCAGGGGCCCTAAAAATGTCAAATTATCTTATACAATTCGGATGTCCATATATAAAGTGGTTTGTTCCACATGGCCAAAAATAGAGAAACAAAAAAAAATTACTCAATTTTACCTTGAGTTGCTGCAGATTTCCTCCATGTTTCTTCTTAAAATCTGTCTCTATTTTTGGCCATTCAAGTCTCCATCCTGTTACTGATGAATTAATTATAATATGTTCCCTTACATTAGAGCCCTTCCCGCAGTACAGATTCTTGGTCCTATCAGTATGGTGTTAGTAATAAGTTTTGTTATATAGAGGAACTTGTTCTAGGTGGTGGAGTTCTCAGGAGAAAATCACCATACCCTCACTATCAGACTGCAGGAGACTTCTATCTACTGTATGTTTCTTTACAGGTCCTCACAGTGAAATTCAGAATTATGTGGCAATACCACTATCATACCAATACATTATGATCATTTGTATTGCTTTACCTGAGAATCCATCATTACAAGCACAGATGAAACTTCCTATTGTGTTACTGCAGGTTGCATTAGGTGAGCAGATATTGCTGGTCTCACATTCATCGATATCATCACAGTGGGTTCCATCTCCTAATTGATACAAAAAATTATAACATTAGATATAGATGGGACAATAAAATGTATTAATCTACATACATTGTGCAATATATTCATTAATTAAAAACATGTAGAGCCTGAGGCAGGGCCTGCGTCAGCACCAAGCACACCTGTGTAAGAGACAGATCCCTGAACAAAATAGGAGAAGGGGTAACTTTCCCATGACTAGTGACGAGATGGGCCTTGGGTGCAGGAGAGAAAATGCCCCCCAGGCCTCCCCCCAGCAGCTGTGCAGGGTCACCATAGACTTTGGCTTTGCAGGGTGCTGCCTAATGACCGTCACTTTAACAGACATGAGTGCGGACAGTTTACTGTGCAGCCATGCCTCTTCGCAGCGACGCATCTGGGCAAAGGGGAAATTAAAGGTGCAGTGCCAGATTGGCCATGTCACTGCTAGGCATGTTTTGTTGGTCGAATATTAATAATGTGTAAGTCCTCTTGTGTTGTGTATGGAGCAGAAATAGTGCTGCCAAAGAAATAAATGAACGCCATTCTGTACCTATAATTTCATATTGAGACACACTGTTGTTTTTTTTTCTATAGAACACAGTCACAAAAGAATCATGGCATACAAAGCAGAGGATGGAGCTCTCTGCACAATTATGTGCTGTATTCAGGGGCCCTAAAAACGTCAAATTAATTTATATAATCCGGATGTCCATATGTAAAGTGGTTTGCTCCACATGGCCAAAAATACAGAAACAAAAAAATCACTCAATTTTACCTTGAGTTGCTGCAGATTTCCTCCATGAAAATGAAGGAAAATATTTGATGCCACATACGGTTGATTCGTTTATTATAGATTAAAAATCACATAACCTCGGAGAGGAACCTAGACGCGTTTTGGGGACGCATCCCCTTAGTCATCAGCAATACTTTGAATAAAAAGCCGTCAACACATACATAATAAGACCCACCCCCCCAAGGTGTGTAATTTTAGTCGTTCTACTCATTAGAATCTTTAACCCCTGTCAGTCTCCATTACATGTCAGTGTAGGATAAAGGTCCAAGTAACAATACTTTTATATGATTATAAAATTCACATATAAATACATATAAATAATTATGAAAGGTATAACTGTTAGAAAGAGATGATACAAAACATGGTAGCTTAGTTTGTCATTTTTCCATCACAAATGTGATATTTATAACAAAACAACATATTAATACAATACATAAATACTCATTAGACAATTCCGTTTACTTATATTCACCTTTTTTATGTTTTTGTGAAAAGCCCAAAAGTATAAGTATATATCTATAAACCTTATACAATAAGTATAGATCTCATAAATTAGCCCATAGGGCCAATGTTAACCCACGCAGATGTTTTCCGGTCAATAAAAATACATAAGATGTGTACTATAGTTCAGACCCTGCGGTACTCTGGCGTTCATCCGCAAGATCTACGATTTTTCAGTGTTGTGCAGCAGTCTTTCCCAATCACCCCCTCTCTGAGGACAGGGATCCCTCTGAATTTGTTTTACTTTCAGGGTTTTAAGAACGCCAGCGTGAAGAGCACGGAGAAGATCGAGGAAACAACAAGAAAAGCAAAAAGTTAGTGATCCTGATTTATATGCGGTAATCAATTTGTCAGCAAACATTTTGTCAGAATCGCAAATAAAAGTATTGGAGAAGGGACTGAATTTTGTTCCGACTAGGGATGCGGACTTATTTCAAACCATAAAAGATGTGAACCGCTTCACTAGAATTTTAACAGTCAAAAAACATTTCCATGACACTGATACTACTGTGAGCTTAGAACTTTGTGAAGCAGAGCTGGTTTCTCTGCAGTGACTGATTGTTTTCCTCTTCAGATGAACTTATGTGAGATTTTATCAACTAAAGAGCTTTATTTGTTCGATAACAATACTGAATTAGAGAATAGTAGGAAATGTAAAAATAAAATAGAAACAGCTAAATTTTATTTGTCTAATTCTACATACTATCCCATTGCAGCGAGAGTCTCCGCTATGGAGGATTTCCAAGCTGCAATGGAAAGAGATCTAAGTTCTCTTCTGAATAATAGAGGAAGGGGGGAAAAGGCCCGTACTAAGACTAATTTGTCTATTCAAGAACAACAGGCATTGAAGTCTCTGAAAAATAATCATAATATCATCATAAAATCATCTGACAAGGGGGGTTTGGTAGTGGTACTAGATTCGGGTCTATATCAAAAGCAAGTGGAAAATATTCTTATGGACAGTACCACTTACCGTCCCCTTTTGTCGGATCTTACAGTAAACTTCATGTCTGATTTGATTAAATTGTTGGAAGAAGGGATTGCTTTGGGAGCCATTGACTCTAAAACTAGGGATTATTTTCTCATGGATAAACCTGTTATTCCGGTGTTCCATGCGCTCCCCAAGACCCACAAGGATGTGTTCTCCCCGCCCTTGAGGCCGATCGTGGCAGGGATTGATTCCCTCAGAGAGAAGCTTTCGGGGTGGCTGGACTTGAAATTTAGGGTGTTGTTGAAGGGCACACCGGGACTAATAAAATACACAAAACATTTGATGCAGGCTGTGGACTCTATGACATGGTGTAAAGGGCTAAAATGGCTCACTTGTGATGTGATACAATTATACTCGACAATTCCGCACTCCAAGGCCGTTTGGGTTGTGCAGCAGTCTCTTGTGCAAACTAATGTATTTTCAGATGCCATCAAGGAATTTCTGGTTATGTGTGTAGAGTTTCTCTTAAGGAGTAATTATTTTATTTTTAACAACAGATTCTATTTGCAGTTGTGTGGTTGCCCCATGGGCTTGAAATTTTCTCCTTCACTGGCAAATCTTTATATGAAAAAATGGGGGAAGATGTATTTATTTTCGAGCATTGTCCCTTTAAGAGTTGCATTCGGTGGTGCAGGAGATACATCGACGATATGATCATTTAGGATGTATCTTCGAGTGTGTCTCTCGTGCCGCCGATTGCACAGTTGTTGGATTATTTCAACAATAATGAGTATAATCTGAAATTTGTTAGGAGGAGCATAATCACTCCACTCCATTTTTGAATGTTATTCTTACTGGTGATGAGGTGACGGGGAGGATTTTTTCAAAACTTTTCCACAAATATATTAGCGGTAATTCTGTTTTAAGAGCATGAAAGTTGTCACCCCAAACATGTTATCAAGAATTTGCCAGTGGGTGAACTTATTAGAGCCAGACGCAACTGCACAAGTAATTTGATTTTAAGAGAGAAACTATAAAAGATGTCAGCTAGACTCAAATCTAGAGGTTATAAAAAGTGAATTATAGACAGAGCTGTAAACATTGCCACTTTGAGAGGCAGAGATTCCTTGCTGACTCAGTCAGAGCAGTTAATATCCAAGAAAGAATATGTCCCTAACTTTTCAACACCTTTCAGCACTCAGTTTTATGAGATTAAAAATTTATTCTTGAAAAACTTACCCATACTGTACCAGGATAAGGATCTTTCTATCATCTTGGGGTTGGGATGTAGAGCTGTACCCCGAAGGAGGAGTGACATAGGCAGTTTTGTGTCCCCCAGCATGTACTCTAAAAAATCATTAAAAATCCTACTTGGCTGAATTACAGAGAAATGTATAGATGTGGAGATGGCCGGTGCGGTATGTGTAAGTATGTTGAAATGGGTTCCTCATTTGTTAATCTACATACGGGGAAACAATATTGTATTGAAACTTATATAAATTGCAACACTTCATATGTAGTGTATTTGGCAACATGCACAGTTGCAATAAGTATTATATTGGATGTACCACTAGGGCCCTTAAAATAAGAGTATCTGAGCATCTAACTGCGGCTAATCCCAATTCTAAAAGTGTACGCACAGGACTATCTGGCTTGTCCAGACATTTCAGAGACTCACACGCTGGTGTTCTTAAAACCCTGAAAGTAAAAGGAATTCAGAGGGTTCCCTGTCCTCGGAGAGGGGTTGATTGGGAAAGACTGCTGCACAACACTGACAAATCGTGGATCTTGCGGATGAACGCCAGAATACCGCAGGGTCTGAACTATAGATCAGATCTTATGTATTTTTATTAACCGGAAAACATCTGTGTGGGTTAACATTGGCCCTATGGGCTAATTTATGAGATCTATGCTTATTGTATATGGTTTATAGATATATACTTATACCTTTTAGCTTTTCATAAAAAACATAAAAAAGGTGAATATAAGTAAAGGGAGTTGTCTAATGAGTATGTATGTATTCTATGTAATATGTTGTTTTGTTATAAATATCACATTTGTGATGGGAAAATGACAGCTACCATGTTTTGGATCATCTCTTTCTAAAACTTATACCTTTCATAATTATTTATATGTACTTATATGTGAATTTTATAATCATATGAAAGTATTGTTACTTGGACCTTTTGTGACGAAATGGACTCCTTCAATGTAGAATATATGAAGATTTCTTATGTAACCCAGACAGATTGTGTATTGGCTTTTAAACTTGTATTGGCCAAGGAGAATTTCATACAGTATTTTCATAGATTACTGTGGTTTAAGTTTAGCATGGTAATGTAATTATCTAACTTGTTTGTCACTGAAGGCCAGAGAACTTAATTATGCTAATCGTTTATTGTCTATTTCTCTGTGAATGTTGATTCTATGTACATGGCTCCAGCCACTATTGTTTTAATGTCATGGTTTGTAGACTGAATGTCTCCTACTAACATTCCATTGTAAGGACTATGTCAATCAGTAGGTCACTCTACCTTGTCAGTAGTAAAATACTTCTAAAAATATGTTAAATGAGACTTGAGGTTCAGCCAATGCAAAGACAGTGTTATTGCACCAATCGTGACGTTGCCAATATCCTGCAATGAGGGCTGAAGGTATATAAGGAGATGTGTTCATTATCCAGAGTTAGTTAGATTCTGTCTAGTGGCCTCAGTCTAGGGATTTCGGTCCCGGCTAGAGGTCCACTGGATTGAAGATTAGAGATTGAATATTGGATACAGGCAGCTAATCTAGGGTCTTCGGGTCCGGTTAGCAAGCCATAACCAAAGGCCTAGGCATTTCGGTGCCGACCAAGGGGACCAGAACATAGACTACAGATCCACAAGGACCTCAGCATCGGATTATCGGATTCTACTGTGATAAAGACTGCATGAGGACAAGGAAGCACCCCAGGTTGGGACGATAAAGTCATCTGGCTACAGACTTTGCTGTGCTCCATTCTAAACCCTGGTGAGCCAGCGGAAGGGTGAGACTCTGTTGCCTGTTACATTATTGTGTTTTGCTGGTTATGCGTTATATGCTGTTAACTGTTTGGGGATCCAATAAAGCCTTAATATTGTGATTCCCTCACCCTGTGTTGTCTGAGTAGTGTTATGCCCACGGTTAAGGAGCTCGGGCGTTCAGTTGGGGATGAGCCCTGGTCCACGTTGTCTTTGTAAAGGCGGCTGGGCCTGCGGACGAGAGCACCCACTGACCCCCGGGTCTCCACACCTTTATCTTACACTGACATGTAATGGAGACTGACAGGGGTTAAAGACTCTAATGAGTAGAATGACTAAAATTGCACACCTTCGGAGGTGGCGCTTATTATGTATATATTGAGGGGTTTTTATTCAAAGTATTGCTGATGATTAAGGTGATGCGTCCCCGAAAGGCATCCAGGTTCCTCTCCGAGGTTATGTGATTTTTATTCTATAATAAAAGGATCAACAGTATGTGGCATCGGATGTTTTCCTTCATTTTCATTCAATTTGGTGGACACCAACCACTTTCCATTTGCCTGGGAATCCAGTGAGTGGTGGAGACTTTGAACTTTGTTCTTTCTAGATTTCCTCCATGTTTCTTCTCAAAATAAATTCAAGTCTCCATCCCGTTACTGATTAATTAAATAAAATATGTTCCCTTACATTAGTGCCCTTCCAGCAGTACAGATTCCTGGTCCAATCAGTGTAGTGTTAGTAATACGTTCTGTTACGTAGAATAACTTGTTCTAGATGGTGGAGTTCTCAGGAGACAATCACTATACGCTCACTATCAGACTGCAGGAGACTTCTATCTACTGTATGTTTCTTTATAGGTTCTCACAGTAAAATTCAGAATTATGTGGCAAGACTACTATCAAACCAATACATTATGATCATGTACATACATTATGATCAATACAAATGCATTTGTTTTGCTTTACCTGAAAATTATTATTATTATTTATTTATAGATCACTATTGATTCCATGGTGCTGTACATGAGAAAGGGATACATACAAACAAGTTAAAAATACAATGAACAAACTAACAGTGACAGACCAATACAGAGGGGAGAGAGAGGACCCTGCCCTTGCGGACTTACATTTTACAGGGCAAAGGGAAGAGAGACAGTAGGTTGGGTCTGCTCTGGTGGTGGTGGAGCTCCCAGTCCGATGGTAGTGGAGCGCCGGGTCCGATGGTGGTGGGACACCAGGTCCTTTGGTGGCGAGATGGCATTGTGGTCATTGCAGGTTGTAGGCTGTTCTGAAGAGATGAGTTTTCAGGTTCCGCTTGAAGGTAGTGAGAGTGAAAGACAGTCAGACGTTTTGGGGTGCAGAATTCCAGAGAATGGGGGATGCTCAGGCGAAGTCTTGCAGGCGGTTAGATGCGGAATGTACAAGTGTGGAGGAAAAATGGAGGTCTTGGGAGGATCCATTACGAGTTGGATGATATCGGGAGATTAGTTCAGGGATATATGGGGGGGGACAGATTGTGGACGGGAGGAAGTGGGAAGGGATGGGGTCCAGTGCACAAGTGGTGAGGTGCGATCTGGAGAGGAGGTGTGTAAGTTCTCTTTCAGTGATGGAGGGGAGGAGGGTTAGTGCGTGAGCGGAGTGGTCTGGTATACATGGGGGTTGTGTGTGTTGGGTAGCAAAGACTTGCATGATCTGATCGATCTTGTTGGTGAAGTATGCTGCAAAGTCTTCTGCAAAGATAAGAGAAGTAGGGGGGCAGTGGGGGGTGAAGGAGGGAGTTAAATGTGTTGAATAACTGCCTGGGGTTGTGGGACAAAGAGAATATGAGAGAAATGAAGTAGTTCTGTTTAGTAATGGCGAGTGCTGACTTGAATTTCAGAAGTGCTTGTTTTCATCCATAATTACAAGTACAGATGAAACTTCTTATTGTGTAGTGCAGGTTGCATCAAGTGAGCAGATATTATTGGTGTCATATTCATCAATATCATCACACTGGGTCCCATTACCTAATTGTTATAATATTAGATGTAAAAGTGACAATGAAAAATTATTATTCTACATACAAATGTAAGAGGGGTACAGGGCCTATTGTCCCCAGCCTGGGTAATGCTTTGTTTTGTGAACATATGCTTACATGTTACATGTTAGTGTGTATAGTCCTGTGTAAACTGTCACTTGGTAGCCTATGAAGAAGACTGCACCATGATATTTCAGGATGTCGTCCTTGGTCTGCCTTCTTGCCATGAAACCCACCTCGTCTGCGCAATTAAAGAGGGAAATGGGGCGGCAACTGGTTTACCGGATTTAGGTATGGTGACAAAGGTGGCCTCTAGATTTTGCGGGGAAATAGAACCAGTGTTTTGTCAGTGGGCACAGGCTCTCAGAAGGAAGAGTGCCAGATCAGAAGAAAACTGCCGGTAGTAGTCATTAGGAAGGCCTTCAGGGATAGGGGCTGAATGACATTTAGTGCCCTTAATGGTGTTTACGATTTGAGTAAGGGTGATGGGGGAGTTCAGGATGGAAAGTTGTTTTGTATTGATCTTGGGGAGATTAAGGTTGTCAAGAAATTTCTGAATCTCTTCCTGGAGGGGGGTGGATCTGAGGGGTCATCTTTAAGGTTGTATAGTTGAGAGTAATAGTGGGCAAATGGATCTGCAATGGCTATCGGGTTGAATCAGCTGCCTTGAGACAAGGGGAGAAGGGCTACTCTTATTCATGTTCTACATGTTGAAGGAGGGAAATGAGAGATAACCTCGCCCGCACAAAGGCCTTATAGGAAACCCAGAGTGTGTCATCTGACACCTCAGAGTTGTCATTAAAACAGAAGAAGTCAGACAAACTAGCCCCTACCTCCTCAACCACCTCCCTTCTGGACAATAAACCCTGATTGACCCAGAACATAAGAACAACAAACAAAAAAACATGAATGTAAACCAGTGAGGCAGACAAGATTCTGCAAGGGGGAGCTCCATCCCAGCAATGGTGTACAGGGTGCTCACGCTAGGGCAAGATAATCACAATGCCACAGCGAGCGTTGCAAAATAAAACCGCAGAGACAGACCTCCGTCCTGAAGAGAGGAAGGGCCTCATTTAAACCCCTACCAGTCGGCCTCCATCTTTTTGTTGGAATCCGCATTAGGCCTTGGGGATGAATTAGCTCCTTGAGTAGATGGAGATAGACCAAGCACTAAAGGCCTGGAACTTAAGTGCTTGGGTGAGTGGAAGACACGGCAAGAGCCCTCATAGTAAAAGCGCACTTTCACAGGAAAGCCCCAGCTGTATGGTATTCCAGCCTCTCTCAGAGTCTTACATATAGGTGCAAATTCCTTGTGCCTAGCCAGAGCACCCACTTACAGATCAGGAAAACTACGAGTTTGGCAAAGTTCTCAGGGAGAGGTGGGTGCTTTTTCAAAGCTTGCATAATATCCTCCTTTATGCTGTAGGTGTGCATACAGGTAACAACATCCCTTGGCAGAGCTGGGTTGATATGAGAGGGCTTGGGGACCCAGTGTATTCTCTCAATTCCCAGAGAGCCCGGAAAGGCCTCAGGGAGGATATGGCTGATGAAGGAGGACAATAAAGCAGGCAGGTAAGAAACATTCACAGACTCCACTCAAATGTATGTTACAACTTCTAGACCTGTCCTTTAAGTCCCATACTTTAAGCTGTTGGGCAGACATCTTCTTTATGATCTGCAGCATACTTCGCCATTTTACTTCTTATATGATCTGTGTGCTCTCCCAGACTGCTGATCTCCCACTACAATTCCCCCACCATACCTCTCATGTCCTCATGCAGGGCCATCCTGAGTGATGAGAGAAGTTTCTGCATTGTCCCATGTGTAAGTGGAATATCATCTGCATCCAGCGCTGTGTCTCCTCTGGTGTCTTTGGAGGAGTGCGAGGATGCCGAACGAGCCCTCCATCCTCGCTGAAAAAATAAGTCTGTTTCGCCTGGATCTTACGGCGTTTCAAGGGTCCCCGCAGTATGCCTGTAACCTCTGGAGGTCCTCTTCACCTCGGGGCTGCAAAATGGGCTGCTGTGGGCTGCTGTGAGCCGAGTTATGGTCTGTGGCTACAGGATATCCGGGATTAAGCGGCCGGCGCCATAAGCTCTCAGGCCATGCCACCAGGCTGATAGTCTTGAGACGATTTATCCCATAAAATTGTTGAAAGAGGCCAGAGATAAAACTCTTATATATATTTAAAAGCACAGTAATAAAAAATGACAGCAAATAGCTCCAAGTTCTAATGATTGTAAACACTTCTTTTTTAATTTTAAGTACAGCCCAATGTTTGATGCCATCCGAACATCTAAGTAAAAACATTGGCATGTGATTGAGGCTGATCGAGAACTAAATGACACCTGCCTTGAATCGCCTTGAATGGTGGAGGAGGAAAAGGAGGAGGAGGACAAAGCTCGAAATACCAACAGGCATATGTTGTACCTGATATTGTAATGTGCTGGGGAATATGTTTTCCGATATCAAAATAAAAATTATGTATAAGGGAAGGACTTCCAAAATATATAAGTAATGACTCTCCCAAATGTAAAAGGAAAAAAAAAAGCAAAAATGCTATGTGGGAACATATGGTAAAGGGGAACCTTTTTTCTCTTTTTTTAGTCTTATATATACAGTAAGTGATTATGCCGTAAAAATGTTTCTTAACAATTTTTTCCTGTAAAATGCAATTTAGGTTAGGTTAGGTAGGTGTTGTGTATTTGTAAAAGTGGCGTAATCCTGCGACAAAGCTATTTCCAGAAACCATATGTGAGTCAGAAATGCATGCAGGCAGATTCTCCAGGCTCTTCCCATTCTGTTTCATTACTTTCCCATCCATTTTAGCTTTTTTTAAAGCCCCCCAGACCTCTTCATTGGGTCCAGCTGAAAAATATTTGGATTTCCCATTGACTTTTATGGGTTTGTTATCCCGTATGAATACAAGACTAGTAAAAAATATTTGGCACGGATAATAAGAACCCAAATATTTGACTCTTCGCTCATCACTAATCATGATATATTTAGTTCATCAGGTGTTAAATCCCAAAAAATTATATTTGTGCACAAAAGAACAATTTTACTCCATTACTGTGACATATTGCTGATGTATAGTACTCACCTGTGTATCCAGCATTACATGTACAGGTATAACTTCCCACTGTGTTATTACAGGAGGCGTCAGATGAACAGCTATTCTTTCCTCCACATTCATCAATATCAGCACAAAATGACCCATTACCTGATCACAATACAGAAATGATGAATTATCTGTGATTAGGAGCTCATGTACAGTTGTCTTATAATATGGTCATAAAGCATTAATGGTTGTGCTTAATTGTTATCACACAAACTGCTGCCAAGGTCTATATGTCTATACTAATGAAGATATATAAAGCTTAACCTGGCACTCTACTTAAAAAAGCAAGAGAGGGTTGATCCTTTTGGTGTTTTTTATTTGTGGAGTTTGTGAAAGTTCATCAATCATCAAACGTTTCGGCTCATGCAAGAGCCTTCATCAAGTGATTCTTGTATGCAGTAGTGGGAGTGTTACTCCACTTTTTAGCTCAGTTAGATGGGTGTATGTTGCCCATGGAGGCCTCTGTTTAATAGGGAATGCAGTCCGAGATCCAAATTAGTGGATACACAGACGTGGTCTGGCTGAGCGTATGGGGGTCCATACATCAAGGTCCATCACATGGTTAGCAGAAAGGCAGTTTATGGCTCCTGTCCTTGTGTTGAAGTTTTGTGCATCATGCAGTCATGCTGGAGGGGTGATGGCAGGAGGCTCCTGCCATCACCCCTCCAGCATGACTGCATGATGCACAAAACTTCAACACAAGGACAGGAGCCATAAACTGCCTTTCTGCTAACCATGTGATGGACCTTGATGTATGGACCCCCATACGCTCAGCCAGACCACGTCTGTGTATCCACTAATTTGGATCTCGGACTGCATTCCCTATTAAACAGAGGCCTCCATGGGCAACATACACCCATCTAACTGAGCTAAAAAGTGGAGTAACACTCCCACTACTGCATACAAGAATCACTTGATGAAGGCTCTTGCATGAGCCGAAACGTTTGATGATTGATGAACTTTCACAAACTCCACAAATAAAAAACACCAAAAGGATCAACCCTCTCTTGCTTTTTTAAGTAGAGTGCCAGGTTAAGCTTTATATATAGTTATTCCTTCTTCCCTGGGCTCCTACGCTAGCGGTTTGAGCCAGACTTGTCCTATATACTAATGAAGAGACATGCTGCAGAAATAGGCAAATATTAACCTGACCTTATATTATAGAGGCTATCTGCTATCTGGAAAACTTTTTATAACACACACATATATACAGTTGTGGCCAAAAGTATTGACACCCCTGAAATTCTGTCAGAAAATACTCAGTTTATTCCTGAAAATGATTGCAATCACAAATTCTTTGGTATTATTATCTTCATTTAATTTGTCTTCAATGAAATAACACAAAAAGAATTGTCCTAAAGCCAAATTGGATATAATTCCACACCAAACATAAAAAGGGGGTGGACAAAAGTATTGGGACTGTTAGAAAAATCATGTGATGCTTCTCTAATTTGTGTAATTAACAGCACCTGTAACTTATCTGTGGCACCTAACAGGTGTTGGCAATAACTAAATCACACTTGCAGCCAGTTGACATGGATTAAAGTTGACTCAACCTCTGTCCTATGTCCTTGTGTGTACCACATTGAGCATGGAGAAAAGAAAGAAGACCAAAGAACTGTCTGAGGACTTGAGAAACAAAATTATGAGGAAGCATGAGCAATCTCAAGGCTACAAGTCCATCTCCAAAGACCTGAATGTTCCTGTGTTTACCGTGCGCAGTGTCATCAAGAAGTTTAAAGCCCTTGGCACTGTGGCTAACCTCCTTAGATGTGGACGGAAAAGAAAAATTGACAAGATATTTCAACGCAAGATTGTGCGGATGGTGGATAAAGAACCTCGACTAATATCTAGTGATGGGCGAGTCCTAAATTACTCGGAATCGCTTGATTCTAGCGAGTCCGAGCCCGGGACTCGCTACTCGTTGCGAGTCTAGCGAGTCCAATGTTAATGAATGGGGAAGCGAGTAATGTGCGATTTAAAAATCGCAGATGTGTCTCGGAAAGCGGTCGCATTGCCGTGTTGGAAACCCCACTCGCAACTGTATTTTGCTGCTGTGTCCAAGGCCAAACTCGCATGTGTTAGTCTTATTTGGCGCCGATGAGGCGAGGCAAGCGATTTTCTCCAGCACATCCCATGCTTTTAGCAAACTGGAAAGAAGCCGACTCGAGCTGACAGACGCACACACACAGAGCAAGCATGGCCCGTGTCATCACGCTGCAGTTAATTGACCTGGTGGAGGCTCGTCCCCTGCTTTGGCTGCCCACTGACCCTGCCTATGGGGATAACATCTAGCAGTCTACAGCCTGGAGGGAGGTCGCTCAAGTCATGTTCCCTGCATTCCATCGCAGTGGCCAGGATGCACAGAGCAATATGGGTAAGTTAAATGTGTTCACACGTTATATTGCATTTACCGTATATACTCGTGTATAAGCCGACCCGTGTATAAGCCGACCCCCTACTTTTGCCCCCAAAAACTGGGAAAACATATTGACCGCCATCCTGGTATACAGCGGCTATCACTGGTAGACAGCCCCCCAGCAGAGTATACAGCTCCCCCTGCAGAGTATACAGGCCCCCCAGTGGGTATACATGCCCCCCATATTAGGGTATACAGGGCCCTCAGTGGGTATACAGGCCCCCCGGCAGTGGGTTTACAGGGCCCCCAGTGGGTATACAGGGCCCCCAGCAGTGGGTATACAGGGCCCCCAGCAGTGGGTATACAGGGCCCCCAGCAGTGGGTATACAGGGCCCCCAGCAGTGGGTATACAGGGCCCCCAGCAGTGGGTATACAGGGCCCCCGTGGGTATACAGGCACCCAAGCAGTGGGTATACAGGGCCCCCAGCAGTGGGTATACAGGGCCCCCAGCAGTGGGTATACAGGGCCCCCAGCAGTGGGTATACAGGGCCCCCAGCAGTGGGTATACAGGGCCCCCAGCAGTGGGTATACAGGGCCCCCAGCAGTGGGTATACAGGGCCCCCAGCAGTGGGTATACAGGGCCCCCAGCAGTGGGTATACAGGGCCCCCAGCAGTGGGTATACAGGGCCCCCAGCAGTGGGTATACAGGGTCCCCAGTGGGTATACAGGGCCCCCAGTGGGTATACAGGGCCCCCAGCAATGGGCAGCAATGGGTATACAGCCTCTTGGTGGGTATACAGGCCCCCCAGCAGTGGGTATACATGGCCCCAGTGGGTATACAGGGCCCCCAGCAGTGGGTATACAGGCCCGCCGTGGGTATACAGGCCCCCCAGCAGTGGGTATACAGGGCCCCCAGCAGTGGGTACACAGGGCCTCCAGCAGTTGGTATACAGGGCCCCCAGCAGTGGGTATACAGGCCCCCCAGCAGTGGGTATACAGGGCCCCCAGTGGGTATACAGGCCCCCCAGAAGTGGGTATACAGGGCCCTCGTGGGTATACAGGGCCCCCATAGTAAGGTATACAGGCCCTCAATGTGTTATCATGCGCCGTCGCATGGTTGCCTATATTTGGATGGGGTCACAATAGTACACTTAGTTTAAGGGCTGGTCCTCCTGGCTCTGAAGGCCAGGGGGTTGGGTGTATATAAATACCACTAATGAGCGGAGTCTGGTGCCCGCACTATTACATTCTATACGTTGACATGTGCCCTGCCTCATTTGTGATTGTGGCCATGTGAGTTCAATGTCCGGAATGCTGTTGATGATGTTCCACACTGTCGTGTCACTGTGCCTTGTATACACATTACACACACAACATGAATAAAATGTTATTGTTGATTTGTACACATACTTTTAGTGTTTCAAATGTTACAGAGTTCTAAACCCGGTTTGAAATCATTTCACAGTTGACGTGCTTATCAAACGGTGGAGAAACTGTCGGGATCAGCACAAAAGGCAACACCGTAAGATCTCGGAGGGGGGACCGGAAGCAGATCCAGGGCAGATATATCGCCACTACGATCGGTTGTCCTTCCTTGAACCGGTTGTCCGTATGCCAAGGTATGTGTCTGCTGCACTGTTGTGTACTATTATTGTTATTATTATTTATTTATATAGCGCCATTAGGTTCCATGGCACTTTACATGAGGATAAGGGTTAACGACAAAAAACAGTACATGAAGACAATCAGGTCATACAGGTACAAGAGGAGAGGACCCTGTCCACGAGGGCACCCAGTCTACGTATGAAGCTCTATAATGAGTGTGGTGGTTTACATACCCACACTGGGGTTTGTTTCTGCCATGGTGCAACAGAATTCTATTACCTTTGGCAATGATCCAGGACATACACATTTATAGCCACATTGTGACGTTGGGACAAATAAGCAATGTTCTGCAGGGTGGGCAGACACAATGTTCCGCAGGGTGGGCAGACACAATGTTCCATGACCTCACAATTAGCTATTATTGTTGGCATGTTTGTGGAACAAAGCCATGTTCTTCCCTGCAATGGCCTCTAAGGTGTGTGGCCTTGTCTGGTTTGCCTGTCATAAGCCTCATTTGTATCAGTTCCTAATGGCCTCGACTTGCATAAGGGCCACATACATCCCTACACGTTTAGTTGTGGGTCTTTTTTTTTCTAAATAACGTTGCAAGGATATACCCCTTTTGCACTAAACTGTTTGTACACCATCCCAGATTGTTGACACAGTCACACACATTTGAGGACATACCCTGTATCACTACAAATACGTGTGGGTGAGTTTTCCCACGGGTATATTTGGGGCTGCAAGGTGATGGTGTAGATATTAGGGCCCACATGTGAATTTTAGTTTTTTTGTCGTTAACTGATGGCCACATTACGAATCCTCCGGAAAACATAGTGTATTAATGCTGTATAAAATCAAACTAAAGGGGGCCATAGTTTAAGTGCAACAGGCTGTTATGTCCAAGGTCCTTTAGGAAACCCAAGGTTTGCCCTTGCTGCTCCCGGTTTTTTGTTCGGCCCCGTTGGAATAACTGTAAAACTGTCCATCTGTGCATACCACCTTGTTTGGCACCAACGATGTGTGACCTGCTGCTCAATAACAACCCCATACTCTATGTCCATTACAGTCGTTTCAAAAGCCAAGCCATCTGTTTTGTGTGTTTTATTTACCAAGACATTCCTGATTAGCATACATGGCAGCAAAAAGGAGTGTAGGCCACTAACGCCGAATGCTCATGTGTCACCTATGTGTCACCTATCCTATTTCCTGTCTTGCTCATCTGCCCTATAGATCTGGGTTATGTGCATTGAGACCAAGGCCGCCCACACTGCGTCTTTTTGTGTCCATCTGATGGCAAACACCCCTGAAGAATATGTTTGCCTCACAGTGTCAGGCTATAGCTTTGTCCACATAAAGTTTCAACAAAAAGTCAAAGCAATAGTTGTGGCCACTAATATGTCTTCAATTGCCTAAATAGCTGTCCTGCCTAAGGCAGGACACAGTGTAATAGTGCAGACTAGGGATGGGCGAATCTACTCGCTAGGACTCGTTACTCTGCGAGAAGTAAGGGACACGCAGGACTCGGTACTCTGCGAGTTTCCCAGTGTTTACTCGCACAGTAACGAGTCCAATGCAAATCAATGGCAATCTTAGTTTTATCAGAGATTCTGACAAAACTAGGATTGCCATTGACTTGACTTGCATTGGACTCGTTACTGTGCTAGTAAACGCTGGGAAACTCGCACAGTAAGGAGTCCAGCTGTCTGCTCTGTGTCTGCTCTGTGTGCAGGCTGCCGCAGCTCCAGGGTCCTAGGGCCCGCCTTCTCTCCCTGTGCACAGAGATGATGTAGCAGAGCTGAGATTGTTCTCAGTCTGCTCATTCCCCGTGCATAGACATCTATATCTATGCACAGGGGATGTAGCAGAGAGGACATCGCGTTTTGGACTACGTCGGACGGAAGAGGATTTTTTTAATTAAAGATGGAGTCCCTAATGGCTTTTTTTTTTTATTTCTAATAAAACATTTTCTCTGTGTTGTGTTTTTTTAACCCTTTATTGGAGATTCTTAGTGGCCGGGTCAAACCTGGTCTGACATTAAGAATCTCAGGCTTAATACCAGCTTGTATAACAAAGCTGGTATTAACCCCTTTATTACCCAGCGTGCCACCGCCACCAGGGCCGCTGGAAGAGTGGGGTTCAGCCCCAGAGGATGACGCTTCAATGAACGCGCCATCTTCTGGGGCGGCTGCGGGCTGCAATTTGCAGCGGGGGGTGCCCAGAAAGCTTGGCCTCCCTGCGCTGCGGATTCCAGCCCCCAGCTGCTTAGCTGTACCTGGCTAGACATAGAAATTGCGCGGAGCCCCACGCATTTTTTTTTTATTATTTCAATAAAGGGTTAAAAAAAACACAACACAGAGAAAATGTTTTATTAGAAATAAAAAAAAAAAAGCCATTAGGGACTCCATCTTTAATTAAAAAAATCCTCTTCCGTCCGACGTAGTCCAAAACGCGATGTCCTCTCTGCTACATCCCCTGTAGATATAGATGTCTATGCACGGGGAATGAGCAGACTGAGAACAATCTCAGCTCTGCTACATCAGGCAGCAGGCGGGCTCTAGGACCCTGGAGCTGCACAGAGCAGACAGCTCTTACTCTGCGAGTTTCCCTGCTATCACTGGCACAGTAGCGAGTTCAATGCAAGTCAAAGGCAATCCTAGTTTTGTCAGAGTAAACGCTGGGATACTCGCAGAGTAACGAGTCCTAGCAGATAGAGCCTGAAGCTTCCGAGACACATCTGCAATTTGTAAATCGCACATCACTCGCTATTACTCGCTTCCCCATTCATTAACATTGGACTCCCTAGACTCGCAACGAGTAGCGAGTCCCGGGTTCGGACTCGCTAGAGTCAAGCGATTCCGAGTAATTTAGGACTCGCCCATCACTAGTGCAGACAAATTTTTACATTTCTAATGTAATGGCAAAAAATCGAGGACCAACACTACCCACACATAGAATATTGGTTGAGGCTTGAGCCAAAATGTCCTTAATTTATTTGCTGCAATTCCATCTTAAGGCCAACAATGAAAAGACACAGAATACACAGATACACTGAGTCAAAAAAGCGTGCACAATTTATGTTTGGCCTATGGTTTTGTTTCCAAACGCAACCCATTCACCAAATTTTTTTGTATTTACCCACAGAGCTGCTCACTACCACAGGCGGCATGGTAACCCACCAGCACAGCTGCCTGAAGAGGCGAGGGAGGCCCTTGAACCACCCCGACTTGGAGTGGAGGAGCAAGGAGTATCACCACCACCACCACCTTTGGGGCATGGCCGACCACAAGAAGAGGAGGTTGAAGGGCCACAACAACGGTCTCCCCACCAAAACCAACCTCTGGCAGTGGACAAAGCTGGATGGCCAACTGGCAGCAGTGTGGGGAGTCACCAGAACCCCAGCAGCCATGCTCAGATCCCGGGGGCACAAAATGACCAGCTTGGACAATGTGATGCTGACTTTGCCCGCAGTCTCATACCTTTTCTGGCTCTCATTCCATTGGAGAGACGACTGCGGGCAAGGTCAGCAATCCACATTGTCCTTGATGCCTGTCAGCCCCCAAACCACCCTGGCCAGGTATTTACTTATTTGGAGCGGTGGCAGCAGTCCAACAGGCTAGACAGGCCCACACCCCGGGACAGCTATGTGCCGACCCAGAGGCCTATACAACCTTTGTGGCCACCCAACATGGACCTCCCAACCCAAGGCCATTTCAACACACCGGCCCAGATGACCCACCCTACAGGGTTACAATCTGTGGGGGAGGCTATCCATGGAGCCCTGGACCTCCTCCAGGACCAGGGTGATGGTGGCCCGGTAGAGGCTACCCCACACAATCAGCCCACCTACCACCAGCTGTAGGGTCAACTTTTTTGTTTTTTGGGGTTTTTTTGTTATCCAAAAAGTGCATTGCACAATTTCTTTTTGTTTTTTTCTGTTTTATTTGTTTGTTTTTTTTGCGTTTGTGAGCTTTCTAAAAGCTATCTGACATCTTTGGCATTAAGGCGTGATAATACACATTTTGAAAAAACTGCTTTATGTCTGTCTTTTTTCAGGGAATGGATGTGTAGGTTGTTTTGTGTGTGGGCTTAAAGTCATCATCATTAGCAAGTACTTTACGGCCCGCATGGCGCATGAAGGCACCTTGGTTAGTATGTGTAAAATCATGACTCCACATACAAATGTTGCTGACAAATAAATAGTGCCTGTGTTTGGGGGGGGTTACTTAATGACTCGATATGGCAACAACACTAGGAACACAGATGCGAGAGTCTGGGACGTCTACTTGCAACACAGCGCGTCTAAGCGTTATTTCCGTAGCGTACAGTGGGGGACCCTTCGCCAGGCTCCAGCAGGATCATAGTACAAGCAACGTCCACGATGCAGGCATAGGCTTGTTGCCTCAAAAAATTAGCTCAAAGGGCTTAATAAACTCTTTTTTGAAATAGAGGAGGGCGCGTGGCCCATACTATATTCTTGCTTGTCCCAAGAGCATAGTACAAGCAACGTCCACGATGCAGGCATAGGCCTCAAAAAATTAGCCCAAGGGGTTGTATTGTATGGAATGGGAAAAAAAAAAAAGAAAAATTCTCACAAGCGGATGCACTTGTAAATGAAAATGATTTTTACTGATTGCGTACTTTTGTTATCATGCAGCAAATGTTGCAGGAACATGACTTATCACATCGTCTGAGCTGAGGGACATGTCGATACTTCCTGTCTTAAAAGGGCATAAAGTTAAAAGCGCAATCTTCCACTCATATTAATTATGATTAGGTTACTCTACATTTGGGTACTGTCGTCTGCGGGGCTTACGAACTGCGATGATATCCAGTCCTTGTTGAACTTAATGAGAGTCAGCCTGTCGGCATTTTCAGTGGTAAGCCGTGACCTTCTATCAGTGACTATACCCCCAGCGGCACTGAAAACACGCTTTGATGTCACACTAGCAGCTGGGCAGGCCAGCACCTACAAGGCATACAAAGAGAGCTCTGTCCAAGTGTGAAGCTTGGAAACCCAGTAATTAAAGGGTACAGAAGGGTCGGTTAGGAAGCTGGTACTGTCACTGACATACTCGTTCACCATGTTGGACAATTGTTGTCTCCTAGTCAAGGTGACGGTAGGCATGATCCGTTGTTGATCGGAAGGTCTGTTGAACATCGCCCAGTTGGTGGACATCTTACCACCACCTCTTCTTGACATTGATGCGTTTGTGTCCCAACCAAATGCTGCTGTTGCAAAGAGCTGGTCCTTCGGAGTATAGCGGAGTCAGACGGTGATATGGACATCAGATTGTCAACAACAGCCCTCTTGAAAAAATCCATCGTTAAGCCCCTGCGTGACTGCAACAGCAGCGACGGAAATTTGTCTTTGTACCGTGGGTCCAAAAAGGTTGACAACCAGTAGAGGTTGCTGTCATAGATGTGAATGATGCGTGGATCTTGGGAGAGACATTGAGACATTACGTCAGCCATGTGTGCTTAGCTGAAAAGACTCATCTCTTCGGTTACAACAGAATGAGGATCACTACGCATCATGGCCTCTAAATTGGTCTCCACCTCCTCCTCTTCAGCCCACCCATGCTGTACCGACATAAACGTAGGGTTGGGAGTACCATCAGGGTTCACATCAGTACCACAGAAAAATGAATCTTCTTAATCATCACCCTCATCAACTTCTTCTTCGAGACCCAATGTAGCCTGCTGATATTGGCTTGGCTGGCTAGGATCAGCGATGTTAAATTCTGGCTCCATAGCCATCCGCTGGGCCCTCAAAGATTGTTTTCAGATTCAGGAGCGATTCTTTAAGCAAACAGAGCATGGGGATGGTGAGACTGATAATGGACTGATCACCGCTGACAAGTTTGGTGCAGTATTCAAAGTTCTCCAGCAACTTGCAAAGATCAGCGATCCATACCCACTCGAAAGTACTAATGTGTCTGGTCTGCCTTCCGTGTTGACGGGCATGTTGCAGCTGATATTCCGCTATTGCCCTCTGCTGCTCATTAAACCTTCCCAACATATAGAATGTTGAGTTCTATCGCGTGGGCATGTCGCAAGTTAGCCTGTGTTTAGGCAAATTTAATTTGTTTTGAACGGCTGAAAGACTTCCAACAGCTGTGTACGAATGTCTAAAATGGGCGCAAATTCGCCTCACCTTCTCCAGTAGGTCAGATAACTCGGGGTATATTTTCAGGAATTTCTGAACTATTAGGTTCAGCACGTGAGCCAGGCAAGGCACGTGTACAAGGTTACCGTGCTTTAGTGCCGCCACAAGGTTTCGTCCATTATCGTTGACAACAAGACCTGTTTGTAGTTGCAGTGGGGCCAGCCACTCATCAGTCTGTTGCTTAAGACCTTTCCACAGCTCAGTTGCAGTGTGAGGTGTGTCACCTAGACAGATAAGCTTCAGAAGAGCCTGTTGTCACCTTGCTGAAGCACTACTGCAAAGCTCCCAACTTGGACGTGATGGTGCGGGCAGCTCAGCAGTGGACAAGGAAGTTGCAGAAGCAGATTGTGTACTGGACATATATGATGAGGCAGCCACCCGGAATGATGTTGTGCCCGCTATTCGTGGAGTTGGTAGTATCTCAGATGGTCCACTTTGAGAAGTTGGGACACTGTCCACCAGGTTGATCCAGTGAGCCGTTACGGAGATGTATCTTCCCTGTTCACAACTACTTGTCCACGTGTCCGTTGTTAGGTGGACTTTGGTGGTTACAGCATTTGTTAGTGCACGCTTTAAGTTGGTAACAACGTGCTGGTGTAATGCGGGTACGGCACTACGTGAGAAAAAGTAGCGGCTGGGTACAGAATATCGTGGTGCTGCCACAGCCAACAACTCCCGAAAAGACTCTGTACCCACTAGCCTAAACGGCAACATTTCCACAGCTAACAACTTTGCAATTTGCGCAGTCACTTTTTGGGAAAATGGGTGTGTCGATAGGTACTTCCGCTGCCTTTCATACAGCTGTGGCACAGACAACTGGACGTTTGGCGCACACTGACCAGTGGCTTAACTACTGTCATGTCTCTCTTGTACCGCAGCTTGGGAGGAGTACGTTTGAGCAGGAGCTGATGCCTGAACACTAGCTGGTGAAGGATGGATCTGAGGTGGCCTGGAAGTGTTGGGATCAGAAGGCACTGATTTTGAACCCTGATGAGCCGACCACTGAATTGGGTGCTTAACAGACATATGCTTACGCATACTGCTGGTGCTCATGTTTCCTTTTCCCAGGCCTCTGCGTAGCCTTGCATGGCAGATGTTACAGATAACCATATTTGGTACAGATGTCGCATCCTTAAAAAATTGCCAGACAATGGCTTTTCGTCCTTTATGTTGAATTGGAGGCAGAGGAGGATGACTCTGTACAACACCAACTGTTGACACAGTTTGGACAACTGTGTTTACAGTTTGTGCAACAGTTGGTACAGTTTGTGCAACAGTTGACACAATTTGGGCAACTGTTGTCACAGTTTGTGTTCTGGAGAAAGGAGTAAGCCTTGGTGCTTTTGGCGGTGGTACATTGCCACTTTCCTCCTCCTGGCTGCTCTGTTGGCTATGCATGCCAGAGTCCAGGTAGGATCTGTGGTCTCATCATCCACGCCTTCCTCTTCAAAGTCTTCTGGATAACGTAACTGAGCAGGCTGGCCAGATGAGATGTGTGTCTCATCATCCTCATCATCATCCACCTCCTGAGATGCTGTATGCCTTTGGTGAAAGTGGCTTTCTTCAGTACAAGGTGCTTCAAAACTTTGGCCATGAATAGACATTACGTTTTCTTCAAGTATCTCTTCAGGCACTGACAAAGAAAGGCCAGATGCAATCGAGGGCTGATAAGAACCAAACAAATCATCGGAGTGACCATGGTCGCGCTTCAAATTTTCCTCTGGCTGCCAATGGCTTGAGGAAATAGGAAGACTGAGGATTGGATGGCCCTGCGTTGTCTGTAGCGACACTAGACTGTGTTGGCAAGGACGATTGTGTACTGCAAGAACCAGTGGTCGAGGTGTTATCAACCATCCAAGATGTTATCTGGTCATGCTCTTCCGGCCTCAAGACACATTTTTGTTGAGTACTGGGAATTTTAGACAGGAGAAAGAGAGATCAATCAATCCTCGTCTGTCTACCTGTACCAGTGCCTTCTTGGGCACGACTGCTACGAGCACGACCTCGTCCCCGTCCCTTTGCAACCTCTTTTTTGGGAAATTGTGGTTTTTGTGACATTGTTGACAAATGCACAGCCACCGTGATGGAGTTAGGTGGTGCTGTAGGCGTCACCTGCTGGCTGGTTAAGTGCGTGCTAACACTTGTCAGTGAAGCAGCACACTAGTCCCTGCAAAAATTATTAAGTGCGCACAGCCACCGAGATGGAGTTAGGTGTAGCTGTAGGCGTCACCTGCTGGCGGGTTAAGTGCATGCTAACACTTGTCAGTGAAGCAGCACACTAGTCCCTGCAAAAATTATTAAGTGCGCACAGCCACCGAGATGGAGTTAGGTGGTGCTGTAGGCGTCACCTGCTGGCGGGTTAAGTGCGTGCTAACACTTGTCAGTGAAGCAGCACACTAGTCCCTGCAAAAATTATTAAGTGCGCACAAGTAGTCGCACAAGTAGGTGGCGTACGTGCTATTTGCAGCTAGGAGAGCAGCAACGCGCTGGTCTGCCACAGAGAAAAGAAAACTGAAGGGGTTATTATGACCCAAAATCTATCAGGTGCAATAAAATAGGAAATAGTACCTCAGCTAAGCCTCTGACTTCAGCTATTAGGACAGCTGAGTGAGTAAGCTAAGCTATGAGGTCGGTCCTGTGTGCACTGTAAGGCTGCACCTCCCTGCCTGCCTGCCTGCCTACAGTCCTCTACACAGTACTCCTCTGTCCTCCTGGTAGCTCTCACAAGAGCTGTTTGGGTTAAATATAAGGAATTTTTAAGTTTCCCTACACTGACTGACACTCCCTATGATCTGCTCCAGCATCTACCTCACCCTGCACTAGCTCAGATTGTCACAGGAATGTGCCCAAAATGGCGGTGGCAAGGCTTATATACAGCCTCGCCTCTCATACATGACATAAGCATCACGATGGACAGAAGCCAATCATAGTCCTGCCACAACCAACATGGCTGTGGCATTACTGAATATGATTGGCTAACATGCTTGTCCATCTTCACAAGTTTTCTGACCTAACACGCTAGGCTGTCTCGGAAGCTTTGTCGTAACATAACAGATTCTGTATTCGCGAGTCCCAAATACAGTATACAGGACTCGGATTCGTAGACTCGCTCAGACTCGCTCAGACTCGCTGCTGACAGCGGGTATCCATGAAGCGGTGCGATTGTTTAAACGATTTGGGGAGATTCAAGCTACACAGCGATGTGATATAGCGAGACTAGCGAGTGAGAAAAAGTAAACTCTGACAAAACTAGGATTGCCATTGACTTGCATTGGACTCGTTACTGTCCGAGTAATCGCCGGGAAACTCGCCGAGTACCGAGTCCTGCGAGTCCCTTACTACTCGCCGAGTAACGAGTCCTAGCGAGTAGACTCGCCCATCCCTACTGTCAACTGGTAACTGTCACTTTTTCCCCATTATGTAGATGAGGGCAAAATTGTTTGGTGAATTGGAATGCGCGGGGTTAAAATTTTGCCTCACAACATAGCCTATGACGCTCTCGGGGTCCAGACGTGTGAGTGTGCAAAATTTTGTGGCTATAGCTGACAGCTGTCGATTTTCCTCCAACACTTTTCCATTCACTTTTTCCCCATTATGTAGAGAGGGGCAAAATTGTTTGGTGAACTGGAACGCGCAGGTTTAAAATTTCGCCTCACAACATAGCCTATGATGCTCTCTGGGTCCAGACGTGTGACTGTGCAATATTTTGTGGCTGTAGTTGCGACGGTGTAGATGCCAATCCCGGATATACACACATACACACATACGTACACACACATTTAGCTTTATATATTACATGTAGATTAGTGATGAGCGAGTACTAAAATGCTCGGGTGCTCGAAGCTCGGGCCGAGCATCCCGAGATACTCGTGTACTCGGCCCGAGTACCGAGCCCAATGTTATCCTATGGGAGACCCGAGTATTTTTATGAAATGACTGCCGGCAGCATGTAGAAACCCTAAAAATGTCACAAAAGTCTCAGAAGAGTGCTAAAATGACATGGCAACAGCATGGTGAAGACCCCTGGAAGCATTTTTCACTCAAAAGTCACAGCTGTGAACAATCTTGTCCGACTTTCACGCCAATTTTACAGAGTCACCAGAATACCTTCCAAAATGACACCAAAATGAATATTCAGGGTGGAAATGTTAAGGACTACTAGAAAAAAAGCAGCATCAGAAAAACTCACCATCCATGCCAAAGACAGAAAACCAAAAGCACTTACAGGACGCAGTCAGAGCCCAATTGTGGAGCAAGCCCAGCTGCTGGCTGATGAGTCGCCTCTACCAGCAAAATGTGGGAGGTGACCTGCCATGCATACACTAGGCCTGCATAGAGCACCATTCACACTGATACATATGATGCAGAGTGTCTGAAAGCTACCCAACCGCTCCGCTGCCTGAGCATTGGGCCGCACAGTACGATGCTTCTGCACCACTGGATGAACGGCGCCCCTATGGGCCCACCTGCGCCCTGGATGGATAAAAAAGTGCAAAAGTTTTTTATATGATAAATAAAAAACCTTTATAGATGGGATTTTGGTTCATGTGTTGGCCCAAGACATTTAAGCTGATGACCCACGATCAAGGGATCCCATGCTCACCAGTCCTAACAAAATTGTACAAAAACTACTAGAAAAAAAGCAGCATCAGAAAAACTCACCATCCATGCCAAAGACAGAAAACCAAAAGCACTTACAGGACGCAGTCAGAGCCCAATTGTGGAGCAAGCCCAGCTGCTGGCTGATGAGTCGCCTCTACCAGCAAAATGTGGGAGGTGACCTGCCATGCATACACTAGGCCTGCATAGAGCACCATTCACACTGATACATATGATGCAGAGTGTCTGAAAGCTACCCAACCGCTCCGCTGCCTGAGCATTGGGCCGCACAGTACGATGCTTCTGCACCACTGGATGAACGGCGCCCCTATGGGCCCACCTGCGCCCTGGATGGATAAAAAAGTGCAAAAGTTTTTTATATGATAAATAAAAAACCTTTATAGATGGGATTTTGGTTCATGTGTTGGCCCAAGACATTTAAGCTGATGACCCACGATCAAGGGATCCCATGCTCACCAGTCCTAACAAAATTGTACAAAAACTACTAGAAAAAAAGCAGCATCAGAAAAACTCACCATCCATGCCAAAGACAGAAAACCAAAAGCACTTACAGGACGCAGTCAGAGCCCAATTGTGGAGCAAGCCCAGCTGCTGGCTGATGAGTCGCCTCTACCAGCAAAATGTGGGAGGTGACCTGCCATGCATACACTAGGCCTGCATAGAGCACCATTCACACTGATACATATGATGCAGAGTGTCTGAAAGCTACCCAACCGCTCCGCTGCCTGAGCATTGGGCCGCACAGTACGATGCTTCTGCACCACTGGATGAACGGCGCCCCTATGGGCCCACCTGCGCCCTGGATGGATAAAAAAGTGCAAAAGTTTTTTATATGATAAATAAAAAACCTTTATAGATGGGATTTTGGTTCATGTGTTGGCCCAAGACATTTAAGCTGATGACCCACGATCAAGGGATCCCATGCTCACCAGTCCTAACAAAATTGTACAAAAACTACTAGAAAAAAAGCAGCATCAGAAAAACTCACCATCCATGCCAAAGACAGAAAACCAAAAGCACTTACAGGACGCAGTCAGAGCCCAATTGTGGAGCAAGCCCAGCTGCTGGCTGATGAGTCGCCTCTACCAGCAAAATGTGGGAGGTGACCTGCCATGCATACACTAGGCCTGCATAGAGCACCATTCACACTGATACATATGATGCAGAGTGTCTGAAAGCTACCCAACCGCTCCGCTGCCTGAGCATTGGGCCGCACAGTACGATGCTTCTGCACCACTGGATGAACGGCGCCCCTATGGGCCCACCTGCGCCCTGGATGGATAAAAAAGTGCAAAAGTTTTTTATATGATAAATAAAAAACCTTTATAGATGGGATTTTGGTTCATGTGTTGGCCCAAGACATTTAAGCTGATGACCCACGATCAAGGGATCCCATGCTCACCAGTCCTAACAAAATTGTACAAAAACTACTAGAAAAAAAGCAGCATCAGAAAAACTCACCATCCATGCCAAAGACAGAAAACCAAAAGCACTTACAGGACGCAGTCAGAGCCCAATTGTGGAGCAAGCCCAGCTGCTGGCTGATGAGTCGCCTCTACCAGCAAAATGTGGGAGGTGACCTGCCATGCATACACTAGGCCTGCATAGAGCACCATTCACACTGATACATATGATGCAGAGTGTCTGAAAGCTACCCAACCGCTCCGCTGCCTGAGCATTGGGCCGCACAGTACGATGCTTATGCACCACTGGATGAACGGCGCCCCTATGGGCCCACCTGCGCCCTGGATGGATAAAAAAGTGCAAAAGTTTTTTATATGATAAATAAATCTGTCTTTGGCATGGATGGTGAGTTTTTCTGATGCTGCTTTTTTTCTAGTAGTTTTTGTACAATTTTGTTAGGACTGGTGAGCATGGGATCCCTTGATCGTGGGTCATCAGCTTAAATGTCTTGGGCCAACACATGAACCAAAATCCCATCTATAAAGGTTTTTTATTTATCATATAAAAAACTTTTGCACTTTTTTATCCATCCAGGGCGCAGGTGGGCCCATAGGGGCGCCGTTCATCCAGTGGTGCAGAAGCATCGTACTGTGCGGCCCAATGCTCAGGCAGCGGAGCGGTTGGGTAGCTTTCAGACACTCTGCATCATATGTATCAGTGTGAATGGTGCTCTATGCAGGCCTAGTGTATGCATGGCAGGTCACCTCCCACATTTTGCTGGTAGAGGCGACTCATCAGCCAGCAGCTGGGCTTGCTCCACAATTGGGCTCTGACTGCGTCCTGTAAGTGCTTTTGGTTTTCTGTCTTTGGCATGGATGGTGGAAATGTTAAGGGCACATACCCAATAGTGAGATACAGCTGGTGTATGTTACTTTTTGTGATTACATGAAAGATTTTACGTGAAAACATTGTGCGGCACTCCGATGTCCCTGAGAAGAGACGTACATGAAGGCCTCTTGACATAATGTGCCCATTTTGAGGAACTGGGTCTATTGTAGTATTTTCCTTTGCCAGGGCAGTCCAAAATTTGGACGTTCACCAATGCCCCTGGATAGAGACGTACATGAGGGCCTGTAAACCTGAAGTGCCCATTGTAAGGAAGTGGGTGTATTATAGTATAGCCCTTTGACAGGGCAGCCAAAAAATTGGGAGGTTCAACAATGACCCATGCATACAGACATGCAGGAGGGCCTGTAAACCTCAAGTGGGTGTATTGTAGTATAGCCCTTTGGCCAGGGCAGCCAAAAATTGGGAGGCTCCACATTGTCCCAGGATAGAGACGTGCAGGAAGGCCTGTAAACCTGAAGTGGGTGTATTGTAGTATAGCCCTTTGGCCAGGGCAGCCAAAAATTGGGAGGTTCAACAATGACCCATGCATACAGACATGCAGGAGGGCCTGTAAACCTCAAGTGGGTGTATAGTAGTATAGCCCTTTGGCCAGGGCATCCAAAAATTGGGAGGCTCCACATTGTCCCAGGATAGAGACGTGCAGGAGGGCCTGTAAACCTGAAGTGGGTGTATTGTAGTATAGCCCTTTGGCCAGGGCAACCAAAAATTGGGAGGTTCAACAATGACCCATGCATACAGACATGCAGGAGGGCCTGCAAACCTCAAGTGGGTGTATTGTAGTATAGCCCTTTGGCCAGGGCAGCCAAAAATTGGGAGGCTCCACATTGTCCCAGGATAGAGACGTGCAGGAGGGCCTGTAAACCTGAAGTGGGTGTATTGTAGTATAGCCCTTTGGCCAGGGCAGCCAAAAATTGTGAGGTTCAACAATGACCCATGCATACAGACATGCAGGAGGGCCTGTAAACCTCAAGTGGGTGTATTGTAGTATAGCCCTTTGGCCAGGGCAGCCAAAAATTGGGAGGCTCCACATTGTCCCAGGATAGAGATGTGCAGGAGGGCCTGTAAACCTCAAGTGGGTGTATTGTAGTATAGTCCTTTGGCAGGGCAGCCAAAAATTGGGAGGCTCCACATTGTCCCTGGATAGAGACGTGCAGGAGGGCCTCAAAATATTTTTCCCATTGAAAAGGAGCGGGTATCCTGTCGTTGTAATGCCCATTCAAAAAGAATTGTTGTAAAAATTTACCACTGGGGGTATACCTGAAACAACAGCCTAACTATTGTAATGGTCATCATGGTGGCATATGAGGAGGAGGAGGAGCAGTCCAGCGATTAGCCAAGGAAGAGGAAGACGACGTGGTGGATGATCCAATAGCTGACCCAACCTGGCAGGAGGATATGCAGAGCGAGGACAGCAGTGCACAGGGGAAGGGAGGCGTAGCTTCCCAACAGGCAGTACGAAGCAGGGTCAGGTCCGCAGGCAGAAGGCAGGCAACCGCTCCCCGGAACAACAACACGACACACACAAGGTGCCTGTGCAAATGTTAGGTCTTCCCGAGTCTGGCAGTTTTTTAAGTTGGCTCCAGGTGACTCTAAAAAGGCCATTTGCAACACCTGCTATGCCAGCAGCAGCAGGGGTACGAAAACTAGCAGCCTGACCACAACCAGCATGATCAGGCACATGTCAGCCAAGCACCCAACTTTGTGGGAAGTACAACAGAGTTGAGGAGCGGTGCTTGCTGATGTCACTGCTACGTCTTCGCGTGTTGTGCGTGCGAGCCAATCCCCTGTACATGCTGGCCGCGAACAAGCCTCCGGCCCTGCACCTCAAGTTGCCCACGCACAAATAACCCCACCATCAAGCACGTCCTTGTCACAGCGCAGCGTTCAATTATCTATTCAGCAAACCTATGAACGCAGGCGCAAATACGCTGCCAACGCCCCACATGCCACAGTCCTGAATTATCACATTTCGCGACTCATAGCGCTAGAAATGTTGCCTTTCCAGCTGGTGGAGACGGAAGCATTCCGCGACCTGATGGCGGCTGCTGTCCCACGTTACTCGGTCCCCAGCCGCCACTATTTCTCCAGATGTGCCGTCCCTGCATTGCATAACCACGTGTCCAACAGCATCACACGTGCCCTGAATAACGGTGTTTCAGCCAAAGTCCACCTAACCACAGACACGTAGACAAGTGCTTGTGGGGAAGGCTGCTACATCTCCTTGACAAAACACTGGGTTAATATTGTGGAGGCTGGGACACAGTCTGAGCGAGGGACGGAACACGTCCTTCCCACAGCAAGGATAGCAGGCCTTACCTCTGTCAGGGTTTCACCGACACTCTACAGCTCCGGAATGTCATGCTCTTCAGCCTCCTCCTCCTCCTCATCCTCATCCACTGTACCCTCCACACCAGTCCCAAGCTGGAAGCACTGCAGCACTGCCTCTGCGAAGCGGCAACAGGCTGTGCTGAAGCTAGTCTGCATAGGTGACAAACCCCACAATGCAGAAGAGGTGTGGACAGCTCTGAAACAGCAGGCAGATCACTGGCTCACACCTCTGAACCTAAAGCCAGGAAAGGTCGTGTGTGACAATGTCCGGAACCTGGTGGCAGCTTTGAGGCGAGGCCAGCTGACGCATGTTCCCTGCGTGGGCCATGTGCTCAACCTGGTGGTTCAGAGGTTTCTAAAGTCATACCCAGAGCTGTCTGAACCGCTGGTAAAATTTTGCCATCTGTCTGCACATTTTCGCAAGTCACCTGCTGCTTCAGCCGGCCTTGACGGCTTTCAGCGCCGTTTGTGTCTTTCGGCCCACAGACTATTGTGTGATGTCCCCACGCGTTGGAATTCAACTCTGCACATGTTGGTCAGGATATGTGAGCAGAAGAGGGCAGTTGTGGACTACCTGCATCACCTAAGCCGTCGGGAAATGGGTCAAACTCCACACATAACACCTGAGAAGTGGAGATGGATGTCCGACCTATGTACCGTCCTCCAAAACTTTGAGGACTCCACCAAGATGGTGAGTGGCGATGACGCCATTATTAGCGTCACCATACCACTACTCTGCCTTCTAAAACGGTCTCTGCTGAAAAACAAAGAGGATGCATTGCAGGCCGAGCGCGATGACTTGGAGCAAGAAACAGTAGTGGGTGTGGGTGAAAACACACAGCTCAGCCTCATATCATCACAATGTGCAGTGGAGGACTATGACGAGGAGGAGGAGGATGAAGACATGGAGCAACTCTCTGGCCAAATTGAGGATATGACATGCACACCAGTCATACCCTCGATTCTGCGTGGCTGGCCAGAGGACAGTGGAGATGAGGAGGAGGAGGAGGAGGAGGACAGCATGTTCAGTCATCGTGTTGGTCTGGATACTGAAGTGATGGCTGTTAAGAGTCTGGCCCACATGGCTGACTTTATGGTAAGCTGCCTGGCTCGTGACCCTCGCGTTCACAACATCTTGGCCAACAATCAGTACTGGTTGGCAACACTGTTAGACCCACGCTACAAGGAGAACTTTATGTCTCTCATTCCTGAGGCGGAGAGGTCAGCCAAAATGCAGCATTTCCAGAAGGCCATAGTCACGGAAGTAGGCAAATCATTCCCCTCACAAAACGCTAGCGGCATAGGTCAGGAATCGGTGGACAACCAAGGCGTACGGCCGAGAGGGGCACAAGTCCAATCCGCCAGAGGTAGGGGAACAGTCTTTACGACGTGGGACAGTTTTCTCAGCCCCTCACGTACCACAGCCCCTGGGGTGCGGGGTAGTGCCACAAGAAATGCTAAGTTTGGCCAGATGCTAAAGGAGTACCTTGCAGATCAAACAACTGTACTGCTAGATTCCTCTGTGCCATACAATTGTGTCTCCAAGCTGGACACGTGGCATGAATTGGCTCTCTATGCCTTGGAAGTCCTGGCCTGCCCTGCCGCTAGCGTTTTGTCAGAGCGTGTTTTCAGAGCAGCAGGTGGAATCATTACTGATAAACGCACCCGCCTGTCAACTGAAAATGCTGACAGGCTGACTCTGATCAAGATGAACAAGGGTTGGATTGGGCCAGACTTCACCACACCACCAAAAAATGACAACTGAATTTAAATCTTGTTATGGGAATTTGCCATGTACCTCCACTCACCCATGGGTACACACTTCTGGACTTCCGAGTGTCCAAGTGTGGGATCAGTAATGTCCGTGGACGTGTACTCGGCCTGGTGGTAGGAAGGAGGATCAGGTTGGGAAATGTGCGGTGCAGTATCACAGCTACTGACACTTGACCGTGTAGAAGACAGGGTGTTTGTGGAGGTGCCCATCTGACTTGAAGCATTATCCGCTATCCAAGTAACAACCTGTTGACACTGGTGTTGGTTCAAGAGCGGTGTACTTTAGCGGGCCCCAAGAATTTGGGACAGGACGTGTGAGCGAGTAGATGTGCCCCTTTCTTGTTACGAAATTATTGCTTGCACACGACCTCGGCCTCTGCTTGCACCACCATCACGTTCACTTCCTTCTTACTTGCCAACGCCCTTGCGCATATTGCTTGTATACAGCGACACCAGTCTGGTGACTGTAATGGTCACAGAAGAGTAGGATTTTAGTCCCTAACCTGTATCAATGTGATAAGTACACCAGTCTGGTGACTGTAATGGTCACAGGAGAGTAGGATTTTAGTCCCTAACCTGTATCAAGGTAGTAAGTACACCAGTCTGGTGACTGTAATGGTCACAGAAGAGTAGGATTTTAGTCCCTAACCTGTATCAATGTAGTAAGTACACCAGTCTGGTGACTGTAATGGTCACAGGAGAGTAGGATTTTAGTCCCTAACCTGTATTAAGGTAGTAAGTACCCCAGTCTGGTGACTGTAATGGTCACAGGAGAGTAGGATTTTTGTCCCTAACCTGTATTAAGGTAGTAAGTACACCAGTCTGGTGACTGTAATGGTCACAGAAGAGTAGGATTTTAGTCCCTAACCTGTATCAATGTAGTAAGTACACCAGTCTGGTGACTGTAATGGTCACAGGAGAGTAGGATTTTAGTCCCTAACCTGTATTAACGTAGTAAGCACACCAGTCTGGAGGCAGTTCAGATCACAGGAGAGTAGGATTTGTGTCCCTAACCTGTATTAAGGTAGTAAGTGCACCAGTCTGGTGACTGTAATGGTTACAGAAGAGTAGGATTTTAGTCCCTAACCTGTATCAATGTAGTAACTACACCAGTCTGGTGACTGTAATTGGTCACAGGAGAGTAGGATTTTTGTCCTTAACCTGTATTAAGGTAGTAACTACACCAGTCTGGTGACAGTTCAGATCACAGGAGATTAGGATTTTAGTCCCTAACCTGTATTAAGGTAGTAAGTACACCAGTCTGGTGACTGTAATGGCCACAGGAGAGTAGGATTTTTGTCCCTAACCTGTATTAAGGTAGTAAGTACACCAGTCTGGTGACTGTAATGGTCACAGGAGAGTACGATTTTTGTCCATAACCTGTATTAAGGTAGTAAGTACACCAGTCTGGTGACAGTTCAGATCACAGGAGATTAGGATTTTAGTCCCTAACCTGTATTAAAGTAGTAAGTACACCAGTCTGGTCGCAGTTCAGATCACAGGAGAGTAGGATTTTTGTCCCTAACCTGTATCAAGGTAGTAAGTACACCAGTCTGGTGAATGTAGTGGTCACAGGAGAGTATGATTTTTGTCCCTAACCTGTATTAAGGTAGTAAGTACACCAGTCTGGTGACAGCTCAGATCACAGGAGATTAGGATTTTAGTCCCTAACCTGTACTAAGGTAGTAAGTACACTAGTCTGGTGACAGTTCAGATCACAGGAGATTAGGATTTTAGTCCCTAACCTGTATTAAGGTAGTAAGTACACCAGTCTGGTGACAGTTCAGATCACAGGAGATTAGGATTTTAGTCCCTAACCTGTATTAAGGTAGTAAGTACACCAGTCTGGAGGCAGTTCAGTACACAGGAGATTAGGATTTGTGTCCCTAACCTGTATTAAGGTAGTAAGTACACCAGTCTGGTGACAGTTCAGATCACAGGAGATTAGGATTTTAGTCCCTAACCTGTATTAAGGTAGTAAGTACACCAGTCGGGTGGCAGTTCAGATCACAAGAGATTAGGATTTTAGTCCCTAACCTGTATTAAGGTAGTAAGTACACTAGTCTGGTGACTGTAATGGTCACAGGAGAGTAGGATTTTTGTCCCTAACCTGTATTAAAGTAGTAAGTACACCAGTCTGGTGACAGCTCGGATCACAGGAGATTAGGATTTTAGTCCCTAACCTGTATTAAGCTAGTAAGTACACCAGTCTGGTGACAGTTCAGATCACAAGAGATTAGGATTTTAGTCCCTAACCTGTATTAAGGTAGTAAGTACACCAGTCTGGTGGCAGTTCAGATCACAGGAGAGTAGGATTTTTGTCCCTAACCTGTATTAAGGTAGTAAGTACACCAGTCTGGTGACTGTAATGGTCACAGGAGAGTAGGATTTTGTCCCTAACCTGTATTAAGGTAGTAAGTACACCAGTCTGGTGACAGCTCAGATCACAGGAGATTAGGATTTTAGTCCCTAACCTGTATTAAGCTAGTAAGTACACCAGTGTGGTGACAGTTCAGATGACAGGAGATTAGGATTTTAGTCCCTAACCTGTATTAAGGTAGTAAGTACACCAGTCTGGTGGCAGTTCAGATCACAGGAGAGTAGGATTTTTGTCCCTAACCTGTATTAAGGTTGTAAGTACACCAGTCTGGTGACTGTAATAATCACAGAAGAGTAGGATTTTAGTCCCTAACCTGTATCAATGTAGTAAGTACACCAGTCTGGTGACTGTAATGGTCACAGGAGAGTAGGATTTTAGTCCCTAACCTGTATTAAGGTAGTAAGTACACCAGTCTGGTGACAGTTCAGATCACAGGAGATTAGGATTTTAGTCCCTAACCTGTATTAGGGTAGTAAGTACACCAGTCTGGTGACTGTAATGGCCACAGGAGAGTAGGATTTTTGTCCCTAACCTGTATTAAGGTAGTAAGTACACCAGTCTGGTGACTGTAATGGTCACAGGAGAGTAGGATTTTTGTCCCTAACCTGTATTAAGGTAGTAAGTACACCAGTCTGGTGACAGTTCAGATCACAGAAGATTAGGATTTTTGTCCCTAACCTGTATTAAGGTAGTAAGTACACCAATCTGGTGGCAGTTCAGATCACAGGAGAGTAGGATTTTTGTCCCTAACCTGTATCAAGGTAGTAAGTACACCAGTCTGGTGAATGTAATGGTCACAGGAGAGTATGATTTTTGTCCCTAACCTGTATTAAGGTAGTAAGTAAACCAGTCTGGTTACAGCTCAGATCACAGGAGATTAGGATTTTAGTCCATAACCTGTATTAAGGTAGTAAATACACCAGTCTGGTGACAGTTCAGATCACAGGAGATTAGGATTTTTGTCCCTAACCTGTATTAAGGTAGCAAGTACACCAGTCTGGTGACAGTTTAGATCACAGGACATTAGGATTTTAGTCCCTAACCTGTATTAAGCTAGTAAGTACACCAGTCTGGTGACAGTTCAGATCACAGGAGATTAGGATTTTAGTCCCCAACCTGTATTAAGGTAGTAAGTACACCAGTCTGTTGGCAGTTCAGATCACAGGACATTAGGATTTGTGTCCCTAACCTGTGTTAAGGTAGTAAGTACACCAGTCTGGTGGCAGTTCAGATCACAGGAAAGTAGGATTTTTGTCCCTAACCTGTATTAAGGTAGTAAGTACACCAGTCTGGTGACTGTAAAGGTCACAGGAGAGTAGGATTTTTGTCCCTAACCTGTATTAAGGTAGTAAGTACACCAGTCTGGTGACAGCTCAGATCACATGAGATTAGGATTTTAGTCCCTAACCTGTATTAAGCTAGTAAGTACACCAGTCTGGTGACAGTTCAGATCACAGGAGATTAGGATTTTAGTCCCTAACCTGTATTAAGGTAGTAAGTACACCAGTCTGGTGGCAGTTCAGATCACAGGAGAGTAGGATTTTTGTCCCTAACCTGTATTAAGGTTGTAAGTACACCAGTCTGGTGACTGTAATAATCACAGAAGAGTAGGATTTTAGTCCCTAACCTGTATCAATGTGGTAAGTACACCAGTCTGGTGACTGTAATGATCACAGGAGATTAGGATTTTAGTCCCTAACCTGTACTAAGGTAGTAAGTACACTAGTCTGGTGACAGTTCAGATCACAGGAGATTAGGATTTTAGTCCCTAACCTGTATTAAGGTATAAGTACACCAGTCTGGTGACAGTTCAGATCACAGGAGATTAGGATTTTAGTCCCTAACCTGTATTAAGGTAGTAAGTACACCAGTCTGGAGGCAGTTCAGTACACAGGAGATTAGGATTTGTGTCCCTAACCTGTATTAAGGTAGTAAGTACACCAGTCGGTGACAGTTCAGATCACAGGAGATTAGGATTTTTAGTCCCTAACCTGTATTAAGGTAGTAGGTACACCAGTCGGGTGGCAGTTCAGATCACAAGAGATTAGGATTTTAGTCCCTAACCTGTATTAAGGTAGTAAGTACACTAGTCTGGTGACTGTAATGGTCACAGGAGAGTACGATTTTTGTCCATAACCTGTATTAAGGTAGTAAGTACACCAGTCTGGTGACAGTTCAGATCACAGGAGATTAGGATTTTAGTCCCTAACCTGTATTAAGGTAGTAAGTACACCAGTCTGGTCGCAGTTCAGATCACAGGAGAGTAGGATTTTTGTCCCTAACCTGTATCAAGGTAGTAAGTACACCAGTCTGGTGAATGTAGTGGTCACAGGAGAGTATGATTTTTGTCCCTAACCTGTATTAAGGTAGTAAGTACAACCAGTCTGGTGACAGCTCAGATCACAGGAGATTAGGATTTTAGTCCCTAACCTGTACTAAGGTAGTAAGTACACTAGTCTGGTGACAGTTCAGATCACAGGAGATTAGGATTTTAGTCCCTAACCTGTATTAAGGTAGTAAGTACACCAGTCTGGTGACAGTTCAGATCACAGGAGATTAGGATTTTAGTCCCTAACCTGTATTAAGGTAGTAAGTACACCAGTCTGGAGGCAGTTCAGTACACAGGAGATTAGGATTTGTGTCCCTAACCTGTATTAAGGTAGTAAGTACACCAGTCTGGTGACAGTTCAGATCACAGGAGATTAGGATTTTAGTCCTAACCTGTATTAAGGTAGTAAGTACACCAGTCGGGTGGCAGTTCAGATCACAAGAGATTAGGATTTTAGTCCCTAACCTGTATTAAGGTAGTAAGTACACTAGTCTGGTGACTGTAATGGTCACAGGAGAGTAGGATTTTTGTCCCTAACCTGTATTAAAGTAGTAAGTACACCAGTCTGGTGACAGCTCGGATCACAGGAGATTAGGATTTTAGTCCCTAACCTGTATTAAGCTAGTAAGTACACCAGTCTGGTGACAGTTCAGATCACAAGAGATTAGGATTTTAGTCCCTAACCTGTATTAATGGTAGTAAGTGCACCAGTCTGGTGGCAGTTCAGATCACAGGAGAGTAGGATTTTTGTCCCTAACCTGTATTAAGGTAGAAAGGGTACACCAGTCTGGTGGACTGAATGGTCACAGAGGAGTAGGATTTTGTCCCTAACCTGTATTAAGGTAGTAAGTACACCAGTCTGGTGACAGCTCAGATCACAGGAGATTAGGATTTTAGTCCCTAACCTGTATTAAGCTAGTAAGTACACCAGTGTGGTGACAGTTCAGATCACAGGAGATTAGGATTTTAGTCCCTAACCTGTATTAAGGTAGTAAGTACACCAGTCTGGTGCAGTTCAGATCACAGGAGAGTAGGATTTTTGTCCCTAACCTGTATTAAGGTTGTAAGTACACCAGTCTGGTGACTGTAATAATCACAGAGAGTAGGATTTTAGTCCCTAACCTGTATCAATGTGTAAGTACACCAGTCCTGGTGACTGTAATGGTCACAGGAGAGTAGGATTTTAGTCCCTAACCTGTATTAAGGTAGTAAGTAGACCAGTCTGGTGACAGTTCAGATCACAGGAGATTAGGATTTTAGTCCCTAACCTGTATTAGGGTAGTAAGTACACCATCTGGTGACTGTAAGGGCCACAGGAGAGTAGGATTTTTGTCCCTAACCTGTATTAAGGTAGTAAGTACACCAGTCTGGTGACTGTAATGGTCACAGGAGAGTAGGATTTTTGTCCCTAACCTGTATTAAGGTAGTAAGTACACCAGTCTGGTGACAGTTCAGATCACAGAAGATTAGGATTTTTGTCCCTAACCTGTATTAAGGTAGTAAGTACACCATCTGGTGGCAGTTCAGATCACAGGAGAGTAGGATTTTTGTCCCTAACCTGTATCAAGGTAGTAAGTACACCAGTCTGGTGAATGTAATGGTCACAGGAGAGTAGGATTTTGTCCCTAACCTGTATTAAGGTAGTAAGTAAACCAGTCTGGTACAGCTCAGATCACAGGAGATTAGGATTTTAGTCCATAACCTGTATTAAGGTAGTAATACACCAGTCTGGTGACAGTTCAGATCACAGGAGATTAGGATTTTGTCCCTAACCTGTATTAAGGTAGCAAGTACACCAGTCTGGTGACAGTTTAGATCACAGACATTAGGATTTTAGTCCCTAACCTGTATTAAGCTAGTAAGTACACCAGTCTGGTGACAGTTCAGATCACAGGAGATTAGGATTTTTAGTCCCCAACCTGTATTAAGGTAGTAAGTACACCAGTCTGTGCATTCAGGTCACAGGAGATTAGGATTTGTGTCCCTAACCTGTGTTAAGGTAGTAAGTACACCAGTCTGGTGGCAGTTCAGATCACAGGAAAGTAGGATTTTTAGTCCCTAACCTGTATTAAGGTAGTAAGTACACCAGTCTGGTGACTTAAAGTCACAGGAGAGTAGGATTTTTGTCCCTAACCTGTATTAAGGTAGTAAGTACACCAGTCTGGTGACAGCTTCAGATCACAGGAGATTAGGATTTTAGTCCCTAACCTGTATTAAGCTAGTAAGTACACCAGTCTGGTGACAGTTCAGATCACAGGAGATTAGGATTTTAGTCCCTAACCTGTGTTAAGGTAGTAAGTACACCAGTCTGGTGGCAGTTCAGATCACAGGAGAGTAGGATTTTTGTCCCTAACCTGTATTAAAGTAGTAAGTACACCAGTCTGGTGACTGTAATGGTCACAGGAGAGTAGGATTTTTGTCCCTAACCTGTATTAAGGTAGTAAGTACACCAGTCTGGTGACTGTAATGGCCACAGGAGAGTAGGATTTTTGTCCCTAACCTGTATTAAGGTAGTAAGTACACCAGTCTGATGACGTAATAGTCACAGGAGAGTAGGATTTTGTCCCTAACCTGTATTAAGGTAGTAAGTACACCAGTCTGGTGACAGTTCAGATCACAGGAGATTAGGATTTTGTCCCTAACCTGTATTAAGGTAGTAAGTACACCAGTCTGGTGGCAGTTAGTTGACAGTTCAGATCACAGGAGATTAGGATTTTAGTCCCTAACCTGTATTAAGGTAGTAAGTACACCAGTCTGGTGGCAGTTCAGATCACAGGAGATTAGGATTTTTGTCCCTAACCTGTATTAAGGTAGTAAGTACACCAGTCTGGTGACAGTTCAGATCACAGGAGATTAGGATTTTAGTCCCTAACCTGTATTAAGGTAGTAAGTACACCAGTCTGGTGGCAGTTCAGATCACAGGAGAGTAGGATTTTTGTCTCTAACCTGTATTAAGGTAGTAAGTACAACCAGTCTGGTGACTGTAATGGTCACAGGAGAGTAGGATTTTTGTCCCTAACCTGTATTAAGGTAGTACGTACACCAGTCTGGTGAGAGCTCAGATCACAGGAGATTAGGATTTTAGTCCCTAATCTGTATTAAGCTAGTAAGTAAAACCAGTCTGGTGACAGTTCAGATCACAGGAGATTAGGATTTTAGTCCCTAACCTGTATTAAGGTAGTAAGTACACCAGTCTGGTGGCAGTTCAGATCACAGAGAGTAGGATTTTTGTCCCTAACCTGTATTAAGGTAGTAAGTACACCAGTCTGGTGACTGTAATGGTCACAGGAGAGGAGGATTTTTGTCCCATAACCTGTATTAAGGTAGTAAGTACACCAGTCTGGTGACAGTTCAGATCACAGGAGATTAGGATTTTAGTCCCTAACCTGTATTAAGGTAGTAAGTACACCAGTCTGGTGGCAGTTCAGATCACAGGAGAGTAGGATTTTTGTCCCTAACCTGTATTAAGGTAGTAAGTACACCAGTCTGGTGACTCTAATGGTCACAGGAGAGTAGGATTTTTGTCCCTAACCTGTATTAAGGTAGTAAGTAACACCAGTCTGGTGACAGTTCAGATCACAGGAGATTAGGATTTTAGTCCCTAACCTGTATTAAGGTAGTAAGTACACCAGTCTGGTGACAGTTCAGATCACAGGAGATTAGGATTTTAGTCCCTAACCTGTATTAAGGTAGTAAGTACACCAGTCTGGTGGCAGTTCAGATCACAGGAGATTAGGATTTTTGTCCCTAACCTGTATTAAGGTAGTAAGTACACCAGTCTGGTGACAGTTCAGATCACAGGAGATTAGGATTTTAGTCCCTAAAAGGTATTAAGGTAGTAAGTACACCAGTCTGGTGACAGTTCAGATCACAGGAGATTAGGATTTTAGTCCCTAACCTGTATTAAGGTAGTAAGTATACCAGTCTGGTGACTGTAATGGCCACAGGAGAGTAGGATTTTTGTCCCTAACCTGTATTAAAGTAGTAAGTATACCAGTCTGGTGACTGTAATGGCCACAGGAGAGTAGGATTTTTGTCCCTAACCTGTATTAAGGTAGTAAGTACAACAGTCTGGTGACTGTTATGGTCACAGAAAAGCTTGGATTCCGATCTGGATCACCCTGCCTATATCCTCCTAGATTAGTCCTGAGAAGGACTGTTGTGGTCAGCAGCAGCAGTTTGCAGCCCTGCTCCGGATCTACCTATGAGGGCCGCAAATCTGTCCCTAAGCAGCAGCAGACACTCTCCCTACACTCACTGTCTGGATGCCTGTGTGCAGAGCACAGCGCGGCCGGGTCTTATAAAGGCTCGGTCACGCTGTGCAGGCCGGCCAATCACTGCAATGCCACAACTAACAGGGCTGTGGCATTGCAGTGGTCTGCCAGCCAATCCCTGCACGTGGGCTGGCTCTCAAAAGAGCGCCAACATGCAGAGATGACGACCACGAGCACAGCACGAGTATCGCGAGATTACTCGGTGCTCGCCGAGTAGCCCGAGTACAGTGATACTCGTGCGAGTACCGAGTAGTGGCGAGCATGCTCGCTCATCACTAATGTAGATGTGTGTGTTATTCATTTGGAGGAGGGAGCTTCTCACAGGCCACCTTCAGCGCATGTGCAGATGGCATGCTGAAGTCGGCCTGGGAGCATCTAAATCCAGCGGCACCTGGAAGTGACGCGGTGCCGGCGTCACGTGACCGCATCACGGTGGTGAAGATCTGGGCGGGTTATTTGAATCATGCCTGTGATGTGCTGCCTCCCATTAGGACGTAATTTACCAGCGAGGCGGGGGGGAAGGGGTTGCGGCACACAAGACCCTGCCTACCCGTCAAAACAACTAAAGGAACACCCATCTGCCATGGTTGTGGTAAGTTTTATAAAGTCTTTATTAGCAGACTAATGTGATAGAAAAGGTCAGACAGGGATGGTTAGTATACTAATTTGAGGCAGCAGGGACAGGTATTGATAGGTTAGGTGGCTATTAGGAGGTGACAGGTTCCCTTTAATAAAATGATTGCAGTGAGTAAAGTGACCTAGTAGTACATTAATTTCAATAATTGTACTGGTACATACAGTAGCGCTAAGTTCCCATCGATAGAAATATTAAAATAAGATTAATTCATACAGAGGTGTAAGTAACTGTCGCCTCCTGGACAAACAGCAGCAACTGATGCACAGGGAAAGAGGCATAGATCCCTAGTGCATAAGTAAAGGCCAGCTCCAGCGTCCCCGAAGTATTTGATAAGATGGGAATCAGGTTGGGTTAACAGCTCTTTCACTAGACGAACAGCCAGATAGCTGTCTTGCGGCTCTTTCCACCCATGGTGAGGCAATAGGTTCAGTGTGGCCTCTTGGCATTTATCTTTAGCACATTGGTTACACTGGGATACACTGTGGCAGTGAAAAGACGGCAGCTGTACCTCTTCTAGCTCATCCGAGTCTTCTACTGCATCTGGTAAGTGAGGCATTCTTGACAGTGCATCAGCATTGGTGTTTTTGCAGCCTACCTGGTATTTGATGTTGAAGTCATAGTTTGATAACCGAGCCATCCATCGCTGTTCCAGTGCTCCTAGCTTCGCAGAGTCCAAGTATGTAAGCAGGTTGTTGTCAGTAAAGACCCTAAACCTTGCAGACACAAGGTAGTGCTTGATCTGTTCTGTCACAGCCCAGACTAAGGCTAGGAACTCCATCTTGAATGAGCTGTAGTTTTCTGGGTTCCTCTCTGTACGACGGAGCTTCCTGCTTGCATAGGCAATCACACGTTCTTTGCCCTTTTGCACCTGCGACAACACTGCTTCCAATCCCACGTTGCTGGCATCTGTGTACAGCACGAACGGTAAATTGTAGTCAGGGTACGCCAAGATTTCTTCACTTTTCAGGGGCCACTTCATCTGCTTGAAGGAGTCTTTTTCTTTCTCAGCCCATACAAACGGAGGGCCAGAGGTCTTCCAATAGTCAACACACATCCTCATCGTGCCATCTTTCTTTCTTACTAGAACAAGTGGAGATGCCCCGGGGCTACAACTATCTCTAATAACCCCAGCCTCCTTTATTTCCCATAACATGCCTTTGGCACGCTGATAGTGAGCTAGTGGTACAGATCTGTATCTCTCTTTTATTGGGTATGTGATGGTGTACCCCCTTTATCCGCCCAAAATCTAATGGATGCTTACTAAAGACCCATTATTACTCTTGCACTACCCGATAAATTCTGTGCTTTTGGTGGGAAGGGGTGGAATCAGTGCTTAGATGCAGCTTCTGACACCAGTCCTCCAGCTGTCCCTTGGAGCTGTTGTCCTCCGCCTGGTTGGATGGGGTCAAGGGTTCCACTGCCTGGATTGAGTTGTAGTGAAGCAGTGAACAGCTTGGCAACGGTAGCACATCTGGGCAGTTTGACCTCTTCTTCTCCACAGTTTAAGACACATACAGGTACCCTCCCATTGCGTACATCAACCACCCCTCTGGCTGTCAGGACAGTGGGTCTACTATCTGAGTACATGGGCTCGACCATTGCCTGGTAATCCTGCCCTTTGAGGCCTATTGCTGCCCGACACCTGATCCTCATTTCACTTCTTGGGGCAACACAATGGGGAACGGGTCATTTACCCGGACACTGCCAATTTCACAACCAGACAACTCTACCTGTTGTCTCCACAGGAGGGCCCTGATCTTTTTCTGTAAGACCCTTTGCTGCCTGGTGCTGGCATTTCTGCAACCTGTTGGAGTAAGAAAAGCACTTCACCTAGACAATTTTCAACCACATTAGTGCCTAGTATCATCATTGGATTTTTCTCACCAGGATCAGTTTCAACCACAATAAGTCCTTGGCCCTTTAGCTCCACCCTCCCCACCTTTATTGTCACCTCTCTGAACCCCATTGTCACCTGCGAGCCGCTGTTCAATAAAACAGATGTGGGAATACCATCCAGCACGATAGATAGGACTGGCTGTCCTCCCACACATCTATCGGGCCAGTCTGATGGGCCTGGTCGTCTTATTCCTGGGGGTTGGCAGTCTCCCCCAGGGGTCGCTGGTTTAAAGTACATGATCTGGCAAAGTGGCCTGCCTCGTTACCACGGTGTCAGATAGGTTGTACTGATGAGTCTTAGCGGTCACTGGGTCTTCCTCTGGATGATGGGGTCCACCTTCCTCTCATCCATGGGATGTCCTCGGGGCTGTCGGCTAGCTGTATCTTCCCTGACAACTTTGGTTCCTGCTGGAGTTGCACGGCCTTTAAGATCATGGCCATATCTCTTGTCAGCTGCTGCACCTGGGATTGCAAGTCATCAGAGGCATCTGTTGTCACAGTCTTTGGTGTCTGCTGTGGTTAAGGAAAGGGGCGCCACCTCCACGAAAGAGGTAATAGCTGACTGCGGCTGAGTTGAGGGGTCTATAGTCACAGGGGCTCACAGTGCTCTAATGGCCCGGTCGTTCAGGGTTGCAAAGTCTAAATCTGGATGTTCTAGGACCCATAGGCGAAACTGTGTGTGATAGACTGGTGAATGCAGCCCCTCAATAAACTGTTCAATCAACATTTTATCCTCCTCCCGCACTCTCTGGGTGTACCTGCTTTAAGGCCCACAGTGCCTCTTGGAGATTCAAGGCATAGTCCTGTATACTGTGCTGCGGCCTCTGCTTGCAGTTGTAAAAACTAATCCTTAACTCAGCCTCAGTGCGAGTCTCAAAAGCAATTCATAATTTAGCAAATATTCGGGATACTGTCTCTTTATCTGTGTCTAGCCAGGCTTTAGCCTCAAACTGAATTGCACCCGTCAGCTGCCTCAGCAATACAGACACTTATTGCTTTTCAGTCATAGCATACATATCCAAGACATTGTGCATCTTTTCTTTCAATTCAGCCAGGGTATCTAGTTCCCCAGCATATTGTGGTAGCCATGCCACTCTCAAGACATACATCAGGGCAAGCGGCAGAATCGGTGCTACAGCTTCAGGTGCTGCGGCTGCTCCAGCGGCTGAGGAGCCAGCCTGCATGTCATTTCGGGATAAAACTATGTTTGGACTGCTGCATTGGCATCCTCTTGCGCTTCCATCCTTGCTCCCCTCTAGTTAATTTCAGCCAGCTCTCAAAAAGGGAAAACAGTCTCCAGCTCCTCAGGTGAGGAGTTGAACACTTTCGGGTATTTCCAGATCAGGCCACTGCACTTTGTCGGTTGACGTCAGAGAGCAGGGTTTATCTTCACACTCTTTTAGTAGTTACGCCCCCCTTCTTCCCGCTCACCATGTAGCGCAGTTTTGTTGACCCAATTTACAGTTCAACACATTCAATACATGGCACACAGTACCCGTCGTTAGCGGGCACGGGATTCTGTTTGTGATGCCAGAAAGCTGACCTGCCCCATGGCCGTGGGGTACCCGGTTCTGGGCGTTGATTCATGGGGGATGTCACTGGGGCCTGTGCCTGGGTTCTTGGCCCTGGTGGTCACTGCAAAGAGTCAGTAAAAATAAAAATGAAAGTGATTTGTGAAACTACCTATGGTTCCAGTATGGTTACCAGTGCTGAGAGTCAGACCTTCTGGGTAATGTTTGGGCAGCAAGATGGTTACGCTCCCCGTAGGTGGAGCAGGATCCCTGTGGCAGTTGTGGTGTATGGGAATTGCAGGACAGTCTATGGAGGGAGCAGGAGCAGGGGCCGCAATAACAGTCACACACAAGGTTGATGTTTCCGCACCCTTTACTGAGGTTTCAGGTATAGTCCAGGGTACAGTCTCTGATGATATGCGTCTCGGTGTTCTGGTAACAGTTCAGGATCTCCACACTTGGCAAGTTATGAGGCTTGCTGTGCTGTGTGTGTTTCTGGTCCCAGGCTGTCTGAATCTAAGAACTGACACTCTCTTACTCTCCTCATTTGTATGGCAGGCGGAGAGAGCTCTGCTGCGGGCACCACGGTATCCACTGCGATCCCGGGCTCTGCTAAGTGGCTGTACCTCAAGTGCTGCTGTGGCCAGGAGACCTGGAGTCTCCCTGGCCTCCAGTCTTTACTGCTGGTCTAACAGGACCCTTGCAGTCATGGACTCCGGTGTCCTGTTTAAGGTGCTATTCCTCCGGGGCAAACCAGTATGGCTCCACTGCCCCTGCTACTACTACTCCTTGCCTCCGACCTTCACTCTAGGGTCCCTCACGCAGGTTAGTAGTCCTCGCTGGTACGGGCTTAGAACAGCTCGGTCACCAGGTTGTCTTAACAGCCCTCCCTGGAACTGCACTCTCTAACTCCGCCTCCAAGCCTGAATTTATAGGGGATCTCACCTGAACTCGGCTTGTAGAGCTCCTCCTTCAGGTCTGGAGTGGAAGGCGTTGTGTGTGGGCTTACCTAATGTGGAGATCCTTCTCTGTCCCAGGTGTATCTGTGGCAACCGAACTCTCGGGTGCCACACTCATCATTATTTTAGAAAGAACAAAAATACACAAAGTATACATGTTTTGATGGAATATCTGATAAATTGTAAATAATTCACTTTCATGCAGTTTCTCTCTTGAGAATTAATCAATACAAGCACAGGTGTAATTTCCTATTTTGTTAATGCAGGTTGCATCAGGTGAGCAGATAATGCTGCTCAGACATTCATCAATGTCATTACATTGGGCCCCATTACCTAATTGATATAAAATGTTATAACATTAGATTTAGATGTTACAATGAAAATGTATTAATCTACACACATTGTGCAATATATTCATTACTTAAAAACATGTATAGCCTGAGGCAGGGCCTGCGTCAGCACCAAGCACACCTGGGTAAGAGACGGATCCCTGGACAAAATAGGGGAAGGGGTAAACTTCCCACGAGTAGTGACAAGATGGGCCTTGGGGGCAGGAGAGAAAATGCACCGCAGGCCTCTCAGCCAGCAGGGCAACTGTAGACTTTGGCTTAGCATGGCACACTGCTTAATGACTTTAACAGACATGAGCGCAGACAGTATACTGTTCAGCCATGCCTCTTAGCAGTGGCGTCTTCGGGCAAAAGTGAAATTAAAGGTGCAGTGCCAGATTGGCCATGTAACTGCTAAGCATTTTTTGTTAATAGACTATAAAATGTAAGTCCGCTTGTGTTGTGTAAGAAACAGTAATAGTGCTGCCAAAAAAATATGTGTACGCTCTTCTGTATGTATTACATATGTTTACAATTTAATGTTGAGACACACTGTTGTGTTTTTTTTTCTATAGAAAACAGACACAAGAGAATCATGATATACATAGTGAAGAATGGAGCTCTCTGCACAATTCTCTGCTGTATTCAGGGGCCCGAAAAAATGTCAAATTGTTTTATACAATCTGAAATACATTGGGGATCAGAAACCTGCAGTTCTAGCAAGGGTAATAAGTTTTTGAAAACTATAAGAGACAATTACCTTTCACAACTGGTTCAGGACCCAACAAGAAGGGGGGCACTGCTGGACCTAATATTAACCAACAGGCCAGACCGCATATCAAATATACGGGTTGGAGGTCACTTGGGTAATAGTGATCATAACTTAATAAGCTTTCAAGTATCCTTTACTAAGACGTGTAGTAGAGGGGCCACAAGGACACTAAACTTCAGGAAGGCAAATTTCCAACGGTTGAGAGATGATCTTAGTGCAATAAACTGGGACGATGTCCTGAGACATAAAAGTACACAACACAAATGGGAGATGTTTATTAGCATCCTGAATAGGACCTGTGCACAATATATACCCTATGGGAATAAGCATGCTAGAAATAGGAGGAAACCACTATGGCTAAATAAAGCGGTAAGAAGTGCAATATGTGACAAAAAGAAAGCATTTAGGGAATTAAAGCAAGTAGGTAGTGATGAAGCATTAAATAAATACAGAAAATTAAATAACATTTGTAAAAAGCAAATCAAGGCAGCAAAGATTGAGACAGAGAGACTCATTGCCAGAGAAAGTAAAAAGAATCCCAAAATATTTTTTAACTACATAAATAGTAAGAAACTAAAAAATGATGGTGTTGGCCCCTTTAAAAATAGTCTGGGTGAAATGGTGGATGAGGATGAGGAAAAAGCAAATATGCTAAATGACTTTTTTTCAACAGTATTTACACAAGAAAATCCCATGACAGACAATATGATCAGTGATAACAAAAATTCTCAATTAAACGTCACCTGCTTAACCCAAGAGGAAGTACGGTATCGTCTAAAAATCACTAAAATTGACAAATCCCCGGGCCCAGATGGGATACACCCCAGAGTGCTGCAGGAATTAAGTACTGTCATAGATAGACCATTATTTTTAATATTTAAAGATTCCATAATATCAGGGTCTGTACCACAGGACTGGCGTATAGCAAATGTGGTGCCAATATTCAAAAAGGGGACAAAAACTGAACTTGGAAATTATAGGCCAGTAAGCTTAACCTCTACTGTGGGTAAAATCCTAGAGGGTTTTCTAAGAGATGCTATACTGGAGTATCTGAACAAAAATAACCTCATGACCCATTATCAACATGGTTTTACGAGGGACCGTTCCTGTCAAACTAATCTAATAAGCTTCTATGAAGAAGTAAGTTCTGGACTGGACCAAGGAAATGCAGTGGATGTGGTGTATATGGACTTTTCAAAAGCTTTTGATACGGTGCCACACAAAAGGTTGATACATAAAATGAGGGCAATGGGGATAGGGGAAAATATGTGTAAGTGGGTTAAGAACTGGCTTAGTGATAGGAAACAAAGGGTGGTTATTAATGGAACACACTCAGAATGGGTCACAGTTAACAGTGGGGTACCACAGGGGTCAGTGTTGGGCCCGCTCCTATTTAATATATTTATTAATGACCTTGTAGGGGGCATACAGAGTAGAATCTCAATATTTGCAGATGACACTAAACTCTGCAGGGTAATCAATACAGAGGAGGACAATTTTATATTACAGGAGGATTTATGTAAACTAGAAGCTTGGGCTGCTAAATGGCAAATGCGCTTTAATGGGGATAAATGTAAAGTCATGCACTTGGGCAGAGGAAACAAAGGGTATAATTATGTGCTTAATTATAAAACACTGGGCAAAACTACCACTGAAAAAGACCTGGGTGTATGGGTAGATGACAAACTCACATTTAGTGGCCAGTGTCAGGCAGCTGCTGTAAAGGCAAATAAAATAATGGGATGTATTAAAAGAGGCATAGATGCTCATGAGGAGAACATAATTTTACCTCTATACAAGTCACTAGTGCGACCACACTTAGAATACTGTGTACAATTCTGGTCTCCGGTGTATAAGAAAGACATAGCTGAACTAGAGCGGGTCCAGAGAAGAGCGACAAAAGTTATTAGAGGACTAAGGGGTCTGCAATACCAAGACAGGTTATTAAACTTGGGGTTATTTAGCTTGGAAAAACGAAGGCTTAGGGGTGATCTTATAATAATGTACAAATATATGAGGGGGCAGTACAGAGACCTTTCTAATGATCTCTTTACTCTTAGGCCTGAGACTGGGACAAGGGGGCATCCTCTACGTCTGGAGGGAAGAAGGTTTAATCATAATCACAGACGTGGATTCTTTACTGTAAGAGCAGTGAGACTATGGAACTCTCTGCCACATGATGTTGTAATGAGTGAGTCACTACTAACATTTAAGAAGGGCCTGGATGCCTTTCTTGAAAACTATAATATTACCGGTTATATATACTAGATTCTTTGATAGGGCGTTGATCCAGGGAATTAGTCTGATTGCCGTATCTGGAGTCAGGAAGGAATTTTTTCCCCCAATGTGGAGCTTAGTGTTGCCACATGGGGTTTTTTTGCCTTCCTCTGGATCAACATGTTAGGCTATGGGTTGAACTAGATGGACTTAAAGTCTTCCTTCAACCTTAAAAACTATGTTACTATGTATGTTACTATGTCCATTTATATACATACAGGGGTTTGTGCAACACGGCCAAGAATAGAAAAACAAAAATTTCATTTAATTTTACCATGAAAGGCTGCAGATTTCCTACATGTTTCTTCTCTACAGGGTGGGCCATTTATATGACCCAAGCACAATATTGTTTTTTTTATGAAATTCTCAATAAGTTTGATGTGTCACATGAACCTCTTCCCATTGAAAACAATAAAGTTGGATCCAAAATGGCTGACTTCAAAATGGTCGACATGGTCACCACCCATCTGAAAAAGTTTTCCCCCTCCCATATACGAATGTGCCACAAACAGGAAGTTGATATCACCAACCATTCTCATTTTATTAGCCTCTATTATCGACCAACCAGATCTCCATCATGTTACTCATGACTTAATTACAATATGTTCCCTTACCTGACAGCCTTCATATGGTATAAATGCCTGGTCCGATCAGTATGGTATTAGTAATAAGTTCTGTTATATAGAGCAACAAGATGGCCGCCGTGCAGTGAGGACGTGCTGCCATGCACTCCTCACCATCCATCGCCATCTGGAGCACAGGCTGGCCACTGAACTGCAGCCCACACCCCACTCTACTGGCCGCTGCTCCCTGCACCTGCCCATCCACCGGGCTTCCCGTCTGTGCCCTCACCCACGCACGTGGACACCCAGGACACCCAGGACTTGGCCCTACTAACGGCCCCCAACACTCAGCCCAGCCCTGGAGCCAGTCTAACAATCGGCCGGAGGTGAGACCCATCCGGCGCGCTGTCCCCCGTTGCCCGAGCGTGGAGATCGGCGGGACGTGCCACAGCCCCGAGCTTGCGGCCTCCCGTATATGCGGGTCTCCACCGCTCCTCCTGTCTCAGCGCAGGAGGAGCACAGTATCACCGCTCCGGGCACCTGCCCTGCCCTCGGAGCGTGTGTAAGGGACCCTGCGCTCAGGCCGATGCCGCGGCTTGAGTTTTGAGGCGAGGCCTCGCCCCCCGCCGGTGACCGACCCGGCCCGCACCGCTGCCTACATCAGCCACGGGGACCTGACAGCGGCAAGAGACTTTGCCCACCGCGAACTACTCGGGCGCCTGCGGTGAGTGCTGGGCATCCGCCGCTCCTCCCTCTGCTGCTCCCCCGTTCACCATCACCTGCCCGGTCCTACAGTGCCCGGCTCCAGGCTCGACCCCAGGGCCTGCTGTGCGCCCCAAGCACCTCTGCCCCCCTCCCTGGCCATAAGACTTAACCAATTAACGGGGCTCATCAATCAGATGACCCAGGTGCTGCACCTCTGACCAGGTCCCTCATCCCCTAGTCCACCAGCCTCCTCCGTCCTGCCCGCATGGAGCCGCCAACACCCTCACGGTGCCTCTGACCCCTGCCTGCACTGCATCTCTGGCTGCACTACCCTCCTGGCTGCTTCTCACCCGTGGCTGCACTGCATCTCAGCCTGCTATACCTTCCTGGCTGCCACTCACCCGTGGCTGCACTGCATCTCTGGCTGCACTAACATCCTGGCTGCTTCTCACCTGTGACTGCATCTCATTTCGGCCGTGGCTGCACTGCACCTCTGGCTGCATTACCCTCCTGGCTGATTCTCACCCGTGGCTGCACTGCATCTCTGGCTGCACTACCCTCCTGACTGCTTCTTACCTGTGGCTGCATCCCATCTCACCCGCAACAGCATCTCATCTCATCCGTGGCTGCACCTCATCTCATCTCGCCTGTGGCTGCACTTCATCTCATCTCGCCCATGGCTGCACCTCATCTCATCTCGCCCGTGGCTGCACCTCATCTCATCTCGCCCGTGGCTGCACCTCATCTCATCTCGCCTGTGGCTGCACCTCATCTCATCTCACCCATGGCTGCACCTCATCTCATCTCACCCGTGGCTGCATCTCGTCTCTCCCGTGGCTGCATCTCGTGTCTCCTGTGGCTGCATCTCGTCTCACCCGTGGCTGCATCTCGTCTCACCCGTGGCTGCATCTCGTCTCACCCATGGCTGCATCTCGTCTCACTCGTGGCTGCATCTCGTCTCACCCGTGGCTGCATCTCGTCTCACCCGTGGCTGCATCTCATCCCACCTGTGGCTGCATCTCATCTCGCCCATGGCTGCATCTCTTCCCATCTGTGACTGCATCTCATCATATCAGTGACTACACCCCACCCCTGCTGTATCTCATTCCTGGCTGCTTCTCGCCCCTGGCTTCTTCCCTGACTGCATCCCACCCCCGGCTGCATCTCACCCTCTGCTACACCTAAACCCTAGTTGCATCCCTCCCCTGGTTCCACTACCTGGCTGCACTACCATCCTGGCTGCTTCTCATCTGTGACTGCATCTCATTTCGGCCGTGGCTGCACTGCACCTCTGGCTGCATTACCCTCCTGGCTGATTCTCACCCGTGGCTGCACTGCATCTCTGGCTGCACTACCCTCCTGACTGCTTCTTACCTGTGGCTGCATCCCATCTCACCCGCAACAGCATCTCATCTCATCCGTGGCTGCACCTCATCTCATCTCGCCCGTGGCTGCACCTCATTTTATCTCGCCCATGGCTGCACCTCATCTCATCTTGCCCATGGCTGCACCTCATCTCATCTCGCCCGTGGCTGCACCTCATCTCATCTCGCCCGTGGCTGCACCTCATCTCATCTCGCCTGTGGCTGCACCTCATCTCATCTCACCCATGGCTGCACCTCATCTCATCTCACCCGTGGCTGCATCTCGTCTCTCCCGTGGCTGCATCTCGTGTCTCCTGTGGCTGCATCTCGTCTCACCCGTGGCTGCATCTCGTCTCACCCGTGGCTGCATCTCGTCTCACCCATGGCTGCATCTCGTCTCACTCGTGGCTGCATCTCGTCTCACCCGTGGCTGCATCTCGTCTCACCCGTGGCTGCATCTCATCCCACCTGTAGCTGCATCTCATCTCGCCCATGGCTGCATCTCTTCCCATCTGTGACTGCATCTCATCATATCAGTGACTACACCCCACCCCTGCTGTATCTCATTCCTGGCTGCTTCTCACCCCTGGCTTCTTCCCCTGACTGCATCCCACCCCCGGCTGCATCTCACCCTCTGCTACACCTAAACCCTAGTTGCATCCCTCCCCTGGTTCCACTACCTGGCTGCACTACCATCCTGGCTGCTTCTCACCTGTGACTGCATCTCATTTCGGCCGTGGCTGCACTGCACCTCTGGCTGCATTACCCTCCTGGCTGATTCTCACCCGTGGCTGCACTGCATCTCTGGCTGCACTACCCTCCTGACTGCTTCTTACCTGTGGCTGCATCCCATCTCACCCGCAACAGCATCTCATCTCATCCGTGGCTGCACCTCATCTCATCTCGCCCGTGGCTGCACCTCATCTCATCTCGCCCGTGGCTGCACCTCATCTCATCTCGCCCATGGCTGCACCTCATCTCATCTCGCCCGTGGCTGCACCTCATCTCATCTCGCCCGTGGCTGCACCTCATCTCATCTCGCCTGTGGCTGCACCTCATCTCATCTCACCCATGGCTGCACCTCATCTCATCTCACCCGTGGCTGCATCTCGTCTCTCCCGTGGCTGCATCTCGTGTCTCCTGTGGCTGCATCTCGTCTCACCCGTGGCTGCATCTCGTCTCACCCGTGGCTGCATCTCGTCTCACCCATGGCTGCATCTCGTCTCACTCGGGCTGCATCTCGTCTCACCCGTGGCTGCATCTCGTCTCACCCGTGGCTGCATCTCATCCCACCTGTGGCTGCATCTCATCTCGCCCGTGGCTGCATTCTCTTCCCATCTGTGACTGCATCTCATCATATCAGTGACTACACCCCACCCCTGCTGTATCTCATTCCTGGCTGCTTCTCGCCCCTGGCTTCTTCCCTGACTGCATCCCACCCCCGGCTGCATCTCACCCTCTGCTACACCTAAACCCTAGTTGCATCCCTCCCCTGGTTCCATCCCCTCCCTAGCCTGCATCTTATCCCTGAACTGCATCTCCTGCCCCGGACTGCACCTCTTCACCTGGCCGTACCTCAACCACGGCCAATCACCCATCACCGGGAACTCACCCTTGCCACAGCAGATCCCCGGCTACCTTTGACCTCACCCACCTTTGCTCCCCTACTCACCCCACCATGTTTCCGCTTCTTCTCACCTTCACTCCCATCCTTCTCCACATCCTACTACCCCCACCCATCCCCCCACTGGGCAAAGAAATCCTACTCTCATCCTCCATCCTTCCTACCCACCTCACCCAATGCTTTGAACTATTTCCCCACTTTCAACCCACCATCTCTAGACGTACACGCCCACCACGCAAGCTCCCCTGCTCCCACCTCCTAACCCTCTCCCTGCTCCTCCTACTCTCCGGTGACATTTCCCCTAATCCCGGCCCACCCCACCATACCACCTCACTCTCCTCCACCCCACTCCAACGACCCATCACAAACCCTCGTAACCCCCTTAACCTCCGTCCCATTCCCCCCATCCCGGCCTCCCCTGTCTCCCTACCCGGCGCACTCTGGAACGCCCGCTCGGCCCGTAACAAACTGACACTTATCCACGACCTTTTCATCTCCAGAAAACTCTCCTTCCTCGGCATCACGGAGACCTGGCTTACCCCCTCTGACACAACCTCCCCGGCTGCCCTCTCCTACGGGGGATTCACACTCTCCCACACTCCCCGCCCCACTAACACCCGCGGCGGTGGCGTTGGCCTACTTTTGGACAGCGAATGCTCCTTCTCCCCTCTTACTCCACCCCCCTTCCCTCCTTCGAGGCACACTCCGTTCGCATCTACTCCCCCTGCAACCTCCAACTAGCCGTTGTCTACCGCCCCCCTGGATCCCCCTCTACCTTCTTTAACCACTTCGCAACCTGGCTCCTCCACCTCCTCTCCTCCGACATCCCTACCATCGTCATGGGTGACTTCAACATCCCCATCGACACCCCCACAGCCGCTGCCTCCAAACTCCTATCCCTCACTTCCTGTTTTGGCCTCTCCCAATGGATCTCCTCTGCCACGCACACTGGTGGCCACACACTTGACCTAGTCTTCACCCGCCTCTGCTCCCTCTCCGACCTCGCACACTCAACCCTCACCCACTCCGACCACAACTTACTGACCTTCTCGTGCCTCTTCCCCCCTACCACGCTCCCCCCCCGGACACTCCCCCACCCCCGCAAAAACCTTAAGCTCATAGACTTCCATTCACTCTCAGAATCCCTCCTCCCCCTCTCTTACTTGGCCTCTTCTCATGACGCTGACTCAGCCGCCTCTCTCTACAACTCCACTGTCACCACAGCCCTCGACCAGGCCGCTCCACTCACATTTGACACAACACGACTACAACGACAACCATGGCTCACGACCCTCATCAAAAAACTCCGACGGACGAATAGGGCAGCCGAGCGGAAATGGAAGAAGTCCCACTCCGCAGAGCACTTTGCCCTATACAAGCGTTCCCTCAACACCTTCAAGACCGCCCTTGACTCTGCAAAACAAGCCTACTTCTCCTCCCTAATTACTGCCCTGTCTCACAACCCCAAAAAACTCTTCAAAACCTTCAACTCTTTACTTCGTCCCCCTGCACCTCCTCCCTCACCTCTCATCTCCGCCGACGACTTCGCCACCTTCTTCAAAGACAAAATTGACAAACTCAGACAAAGCTTCGACCCACACTCCCCTCGCCCCATCCCACCTCCAGCCCATCCCCCCCACCCAAATGCAATTTCACCCCCATGACTGAGGACCACCTCTCCTCCCTTCTATCACGATCACACCTCACCACCTGCGCCCTGGACCCACTCCCCTCCCACCTCATCCCTATCCTTACCACAGTCCTCATCCCTGCCCTGACACACCTCTTCAACATATCACTCAAATCCGGCACATTCCCCTCACCCTTCAAGCACGCTCTAATCACACCGATCCTAAAAAAACATAACTCAACCCTACAATAGTCTCCAATTATCGCCCCATATCTCTTCTCCCTTTTGCCTCAAAACTTCTTGAACAACACGTCTATTCCGAACTGTCCTCCCACCTCTCTTCCCATGCTCTCTTTGTCCGCCTACAATCCGGCTTCCGACCTCACCACTCCACCGAAACAGCCCTAACCAAAGTCACTAATGACCTTCTGATCGCCAAGACCAAACGACACTACTCCGTCCTCATCCTCCTTGACCTCTCTGCTGCCTTTGACACTGTTGACCACTCCCTCTTACTCCACATCCTTGAATCTCTTGGCATTACTGACCTCGCCCTCTCCTGGATCTCCTCCTACCTGACGGACAGGACCTTCAGCGTCACCCACTCCCACACCTCCTCCTCGCCCCACCCCCTCTCCGTAGGTGTCCCCCAAGGCTCAGTCCTGGGACCACTACTCTTCTCCATTTATACCATCGGCCTAGGCAACCTCATAGAGTCACGTGGCCTCCAATACCACCTCTACGCCGACGACACCCAGCTCTATCTGTCTGGCCCCGACATCTCCTCTCTTCTATCCAAAATTCCTCACTGCCTATCCACCATTGCATCCTTCTTTTCCACCTGCTTCATCAAACTCAACATGGACAAGACCGAATTCATCGTCTTTCCCCCTAACAACCCTCCCCCCCTTCCTGACCTATATATCACCGTCAACGATTGCAGCCTCTCACCCGTCCCCCATGCCAAATGTCTCGGGTAATCCTCGACTCCTCTCTCTCCTTCAAGCCCACATCCAAGCCCTCACCACCGCCTGCCGACTCCAACTAAAAAACATTGCCCGCATCCGCTCCTTCCTTGACCACAACACGGCCAAGACACTTGTCCATGCCCTCATCATCTCCCGCCTGGACTATTGCAGCCTCCTGCTCACCGGCCTCCTTGCCTCCTCCCTTGCACCTCTCCACACCATCCTCAACTCTGCTGCCCGACTCATCCACTTATCTCCCCGCTACTCCCCGGCCTCCCCTCTCCGCCGAGCCCTCCACTGGCTCAACATCCTCCAGCGATCTCGCTTCAAAACCCTAACCCTGACATACAAGGCCATACACAACCTGTCCCCTCCCTACATCTCCGACCTGGTCTCCCGCTACCTCCCTTTGCGCAGCTTGCGCTCCTCCCAAGAACTCCTTCTCTCAAACCCCCGCATCTCCACCTCCCACAACCGCACACAAGACTTCTCTCGTGCTTCTGCCAGACTCTGGAACTCCCTCCCCCATCACGTCAGACACTCCTCAACCCTGGGAACCTTCAAGAAAAACCTGAAGACCCACCTCTTCCTACAAGCCTATAACACACACTGAGACCCTACCCACTGCACCATCTCACCTCTCCCCCTCCTACTGTCTCCCTCCCCACCCCCTTTAGACTGTGAGCCCTCGCGGACAGGATCCCCAGCCCTATTGTACCCGTATGACTACTTGTGATCATCGTTTGTCGTCGTTTGTGGTCGTTTGTGGTCGTCTTCGACCACCTGTCTTTGTCTACCCCCTAAATTGTAAAGGGCCATGTATCCTAATAGCGCTATATAAATACCTATTAATAATAATAATAATAATAACTTGTTCTAGATTGTGGAGTTCTCATACAATCCCCATACACTCACTATCAGACTGCAGGAGACTTCCATCTACTGTACGGTTCTTTACAGGTTCTCACAGTGAAATTCAGAATTATGTGGCAATACCACTTTCATACCAATACATTATGATCATTTGTCTTGCTTTACCTGAGAATCCATCTTTACAAGCACAGGTGAAACCTCCTAATGTGTTACTGCAGGCTGCATTAGGTGAGCAGATATTATTGGTCTCACATTCATCAATATCATCACACTGGGCCCCATTGCCTAATTGATATAAAATGTTATAACATTAGATGTAGATGTTACAATGAAAATGTCTTAATCTACATACATTGTGCAATATAATCATTAATTAAAAAAATGTATAGCCTAAGGCAGGGCCTGCGTCAGCACCAAGCACACCTGGGTAAGAGTCGGATCCCTGGGCAAAATAGGGGAAGGGGTAAACATTTCATGAGTAGTGATGAGATGGGTCTTGGGGGCTGGAGAGAAAATGCCCCCCAAACCTCTCACCCAGCAGGGCCACCATAGACTTTGTCTTTGCATGGGCCACTGCTTAATGACCGTCACTTTGACAGACATGAACGCGGACAGTATACTGTGCAGCCATGCCTCTTAGCAGTGGCGCATTCGGGCAAAAGGGAAATTAAAGGTGCAGTGCCAGATTGGCCATGTCACTGCAGAGCATTTTTTGTTGATTAACTATGAATAAAGCGTAAGTCCTCTTGTGTTGTGTAAGAAAAAGTAATAGTGCTGCCAAAAAATATATGAACGCTCTTCTGTACCTATAATTTCATATTGAGACACAGTGTTGTTTTTTTCTATAGAACACAGTCACAAAAGAATTATGGTATACAAAGCGGAGGATGGAGCTCTATGCACAATTTTGTGCTGTATTCAGGGGCCCTAAAAATGACAAATTATTTGATTCAATACGGATATCCATATATAAAGTGGTTTGTTCCACATGGCCAAAAATAGAGAAACAAAAAGATCACTCAATTTTACCTTGAGTTGCTGCAGATTTCCTCCATGTTTCTTCTCAATATAAATCTCTATTTTTGGCCATTCAAGTCTCCATCCTGTTGCTGATTAATTAATTAATTAATTAATTAATTAATTAATATGTTTCCTTACATTAGAGCCCTTCCAGCAGTACAGATTCCTGGTCCGATCAGTGTAGTGTTAGGGTATGTGCACATATGCCGGGTTTGTGCCGGTGGGCGGCTGGGCGGACCCGCCAGGAAGCTCTGCAGCTGTCCACCGGCTTCCTGGCGGGTATGTGCGGTGGGTGACGGGCGGGTGACGGGCGGGTGACGTGCGGGTGCCGAGCGGGTGCACAGCGGGTTAGCGGCGGCGGTTATGCAGCGGCTGGAAGCAGCACATGATTCTGCTTGCAGCCGCTACAGAACCGGCCGGTTTATAGAACATGCACATTCGTTGCTAACCCGCTGGGAACCCATCGGTTTAGCAACAGATGAGCATGTGTAAACCGCCGGTGTGTGCACACCGGGTGTCGGTTTCCATAGGTTTAATGTTAACCCAAAAGCCGCTTTTGGATTAACATAAATTTACATAAAACTCATGGAAACCGACCGGCGGTTTCCGCTGCTAAACCTGCACTAAACCTACCAGTGTGCACATACCCTTAGTATTAAGTTCTGTTATATAGAAGAACTTGCTCTAGATGGTGGAGTTCTCAGGAGACAATCACCATACCCTCACTATCAGACTGCAGGAGACTTCTATGTACTGTATGGTTCTTTTCTGGTTCTCACAGTGAAATTCAGAATTATGTGGCAATACCACTATTATTTCAATACATTTATGATCCTTTGTATTGCTTTACCTGATAATCCATCTTTACAAGCACAAGTGAAACTTCCTATTGTGTTAGTGCAGGTGGCATTAGGTGAGCAGCTATTATTGGTCTTACATTCATTAATATCATCACATTGGATTCCATCTCCTAATTGATATAAAATGTTATAACATTAGATATAGATGGGACAATGAAAATGTATTAATCTACATACATTGTGCAATATATTCATTAAATAAAAACATGTATAGCCTGGGGCAGTGCCTGCGTCAGCACCAAGCACATCTGGGTAAGAGCCGGATCCTTGGACAAAATAGGGGAAGGGGTAAACTTCCCATGAGTAATGACAAGATGGGCCTTGGGGGCAGAACAGAAAATGCCCCCCAGGCCTCTCCCCCAGCAGCTGTGCAGGGCTATCATAGACTTTGGCTTTGCAGGGCGCTGCTTAATGACCGTTACTTTAAAGGTACCTTTACACGCCTCCACTGTGCCTGACAACCGGTATCAACCGTACGTGCACGCGCACGTTTTTAACGATTGCTAACAAACGCCAATACCGCATGTACACACCGCCATTGCATTGTCAACTGAAGGTATCGTGGTTCCCCGGAAGTTCCAACAGATCCTGCGGATAACTTGCTGTTGAATACCATCGCCGCTTCACACGCCGCTATCCACAAAGGAATATGGGCGAACATCTTTCGCGCCGCAAGTACATAGGCGTGACAGAGTTGTTTATTCCGTGACGCTAATACACTGATTGGACAACGCAATAGCGTCATGATTGGCCAGCCTGCGCAGGAAGGCTGACTAATACATGACGCCATTGCAATTGTGGAGTGTGAATGGACAGCTCTTTAAATATGGCGCCCTGTGAAGGGACAGCCAATCGTAACACAGTAGCCACCACCAATGGTCGCTGATGGGGCGCGGTATCCATGAGGCTGTGTCACGCCCCTGGGAATTCACTAGGCGACGCTGATTCCATCCCTGTGCCTCGTTTAAATACCACTACAATGGCCATTGTGCCTTTGTGTTGCCTTGGATTTTTGTATAAGGGAGTTATCTGCTGCGACACTAAACACTATGCGCACTTAAATGAGTGCCAGCAGTGGCTAAACTGCACAGCTAATACAGACAATGTGATTAGGGGTATAGCAATCACTGCTCTAGATTCAATGCAAAGTGGAAGACTTAGCTTCAGCAGTAGCTACTGCGGAGTGCCCGGAAACCAGCGACAAGGTGCTTCCGTTTTTACGGGTCCTAATGCTATGACTAATGGTGATATGTGAGATACTGGGTATATATGCCTCTATTCTGATTAAAAACAAGAAAAGTATGTGTTGGACTCAGACAAAATGGAGGCCTCAGCTGGTCACAGGGCGGGGCAAGGGGGATAAGGAGGGAGCTCAGTCATAAAAAATACAATTGTAACTAAATAATATGAATGACTGGCATCAACCTCTAAGTGTAGGTGCAAGCAGAAAAAATACATTTAATATAAGGGAGTTATCTGCTGCGACACTAAACACTATGTGCACTTAAATGAGTGCCAGCATTAGTCATAGCGTTAGGACCCGGAAAAACGGAAGCACCTTGTCGCTGGTTTCCGGGCACTCTGCAGTAGCTACTGCTGAAGCTAAGTCTTCTACTTTAACTACTAGAAAAAAAGCAGCATTAGAAAACTTACCATCCATGCCAAAGACAGAAACCAAATGCACTTACAGGACGCAGTCAGAACCCAATTGTGGAGCAAGCCCAGCTGCTGGCTGATGAGTCACCTCTACCAACAAAATGTGGGAGGCGACCTGCCATGCATACACTAGGCCTGCATAGAGCACCATTTACACTGATACATATGATGCAGAGTGTCTGAAAGCTACCCAACCGCTCTGCTGCCTGAGCATTGGGCCGCACAGTACAATGCTTCTGCACCACTGGATGAACGGCGCCCCTATGGGCCCAACTGCACCCTGGATGGATAAAAAAGTGCAAAAGTTTTTTATATGATAAATAAAAAACCTTTATAGATGGGATTTTGGTTCATGTGTTGGCCCAAGACATTTAAGCTGATGACCCACGATCAAGGGATCCCATGCTCACCAGTCCTAACAAAATTGTACAAAAACTACTAGAAAAAAAGCAGCATTAGAAAACTTACCATCCATGCCAAAGACAGAAACCAAATGCACTTACAGGACGCAGTCAGAACCCAATTGTGGAGCAAGCCCAGCTGCTGGCTGATGAGTCACCTCTACCAACAAAATGTGGGAGGCGACCTGCCATGCATACACTAGGCCTGCATAGAGCACCATTCACACTGATACATATGATGCAGAGTGTCTGAAAGCTACCCAACCGCTCTGCTGCCTGAGCATTGGGCCGCACAGTACAATGCTTCTGCACCACTGCGCCGTTCATCCAGTGGTGCAGAAGCATTGTACTGTGCGGCCCAATGCTCAGGCAGCAGAGCGGTTGGGTAGCTTTCAGACACTCTGCATCATATGTATCAGTGTGAATGGTGCTCTATGCAGGCCTAGTGTATGCATGGCAGGTCGCCTCCCACATTTTGTTGGTAGAGGTGACTCATCAGCCAGCAGCTGGGCTTGCTCCACAATTGGGTTCTGACTGCGTCCTGTAAGTGCATTTGGTTTCTGTCTTTGGCATGGATGGTAAGTTTTCTAATGCTGCTTTTTTTCTAGTAGTTTTTGTACAATTTTGTAAGGACTGGTGAGCATGGGATCCCTTGATCGTGGGTCATCAGCTTAAATGTCTTGGGCCAACACATGAACCAAAATCCCATCTATAAAGGTTTTTTATTTATCATATAAAAAACTTTTGCACTTTTTTATCCATCCAGGGTGCAGTTGGGCCCATAGGGGCGCCGTTCATCCAGTGGTGCAGAAGCATTGTACTGTGCGGCCCAATGCTCAGGCAGCAGAGCGGTTGGGTAGCTTTCAGACACTCTGCATCATATGTATCAGTGTGAATGGTGCTCTATGCAGGCCTAGTGTATGCATGGCAGGTCGCCTCCCACATTTTGTTGGTAGAGGTGACTCATCAGCCAGCAGCTGGGCTTGCTCCACAATTGGGTTCTGACTGCGTCCTGTAAGTGCATTTGGTTTCTGTCTTTGGCATGGATGGTAAGTAAGTCTTCTACTTTGCATTGAATCTAGAGCAGTGATTGCTATACCCCTATTCACATTGTCTGTATTAGCTGTGCAGTTTAGCCACTGCTGGCACTCATTTAAGTGCACATAGTGTTTAGTGTCGCAGCAGATAACTCCCTTATATTAAATGTATTTTTTCTGCTTGCACCTACACTTAGAGGTTCATGCCAGTCATTCATACTATTTAGTTGCCTTGGATTTTTGAACACGGCTCGGAAACAGGTATCCGAAGCAACTGCGAGAAACCCGATCACTTCCCCAATTTACATGATAGGCATGTTTTGTTGGTCGACTATTAATAAAGCATAAGTCCTCTTGTGTGTAGTATGGAGCAGAAATAGTGCTGCCAAAGAAATATATGAACGCTCTTCCGTACCTATAATTTCATATTGAGACAAACTGTTGTTTTTTTTCTATAGAACACAGTCACAAAAGAATCATGGTATACAAAGCGGAGGATGGAGCTCTATGCACATTTCTGTGCTGTATTCAGGGGCCCTAAAAATGACAAATTATGTTATACAATCCAGATGTCCATATATAAAGTGGTTTGTTCCACATGGCCAAGAATACAGAAACAAAAAAATCACTCTATTTTACCTTGAGTTGCTGCAGATTTCCTCCATGTTTCTTCTCAAAATAAGTCTCTATTTTTGGCCATTCAAGTCTCCATCCTGTTACTGATTAATTAATTATAATATCTTCCCTTACATTAGAGCCCTTCCAGCAGTACAGATTCCTGGTCCGATCCGTGTAGTGTAATTGTGGTTCCCACATCCAGATTTGCTGCGATAACCACAATTTCCTTCACACTCATTTTGGACACAAACTGTGTCCTTAAATCCGCAATGTGGTAACCGGATTGCTCAAGATGTGTAATCTGGAGCAATCCGGTTACCACCTGCTTTGCTCATCCCTGCTGCCTCAGGGATGAACAAAAGGTTAAATATTAATAATCCATGTGGGCAACATGTCTCTAGGGGGTGCCCTCCCTCCTTAGAGACATGCTGTCCACACAGAACGGCATGTCAGGGGTTAATTATACTGTTAACTGCTTAGCCGCAATAGTCGGCTTTTACTATACTTGCTATTAACAGCTGCCGGCTCCTGCATCAGAACCACCATCCTACATAATGTGTGTAAGCACATTACAGAACAGCAACCTTAATAAGGAGCTGTCTGTGGAGGTTACGCCATTTGTGTAGTTTAGTGGCTGCTGTCCAGGGTCCTGATATGATGTACAGTAGATGATATGTAGATGATATGATGCCCATAGAACTACTGTATTAGCGATCAGGTCCCTGGACAGCAGCCCCTTCACTACGCAAATGGCATAACCACCACAGACAGCTCCTTATTAAGGATACTGTTCTGTAATGTGCTTACGCACATTACGTAGGATAGTGGTCCTGATGCAGGAGCCGGCGGCTGTTAATAGCAAGTATAGTAAAAACCGACAAATGCGGCTAAGGGATTAACAGTATAATTAACCCCTGATATGCTGTCCTCTGTGGACAGCATGTCTCTACGGAGGGTGGGCACCCCCTAGAGACATGTTGCTCACATGGATTATTAATATTTAATCCTTTGTTCATCCCTGGGGCAGCAGGGATGAACAAAGCATACGGCTGCGGCAGGCATACACATACTGTATGCCCTGTGGCAGCCGCATTGGCTCCCATAGGAGCCCTCTATAGCAATTCTGCTGCGGCAGAGATATCACTCCGAAAACTGCAGCCTGCATGATTTTTTCCGCAGGCTGCAAGTCTGGATGCGGTAACGGGATTGCATGTAGTGCAATCCGGGTATAAAATTGGGCTCCTATAGGCTGCTGTTCCTGATCCGGTTATGAGCTTTTTAACAGCTCAAAACCGGATCAGGATCTGAAATTTTTACCACAGATGTGACCCTAGCCTTAGTAATAAGTTCTGTTATATAGAGGAACTTGTTCTAGGTGGTGGAGTTCTCAGAAGACAATCACTATACGCTCACTATCAGACTACAGGAGACTTCTATCTACTGTACGCTTCTTTACAGGTTCTCACAGTTAAATTCTGAATTATGTGGCAATACCACTATTATTTCAATACATTATGATCATTTGTATTGCTTTACCTGAGAATCCATCTTTACAAGCACAGGTGTAATTTCCTATTGTGTTACTGCAGGTTGCATTAGGTGAGCAGATATTGCTGGTTCCACATTCATCAATATCATCACAGTGGGTTCCATCTCCTAATTGATACAAAATAATATAACATTAGATAGAGATGGGACAATGAAAATGTATTAATCTACATACATTGTGCAATATAAACATTAATTAAAAAGATGTATAGCCTGAGGCAGTGCCTGCGTCAGCACCAAGCACACCTGGGTAAGAGTCGGATCCCTGGACAAAATAGGGGAAGGGGTAAACTTCCCATGAGTAGTGACGAGATGGGCCTTGGGGGCTGGAAAGAAAATGGCCTCTAGACTCCTCACCCAGCAGGGCCACCATAGACTTTGTCTTTGCATGGGCCACTGCTTAATGAAAGTCACTTTAACAGACATGAGTGCGGACAGTATACTGTGCAGCCATGCCTCTTAGCAGTGGCGCATTCGGGCAAAAGGGAAATTAAAGGTGCAGTGCCAGATTGGCCAAGTCACTGCAGAGCATTTTTTGTTGATTGACTATGAATAAAGCGTAAGTCCTCTTGTGTTGTGTAAGAAACAGTAATAGTGCTGCCAAAGAAATATATGAACGCTCTCCTGTACCTATAATTTCATATTGAGACACACTGTTGTTTTTTTCTATAGAACACAGTCACAAAAGAATCATGGTATACAAAGCGGAGGATGGAGCTCTATGCACAATTCTGTGCTGTATTCAGGGGCCCTAAAAACGTCAAATTATGTTATACAATCCGGATATCCATATGTAAAGTGGTTTGCTCCACATGGCCAAAAATACAGAAACAAAAAGATCACTCAATTTTACCTTGAGTTGCTGCAGATTTCCTCCATGTTTCTTCTCAAAATAATTCTCTAATTTTGGCCATTCAAGTCTCCATCCTGTTACTGATTAATTAATTATAATATGTTCCCTTACATTAGAGCCCTTCCAGCAGTACAGATTCCTGGTCCGATCAGTGTAGTGTTAGTAATAAGTTCTGTTATATAGAGGAACTTGTTCTAGATGGTGGAGTTATCAGGAAACAATCACCATACACTCACTATCAGACTGCAGGAGACTTCTATGTACTGTATGGTTCTTTTCTGGTTCTCACAGTGAAATTCAGAATTATGTGGCAATACCACTATTATTTCAATACATTATTAACATTTGTATTGCTTTACCTGAGAATCCATCTTTACAAGCACAGGTGAAACTTCCTATTGTGTTACTGCAGGTTGCATTAGGTGAACAGATATTGCTGGTCTCACATTCATCAATATCATCACATTGGATTCCATCTCCTAATTGATATAAAATGTTATAACATTAGATATAGATGGGACAATAAAATGTATTAATCTACATACATTGTGCAATATATTCATTAAATAAAAACATGTATAGCCTGAGGCAGTGCCTGCGTCAGCACCAAGCACACTTGAGTAAGAGACGGATCCGTGAACAAAATAGAAGGGGTAAATTTCTCATGAGTAGTGACAAGATGGGTCTTGGGGGCAGGAGAAAAAATGGCCCCAGGCCTCTCCCCCAGCAGTTGTGCAGGGCCACCAGAGACTTTGGCTTTGCAAGGCGTTGCCTAATAACCGTCACTTTAACAGACATGAGTGTGGATAGTATATTGTGCAGCCATGCCTCTTAGCAGCGATGCATCTAGACAAAGGAGAAATTAAAGTGCAGTGCCAGATTGGCCATGTCTCTGCTAGGCATGTTTTGTTGGTCGACTACTTACTGAAAGATCAGGAAAAACTGCGAGCTTAGCAAAGTTCTCAGGGAGAGGTGGGTGCTTTTTCAAAGCCTGCATAAAATCCTCCTTTATGCTGTAGGTGTGCATACAGGCTAGAACATCCCTTGGCAGAGCTGGGTTGATATGAGAGGGGTTGGGGACCCAGTGTATTCTCTCAATTCCCAGAGAGTCCAGAAAGGCCTCAGGGAGGACATGGCTGATGAAGGAGGACAATAAAGCAGGCAGGTCAGAAACATTCACAGACTCCACTCAAATGTATGTTACATCTTCTAGACCTGTCCTTTAAGTCCCATCGGTTAAGCTGTTGCGTAAACATCTTCTTTATGAGCTGTAGCATACTACGCCATTTTCCTTCCTATATGATCTGTGTGCTCTCCCAGACTGTTGATCTCCCACTACAATTCCCCCACCATACCTCTCATGTCCTCATGCAGAGCCATCCTGAGTGATGAGAGAAGTTTCTGCATTGTCCCATGTGTAAGTGGAACATCATCAGCATCCAGCGCTGTGTCTCCTCTGGTGTCTTTGGAGGAGGAGTGCGAGGATGCCAAACAGGCCCTTCACCCCTGCTGAAAAAATAAGTCTGTGTCGCCGGGGTCTTCCAGCGTTCCAGGGGTCCCCGCAGCATGCCTGTAACCTCTGGAGATCTTCTTCACCTCGGAGCTGCAAGATCGGCTCCTGTGGGCCGCTGTGAGACAAGTTATGGTCGGAGCTCCGGGATTAAGCGGCCGACACCATAACCTCTCAGGCCATGCCTCCAGGCTGATAGTCTTGAGAAGATTTATCCCATAAAATTGTTGAAAGAGGCAAGAGATAAAACTCTTACATATATTTAAAAGTACAGTAATAAAAAATGACAGCAAATAGCTCCAAGTTCTAATGATTGTAAACACTTCTTTTTTAATTTTAAGAACAGCCCAATGTTTGATGCCATCTGAACATCTATGTAAAAACATTGGCATGTGATTGAGGCTGATCGAGAACTAAATGACACCCGCCTTGAATCGCCTTGAATGGTGGAGGAGGAAGAGGAGGAAGAAGAGGAGAAAGACAAAGCCCGAAATACCAACAGGCACATGTTGTAGCTGGTATTGTAATGTGCTGGGGAATATGTTTTCTGATATCAAAATAAAAATTATGTATAAGGGAAGGACTTCCAAAATGTATAAGTAATGACTCTCCCAAATGTAAAAGGAAAAAAAAAAGCAAAAATGCTATATGTGAACATACGGTAAAGGGGAGCCTTTTTTTCTCTTTTTTTTAGCCTTATATAAAAGTGATTATGCCATAAAAATCTTTCTTAACATTTTTTTCCTGTAAAATGCTATTTAGGTTAGGTGTGGTAGGTGTTGTGTATCTGTAAAAGTGGCGTAATCCTGCGACAAAGCTATTCCCGGAAACCATATGTGAGTCAGAAATGCATGCAGGCAGATTCTCCAGGCTCTTCCCATTCTGTTTCATCACTTTCCCATCCATTTTAGATTTTTTTTAAAGCCCCCCAGACCTCTTCATTGGGTCCAGCTGAAAAATATTTGGATTTCCCATTGACTTTTATAGGGTTTGTTAGTCAGTATGAATACACGACTAGTAAAAAATATTTGTCACGGATAATACGAACTCAAATATTTGACTCTTCGCTCATCACTAATCATGATATATTTAGTTCTTCAGGTGTTAAATAATAAAAACTATATTTGTGCACAAAAGAACAATTTTACTCTATTACAGTCACATACTGCTGATGTATTGTACTCACCTGTGTATCCAGGATGACATGTACAGGTATAACTTCCCACTGTGTTAGTACAGTTGGCCTCAGATGAACAGTTGTGTTTTCCTCCACATTCATCAATATCAGCACAGTAGGACCCATTACCTGATCACAATACAGAAATTATGAATTATCTGTGATTAGGAGCTCATGTACAATTGTCTTATAATATGGTCATAAAGCATTAATGGTTGTGCTTAATTGTTATCACACAAATTGCTGCCAAGGTCTATATGTCTGTACTAATGAAGAGCAAAATAAACGGAGTGGATGATTTGCTCTGTTTTTATCCTTGTGGTCAGCGCGGCATTTTGATTCCAGCTCTTTATCACTGTTTTCTGTACTAATGAAGAGACATGCTGCAGAAACAGGTAAATATTAACCTGACCTTAATATAGAGGCTATCTGCTATCTGGAAAACTTTTTAAAATAAGTGTATAATATATAGTCGCTTTCTTCACCAGTGCAGTTGTAGCGATGTCAGTGCCAGGTCTTCAGGCCTAATATCTACTGACATTGTTATATCACGTGAACCCTGCAGCCGGACAATAGCCACTATTGGGCTGCCACGCTCTCCCTTCCCTAGGATAAACCTCAGTCAAGTGGATGTCGTGAGAGCACAATATTGGTCACAGAATGGCTACAGGACTCATGAGGCATACCGATGGTTTGTGAGCTTCAGGAGACCCTGTGAAGACATCTCTGTAATGGCAACGGTATTTGTTATTCTTAATTTTACACAGTGGGGTCATTTATTTAAATTTGGGTTTTCTAGGTATTGGAGAATACCGTTAATATGAGGAAAGCAATTATAGTTCAAATCAATTTATTACTATACAAATCACATTCTATATATTTTTCAAGTGTTTTTGACATGAGCTGTTGCTTTTGGTGGGTATTCAACTGGAGATGGCGCCCAATGAATGGCTGTATATAGTGATTAGAGATGAGCGATGTTCAACTCGAATTGTTCGCCAATCTCAAATTCGAGTTGTTTTTGGCGGTGTTCGAGTCATTGACCGAATTCGAACAATTTGGTTCAAATTCGGCAGTTCCAGAAGCTGTTAGATTTTGGTTCGAAAATGCAGCAGATGCAGTCAGAAAACCGCACTGCCGCATTTTCAGCCAAAATAAACAGCTATTAAGTAAAATAAAGTGTTAAAAATAAAAAAAAATGTATGCTCACCTGTCCGCGGTCCACCGATGGCTCCGGCAAGGTCCTGTTGCTGATAGGACCTACGGTGACATTATCGCGGGAACTCCGGTCACATTTCGGGCTTAGGGCCAGCTGATAACAAAAAGCTGGCCCTAACCCCTTTATTACCCAGAGAGCCTTGGCACCAGGGCCCTGGAAGAGTTGGGTTCAGCGCCAGAACATGGCGCTTCAATGAACGCACCATCTTCTGTGGCGCTGCTGGCTGCCATTCGCAGCGGGGGGTGCCCATAAGGCTTGGGCCTCCCTGTTCTGTGGATTCCAGCCCCCAGCTGCCTAGCTGTACCTAGCTGGACATAGAAATCGCGCGGAGCCCCACTAATTTTTTTTTATTATTTCATGAAATTCATGAAATAATAAAAAATAAAGGCTTCCCGATATTTCTGTGTCCAGGCAGGTACAAATACTCAGTTGGGGGTTGGTGGCAGCCCGTTGCCGCCTGCTGTATCTGGCTGGCATACAAAAAGATGGCGAAGCCCACGTCAAAATTTTTCTGAAAAATCCATTAAACAATCCTATAAAAAGGGACTGCATCTTTATTAATCCATCGACCATAGTCAAGGGGTTAATAAAGATGCAGTCCCTTTCATTCATATTGTTTTTTGGATTTTTCAGAAAAAAATTTGACGTGGGCTTCGCCGTATTTTTTGCATCCAGCCAGATACAGCAGGCAGCAACGGGCTGCCACCAACCCCCAGGTGCCTATTTGTACCTGGCCGGACACAACAATATAGGGGAGCCCCTTTTTTTTTAATATTTCATGAATTTCATGAAATAATAAAAAAAAAATGCGTGGGTCTCGGCGCTATTTCTGTGTCCAGCCAGGTACAGCTAGGCAGCTGGGGGCTGGAATCCACAGTGTAGGGAGGCCCAAGCTTTCTGGGCACCCCCCGCTGCAAATTGCAGCCCGCAGCCGCCCCAGAAGATGCCGCGTCCATTGAAGCGCCATCTTCAGGCGCTGAACCCAACTCTTCCAGGGCCCTGGTGCTGTGGCTCACTGAGTAATAAAGGGGTTAGGGCCAGCTTTGTATTATCAGCTCGCCCTAAGCCCGAAATTCATGGCAGTCATGCCAATAGTAGACATGACCACCATGAATTTCTATTAACTTGTTTAAATAAAAAACACAACACCAAGAAAAATTATTTTTATTTGAAAAAAAAAAACAAAACACACTTAGGGACTGCATCTTTATTTAAAAAAAATCCTCATGTGACCGGAGTTCCCGCGATAAAATGACGTCACCACAGGTCCTATCAGCAACAGGACCTTGCCGGAGCCATCGGTAGACCGCGGACAGGTGAGCATACATTTATTTTTATTTTTAACACTTTATTTTACTTAATTTCACTTCCGCAGTGTATGTATATACATTACGGAAGTGAAACAGACCCACATAGCTGTTTATTCAGTGTTCCGGGGTTGTTCGACGGTGTTCGTCGAGCATTCGACGAACATTCGTCGAACTCCGCACCGATTCGACGAATCGAATTGAACATGAACACTAGGGTGGTGGCTCATCTCTAATAGAGATATCTTTAGTGATAAGTGATTACCTTGGTATCCATCATTACATGTACATAAATAATCTCCTGTTCTATTACTACATGTTGCCGCAGGAGAACAGTTCCTGTCATTTGTACATGCTCTCAGTGCCTCACAGTTATATCCATCACCTATGAAAAGAAATAAAATGTAATGAGTGAAGTATAATTAAATTCAGATACCAATGACACTCAAAACTAAGGTTCCCCTTATCCACTACTCCCATTTTCAAAATATATTGAATATATAGACTGTAGAGGATCATTATTGAGCTGAATTTACTGAAATTCATAGGTCCTGGATCTGAACATTCTGTGTTTCATTTTGCAAGGATTGTCCAACCTGCCAAAAAATGTCTGGCACCATATCACACACTGCTGAAGACCCAGAGAGCGGGCAAATAACACACTTCCACTTAATATCTTGCAGTTACTCCATTACATGGTGTAGTGTAGCCAATTAGAGGGGCTATCACAGCCAGTATAAAAGATGGGAAATGGCAAAGAAGCCCCATATTATGCTTGTAAAGTGTAGGAAGAAGGTCATTTCACAAGAGGATGGGAGGCCTAATCTGATTCCAGCATTGTTTTTTTATGCAGTAAAATGTATTAGATCTCTAGAATTACAGCAATACCAAATTTAAATAGCTTTTTTTTATTAATATTTTTTAGTTTGTGGAAAAATTTATAAAACAAAGTCCCAGAACCTGGTGGTTAGTAATGGTATCATTGTCTGTTTCATATATGACTAGATGTGGGCCCGATGCTATCACATCGGGAGGGCGGTGATCTTACTATGTGAGCAAGCTTTGTGGTGCTGAGAGCGGCAGCTGGCTATTCCCCATGTGCTGTTTCTCTCCCCCTTTTGCTGTCTTTCTTCCCCCCCTCGTGTGCTGTCTCTCTCCCCTGTGCTGTCTTCTTTTGTCATGTGTGCTTTCCTTTAAGCGGTCTTCCCCATGCGCTGTTTTCTCCCCTCATCTGCTCTCTCCTTTTTGCTATCTCCCCTTATGCTCACCTACCTGTATGTAGTCTCTCTCCCACTGTGCTGTCTTCTTTTTCCATGTGCTGTCTCCTTTGAGCTGTCACCTCCCTCTGCGCCCACTCTCCCTCCATGCGCCCTCTCTTCTTCCGTACGCTCTATTTCCCTACATGCACGCTCTCTGTCTGTGACCTCTCCCTGCGCTTTCTTTCTTTATGCATTTCCTCTGCTCCCCTTTGCGTTCTCTATCCCATTGTGCACTCTCTCTCCCACCATGCACCCCTTGTCCCGCCATGCGCTCTCTGCCCCTCCTGTTCTCACTTTCTGCCCCACTGAGCGCTCTCTTCCCCCACCCCTCTCTCTGCCCTTCTCACACTCTCTCTGCTCCCTCTGTGTGCCCTTTCCCTTCGTGCACGCTCTGTCCCTCTGTTAGCTCTATCACCCTCTGGTGCACTCTTTCCCTCTGTGCGCGCCCTGCCACTCCAGTGCTCTTTCTGCCCCACCCCTCTCTTTGCCCTTGCACTCACTCTGATCCATCTGTGTGCTCTTTCCCTCTGTGTGTGCTCTTTCCCTCCATCCATGCTGTGTCCCTCTGTGCATGCTCTGTCCCTCTGTGCGTGCTCGTTTCCTCTGTGCGCGCTCTGCTCCTCCTGTGCTCTTTCTGCCTGAACCCCTCTCTCTGCCCCCCTGTGTTCTCTTTCCCTCTGTTCATGTTCTCTCCCTCAATGCATGCTCTGTCCCTCTGTGCGTGTTCTTTTCCTCTGTGTGTGTTCTGCCCCTCCTGAACTCTTTCTGCCCCACCCCTCTTTCTGCCCCCCACACTCTCTCTGCTCCCCATGCACACTCCCTCCCTCCTCGCAAGCTTTCTCTCTGTACACTCTGCCCCCCGTGTGCTGTTTCTGCCCCCATCCCTCTCTCTGCCTCCCTGTGCTCTTTCTGCCCTCCCCAATGAGCTGTCTGCCCCCTCTCTCATTTTGCCCCACTGTGCACTCTCTGGCCCCTCTCTGTTCTCTTTCTGCCCCATCTCTATGCTCTCATTTTGCCTCACTGTGTGCTCTCTGCCCACCATGCTCTCTTTCTGCCCCACTGTGCACTCTCTGCCCTGCCGTGCTCTTTTTTCTGCCCCCAGTGCTCTTTCCGCCCCCCTGTCTCTGCCCCTCATGCTCTTTTCTGCCCCCAGTGCTCTCTTTCTGCCCCCTTTCTGCCCCCATGCTCTCTTTTCTGCCCAAGTGCATTCTTTCTGCCCCCTGTCTTTGCCCCCTCATGCTCTCTTTCTGTCCCCTAGTGCTCTCTTTCTGCCCCCTGTCTCTGCACCCATGCTCTCTTTCTGCCCCCAAGTGCTCTTTCTGCCCCCAGTCTCTGCCCCCCCAGGACTTTCTGTCACTGCAGTCTGTGTCACTGCACTGAATTCCTTAGTAGTATCGGAGTTGTGGGGATGTGATGTTCATGTGACTGATCAGCTGACTATGAAATCACCACAGGTCCTGTAGCCTGTGGTGAGTTACAGGTTATCGGTGGATCAGTGGGCAACGGCGGGGGGTGAAGGGGGTTTATATGTGGGTTGATGCGGGTAGCACAGAGGGGTGCGGCATGTTTATCTCCGCGTCGGGTGTCTGTGCCACCGCCAACCGGCGCCATATTACTGTACCCATCCCTTGGGTGTGATAATATGGCGTTGCGGTAGACGTGGTGGGTTGTGGAATAGGTAGCCATCCGGACGGAAGCAGAAACCACAAGGCAATTATGTAAGTAGATGTTTTAATCTTTTTTAATAGTATTCTGAGGGAATGTGCAGCAATGAAATAATGTTAGTGCTGGCGCTTTGATTTCCTTTTTTCTTTATGGTGTTTACAAAATGGTAAAATAATTTTAGATTTTGATATGTCAGATCTTTGCAGATGCTATGATACCAAATGTTTAATTTTTAAACTTTTTTTGCTTTTGTTTTTTTAAGAGCAAAAAGGAGGTGAATTATGTTTTTGTCCCCAATTTGCTATGGTACAGTCATGCAAAATATAGCAAATATGATGATCTGCCACAAACCCAGCCCTTGACAGGGCATTTTAGAAGTACAAAAAATGTAGTTTTCAGCGTTCCCCATCTGCAAGGGCAACCTATTAATGGACGCTTAGACAGGATTGTACCACTGTAACATAATGATAGCGGCATATGAAGAGTTAAATGGCAGAGTTTTGAGCTTGAGTTGTCTTTGAAAATCATAAATAACCATATGGGAGCAGGAGCAGGTCTTGAGCCCACTCCAAGCACCAGCATTCAGCAACATCTTATGTAGGAAAGGGATTGATATGAATAAGTACGGATGAGTGAGTGGTGAAATATATGGAATCGCTATATTCATAATGAGTAGTTTGTAATACTTACGGTAAGTATTTGTACCGAATAGCGAGTACTATGTCTGCATCATGTTCTGCCATACAGTGAAGTTTCCCATGTCACAAGTTTCTCGCTGTGAAGTGGGAAAGTTCACCAGAGTTCAGAGATGAGCCAAGTCACTCAAGATGAACTCAGGTGACCTAAACCATGATGTCACCTCATTCACTGTGAGAGTCAAAGCTTATTCAGTTTCGGGTCTCATAATTAATGGTCGGCGCAGAGGATCGTGGAGGGGTACATGGGTTTAATAAAGATGGGAGTGAAGTATGTGTCTGTGTTTTTTGTTTTAATAAAATGTTTTTCTCTGTGTTGTGTCTACGTTACTATTTATTAGAGATTCCTAATTGCTGTATCTAATATTGGCCTGACATTAGGAATCTCGGAATTAGTGCCTGCTGGCAATATTCAGCTGGCATTAACCCCTTTATTACCCAGTTTGCCACTGGCACCAGGGCAGCTTGGAGAGTCGAGGATACAGCACCAGAAAATGGCGCTTCTGATGAATGCACCATTGTCTGGTGGCTATGGGCTGCAATTTGCAATTTAGGGGGCCTAGAATGCTTGGGCCTCCCCATGCTGAGGATGCCAGCCCCTAGCTGCCTAGCTGAACCGGGCTGGCAACGAAGATACAGCAAAGCCGCATGTCTTTTTTTAAAATTATTTCAGTAAATAATAACCAAACAGCTCTGCTGTATTTTGATTAACAGCGAGGTACAACTAGCCAGCTGGGGGAAAGGCAGCCTGTACCTTCTTGCTGTATGTGGGTGGCGACCAAAAATACGTCGAAGTCCCACATTTTTTCAGTTGTTTAAAGACTATAATTTTTTAAAAAAGGGCTCAAGAAAGTTTTTAACCACTACCAGTCCTGTGGTTATCTGGTCCATTTTTAAATAAAAGTTCAATAAAAGTGCAAGAGTTCATGCAATAAGTCCTGCAGGCACATTAAGCTTAACGGTTATGGGTTCACTTTGTTGCAATGCATATACACAGAAAACATAAACTGTGTGCAGAATTTTTAGGCAAGTTGTATTTTAGAGGATTATTTTTATTATTGATCAACAACTATGTTCTCAATCAACCCAAAAGACTCATAAATGTCAAAGACTAATATTTTTGGAAGTTGGGGTGTTTTTTTTTAGATTTGGCTATCTTAGGAAGATATCTGTTTGTGCAGGTAACTGTTACTGTGCAGAATTATTAGGCAACTTAACCTGCCTAGCGGTATTCCCGAGTGTGACTCGGGGTAAACTTTTACTGCCAGAAGCGGTAACCCCGAGTCACACTCGGGTTTACCCGCGGCTGGTGCTGTCAGAGCAGCACCGCCGCCACTGCTCCCTACTGTAGCTGCCCCTGCTACCCCTGCTGAGGACCGGCAGGGAGCACCGCCGCCCGCCCCTGCTCCCGGTACTGTGGAGGCGGGGAGCACCGCCGCCCGCCCCTGCTCCCTGTGCTGTGGAGGCGGGGAGCACCGCCGCCCGCCCCTGCTCCCGGTGCTGTGGAGGCGGGGAGCACCGCTGCCCGCCCGTGCTCCCGCTGCTGAGGACCGGGGTGCTGTCAGAGTCGGGAGGAGGGGGCTGAGGCATCGGGTCTTACCTGCCAGTTGCCGCCGGCGCCATGTGAGTGATATGGCACCGCCCCCTTCTCCAGAGCTAGGGCTAGGGTTAGGGTTAGGGCTAGGGTTAGGGCTAGGGTTAGGGCTAGGGTTAGGGCTATTGTTATGGTGCTGTCACACAGCACGATCTGGCCAGCGATGTCGGAAGCGATGCGCGGGTGCCCGCTCGCTTCCGACATCACTGGCCAGCTGCCACACAGCATCGCTGCGGCCGGAGACGCCGCAGCGATGCGGGCGGTGACATCGCTCGCTGGGCTGGGCTCAGCCCAGCGAGCGATCTGCAGCAACGCTGCGGTATAGGCTGGATCGCCGCCGACATCGCTCTGGCGATGTCACACGACGCGATCCAGCCTTATCGCAGGTCGCCGGTTGACAGGTTTACGGTTCCTCCCGTAAACCTGTCAACCTGCGAACAGCGATAAAACGTGGTTGCGCCGCTCGTTTACACAGCGCGACGTCGCTAGCGACATTGCTGATACGTCACTTTTTCGGCGATGTCGCTAGCGACGTCGCCAGGTGTGACAGCACCATTAGGGTAAGGGGGCGATATCGCTGCCCATTCATGTGGAGACGAGGGGGCGTGGCCTATCACCGGCGTCATCGCCCCTACGTCGCCACATGTAAAGGGGCGATGTTGCCGATCCCAGCCGGTCGCCTGGTTTGACAGCAGTGCTGTGAAACCTGGCAACCATCATGGGGCGATGTGGCTCCCATTGTCCTGCATCGCCGCCAGGGTTGTCGCCCTAGAGGTTGCCGACACGGGGCTGGAGGAGTCGCCCCGTCTAAACGGGGGACGGCGCTGGTGGCGGGGGCGGCGAGAGCGTGCGCGCCCCCGCCATTCACCGCCGACATCTCCAGCCCCGTCGCCCCGTGTGACTGGGCCGTTAGGGCTAGGGTGTTAGGGTAGAGCCTGGGCTGCAGACGAGAAGAGGGGCGGGAACACCCAAGGAAAGCTGGATGCTTCCCTCAGTTACCCTCCTCTCCTCTGTCACAGGGACATCCAGCGATGTCCCCACTGCGATCGCCGGTGAGAGCTCCTTCGGATGCCTCCATATGACTTCCTGGTTCCGTCTCTGTGAGCCGCAGTGGCTCATTGGAGGCGGAACTGGGTGGGAAAAAAAAAAAGTATAACATTTCGGCCCATAAAAGAAATTTTTTTATGAAAAAAAATGGTACCGCATTTAGGCTGCTTTCACATCAGCTGTATTTTTAAATCGCGGCAGATGCGGTGAAAAAAACGAATCTGCCGCGATTACCGCATAACCGTGACACCTGCGGCACAGTTGCCGCAAGCCCCATAGAATGTCTAGGGGGCTTGCGGCAGATGCGGCAAGTGCGGTATCGGCACTTGCGGCAGGTGCGGCTGCAAAAAAAACGCGGCTGAAACAGCACTTGCCGCACCTGCCGCACCCTTACCGCAAGCCCCATAGACATTGCATGGGGCTTGCCGCAACTGTGCCCCAGGTGTCGCGGGTATGCGGTAATCGTGGCAGATTGGTTTTTTTCACCGCATCTGCCGCGATTTACAAAAAAACGCTAGTGTGAAAGTACCCTTAGTACAAAATTCCTGACATAATCATACCGCCAGGTAAAAGATTATTGATTATTAAATAAAATTATATTATTTATTTAATTATAATTCATGATTTTATGTTTCAAACTTTATCACATCTGAGAGGTCTACTAGAGTCTTCTTTGATCAGGTAATTACTAAGAATTGCAGGCCTACTGTACATAACACCAAATTTCCATGCAAAAAAATGGTACCGCTTTTAGCACAAAATTCCTGACATAATCATACCGCCAGGGAGGTTAATAAAAACCAAATATATTCTCATCTCATTTGTTTATTTTCACCAGGTAAACTAATATAACTGCACACAATTTAGAAAAAAACATTTCTGGCATGCAAAAACAAACCCCAAAAAATTAGTGACCAATCTAGCCACCTTTCTTTATGATGACATTCAACAGCCTTCCATTCATAGATTCTGTCAGTTGCTTGATCTGGTAACGATTAACATTGTGTGCAGCAGCCACCACAGCCTCCCAGACACTGTTCCGAGAGTTATACTGTTTTCCCTCCCTGTAGATCTCACATTTTAGGAGGGACCACAGGTTCTCTATGGGGTTCAGTTAAGGCGATCAAGAGGGCCATGTCATTATTTTTTCTTCTTTTAGACCTTTACTGGCCAGCCACGCTGTGGAGTAGTTGGATGCATGTGATGGAGCATTGTCCTGCATGAAAATCATGTTTTTCTTGAATGATACCGACTTCTTCCTGTACCACTGCTTGAAGAAGTTGTCTTCCAGAAACTGGCAGTAGGTCCGGGAGTTGAGCTTCCCTCCATCCTCAATCCAAAAAGGTCCCACAAGTTTTTCTTTGATGATACCAGCCCATACCAGTACCCCACCTCCACCTTGTAGCGTCTGAGTCGGAGTGGAGCTCTCTGCCCTTTACTGATACAGCCTCTGGCCCATCCATCTGGCCCACCAAGAGTCACTCTCATTTCATCAGTCCATAAAACCTTTGAAAAATCAGTCTGAAGATATTTCTTGGCCTAGTCTTGACGTTTTATCTTATGTTTCTTGTTCAAAGGAGGTCGTTTTTCAGCCTTCCTTACCTTGGCACCTTGGCCATGTCCCTGAGTATAGCACACCTTGTGCTTTTTGATACTCCAGTAACGTTGCAGCTCTGAAATATGGCAAAAGTGGTGGCAAATGGCATCTTGCCAGCTTCAAGCATGATTTTCCTCAATTCATGGGCAGTTATTTTGCGCCTTTTTTGCCCAACACGCTTCTTGCGACCCTGTTGGCTATTTGCCACGAAACGCTTGTGACTCACCGTAGCCGGGGGTACACGGAGCTGGCGTTGATTCTCCTCCAGTCACGGAACCGCGCCTGCAGTGGTGTAGGCCCGGTGGTCCAGATCAATAGGGGAAATGGCGGAACAGTAGGGGGTAGTTTGTCTTCGTGACGCCACCTGCGGGTGTTCTGGTAACTCCGGGGGATGGTAGGCAGCAAGTTGGGACGCTCCCCACAGGATGAGCGGGAGTCCCCGGAGCCGGGAGCTGCGCAAGATGTTGTGAGGCAGCTGCGGTAATGCTGCTGTTAAGCCCAGGAGTCATACACGGACACGCTAAAGTCTTTTTAGTACCTTTACTGGTGGTTTTCGGGTACGCCAGACCGGGTTCGTGAAGTTTAGCAATCCTGGAGATTCACAGCAAGCAGTTGTGTAGGCTTCCTTCTCTCTATACTTCTGGTGCTAGGGTCGGGTGGATGTGGAATCCAGCCGGACCGGGCAGTGTGTTCAAAAGAACGGATTTCACCTGGTTGTCAGCACTGAGGGCACTGTAAAAGGGTGATGATAATTCTACCTTCTTCCCTGGGCTCTCGTTGGTAGGTGCGACAGGTGGAACAGGGGGCTAGACTCCCTGTGAAGTATGCTGGTTCTCTGCAGTGGCTATGTAGCTTCCACAGCTTCGGTTCCAGTAACCGTTATTAAGGGAGAGAGTTATGATTACTGTGGTATCCCTGAGAGGTGCTTCTCCTTTTCCTCTAACCGCAATTGTAAGGGTTTCCTCACTGGCTGGATGGCTGGTTGGGCCTAGTGTGTGTCTCATAAGGTGGAGATCACACACAACCTGCAGCTCTCCTAGCGTCTGCACACTCTGAAGATTCCCCCTCCAAGACTCTATTTATAGGGGGAACTGGCTCAAAGTGACCAGTGGAGCTCCCCCTAGAGACTCGGGGTGACAACCAGGTGTTCTAAGGTGTTGTGGTGTTGTTAGGTGTTTTGTGAGTTTGCTTTGCTGTTAACTCCATTCATGCCCTAAGGATTTCTGTGGTGCCCAACAGGTGCCAGGGTGCCACACTTGATTGTTCGGTGATCACTCTTCAAATGTTTGTCGGTTTCAAGACTGCTGCATCCCTCTGCAAGACATCTCACAATTTTGGACTTTTCAGAGCCCGTCAAATCTCTCTTCTGACCCATTTTGCCTAAGGAAAGGCATTTGCCTAATAAATAAGCACACCTTATATAGGGTGTTGATGTCATTACACCACACACCTCCTCATTACAGAGATGCACATCACCTGATTTATTTAATTGGTAGTTGGCTCTCAAGCCTATACAGCTTGGAGTGGGACAACATGTATAAAAAGTATCATGTGATCAAAATACTCATTTGCCTAATAATTCTGCACACAGTGTATTTACATTTCACTATGGGCGTCTGAGCTTAGGACTCCTGGTTTCAACCTCCCAACCACAGAATTTTGCCCTTCTTAAAGCGAACCTGTCACCCCCCAGGCATCTAAAAATACCATAGCCACCTTCTGCAGCACTAAGGCTGCATTCTGACAAGGTGTCTATAGCATGTATGCTCCCTTGATTCACTGAAATAAAGACTTTTATAAGATCTGTTTCAAACCAGATTCAAGACCGGGAGGCGGGTTTTCAAGCGTCTATCTCCTTCCTCTGTGGTGTCAGTCATCCCTCTCTGCTCTCTGTGTGCCGCCTCCAGGGCCATCTCCCTGCATTACTTTGTCAGCTCTGCTACAACATAGAGCTGCTGTTATAAGAGACCCCACAGTAGTAAATCTAGCAGGAGGACGAGCAGACAAAGCACTGCCTGCTACGTAGCAGCCCTTGAGCTGATCAGGTTTCACTTTCAGTTTCTTGTACCCAGCAGCATTGCTCTGTCCTCAGCCCCTGATCTAAAGCACAAACTCAACTCTGCTGCACTGCTGACAGCTCAGCTCAAGGGCTGCTATGTAGTAGGCAGTGCTTTGTCTGCGGTCCTCCTGCTAGATTTACTACTGTGGGGTCTCCTATACCAGCAGCTCTATGTTGTAGCAGAGCTGACAAAGCTCTGTAATGCAGGGAGGTGGCCCTGGAGGAGGTGCACAGAGAGCAGAGAGGGATGACTGACACCACAGAGGAGGGAGACAGACACTTGAAAACCCGCCTCCCGGTCTTGGATCTGGTTTGAAACAGATTTTATATAAGTCTTTATTTCAGTGAATCAAGGGAGCATAAATGCTATAGACACCTTGTCAGACTGCAGCCTTAGTGCTGCAGAAGGTGGCTATGGTATTTTTAGATGTCTGGAGGGGGTGACAGGTTCGCTTTAACTTAATATTCCTGGGGTTGAGTCCAGTTTCTCCACCCTTCTCTACACTAATCTTTACAGTCTGACTATTTACACACATGAACACATATTTACACTTTTTCCATAGTACACTTTATTCTCTGTTCCGGGCCAGGATCTGACCAAAGTTGCTACGGCTTGATCTATGCAACACTGGTGTCTCAACTGTTTGGGATGGTGTACTAGTGTCTACTGCTGGTGGCGCACTAGTGTCTGTTCCATGAGCAGGCCTATGTCTTACAGGTAAGAAAAAAAGGGAGAAGGGGTGCATGTGTAGGATCCCTATAGCTAAGTTAATATGGCATTTTTACAGGTGGCCGACTCACCTGTTTGGGTTCTGCACAACCTGCACAACCTGGTGTAATAGCCTCTGATATACTGGGGACCCCCGGCAATGTACATGCTCTGCTCCTTCGTCCTCGCTGGTCCCCAGCTGTCCGTATAGGACCTTTCCGTTCACATGGCGCTGGTCCCGGATGTGCGTCACTGCTTATAATCTAGGGAACGCCAGGTCCTTTACCGCTGTGCCCTCGCTGTGCTGTTCCAGCTGCTGATCCCTCAGGGGGAATGAATGCTTGCAGGATAATGAATTGGTGGTCTTGGAGAAGCGCTACTGAGGCTCAGGCACCAGGAAGATAATGTTTATAAATCGCAACCTTTATTTTCCCCTCACAGCGCCACAACATGTTTCAACTGCTCAAGGCACTCTTCCTCTGGTAGTGTAAGGGGGTGAACTGTGACATCACATTATATAGATAACAAAAAACTTTGATTGGTTTCCTAATTAACTATACATAGGGTCTAATTGACTATGCTTAACTCATGCACTTCGACAAACATTGCCAATAAAAAAGCTACAGAATTAAACTACAATTTATACAAATCCCCTAATTCCATATTAAATATAAAAATTGTATATCCATATGAACCAGCCGTAGTTCATTAATAAAATCAAAAATATGCATAAAAAATTATTAAAATTACTATACAAATTATTATAAAAAATTATTAAAACAGAATGTTACTGGATCTTTAAGTTGGGAACTTTAAGTCCAGAGGGACATAAATTAACCTTGGAAAATGTAACAAAACATTAATATACTAATTATATTTTCTTTCCAAAAATATTCTGCTAATATCCAAATATTCAGTTGGGTGATTTTATGAAAATAATAATTTTTTACATCTATATATGGAGAGTATTAAATTTATATTTTTTTCTGTTGAATTATTTTACAAATCTAGATATATATGAAGAGCCAAAACAGAACTAGCCATATCAAAATATCCCAGATGTCACTATAACTGCTATTGCTCTTACTTCCAGTTCCAATACTGATCCTCTTTAAAGTTCGAAGAAAGGAAAAAAATATATATATATTACTAAGGTGTTACCATTAGGGATGAGTGAGTACCTTCTTATTCGTGCTCGCTATACTCGCAACGAGTAGGTAGCGGTACTCGCTACTCGTTGCGAGTATAGCGAGTACGAATACTTTTGCAGTGTATCTATAGATACACTGCGAAAGTAGCCTAAAAGTGAATAAAAGTTGTTAAAAAACAATAAACTTACTTACTCACCTGTCCGACGCCTGCACCGGGACTGGAAAACCTCATATCCGCTCGCTGGACAAGGACCTTTCACTACCAGCCAATCAGATGGCCGGTAGCGATCACAACTATGTCATCGCTAGCGGCCACCTGATTGGCCAGTTTGCAAGGTCCTGATAGTACATCTAGGACCTTGCAAATTGGCCAATCAGGTGGCCACTAGCGATCACGCGGTGTGACGTGGCGCCATCTGATTGGCCAGATTGCTACCGGCCATCCGATTGGCTGGTAGTGAAAGGTCCTTGTCCAGCGAGTGGAGGTGAGGTTTTCCGGTCCCGGTGCAGGCGTCGGACAGGTGAGTATGTAAGTTTGTTTTTTAACAACTTTTACTCACTTTTAGGCTACGGATACACTGCGAAAGTATTGGGACTACTCGCTACTCCCAAGTACACATAAATACTCGGACAGTAGCGAGTAGCCCGAATACCGCTACTATTCGGCGATTACCGAATAGTAGCGAGTATACTCGCTCATCCCTAGTTACCATGCCTAAAGACAAAGCAAAAAAAATACCAGTATAAGATATGGAGTTGCTGGCTTTATGACTGCACTTAGCACCCTCATCACCCACAGGTGGTCTGAGGTTGAGATGGTGTCCACCCACCTGACTGTGGGACAGGGAGGAAAAGGAGAACAGGGAAGTCAGCGCAGGACTCATCAGAACTGGGGGCACCGTGACGTGGTTGGTGAACAAGCAGACATTGGCCAATGTATGTACTAAGACCCCCAGAAAATAAAAATTAAGAGTAATGAGTTTTTTGAAAAAACTTACGTTTTCTCAATTTTTGCTTGTTAGCATATGTACGATATTGGTAGTAGCTGTGTGCTGCAGAGACATTTTTTTCTTGGTAGTTACCATGCCTATATATATGCAGAGAAAAATTCCTTGTTTCAGTATATATATAAAGAAGCAAATGTACTTGCATATAATAATTTTTTATAATAATTTCATTTTAATAATTTTTTATAATCATTTGTATAGTAATTTTAATAATTTTTTATGCATATTTTTTATTTTATTAATGAACTATGGCTGGTTCATATGGATATTCAGTTTTTATATTTAATATGGAATTAGGGGATTTGTATAAATTGTAGTTTAACTATGTAGCTTTTTTATTGACAATATTTGTAGAAGTGCACGAGTTAATTAGGAAACCAATCAAAATTTTTTGTTATCTATATAATATGATGTCACAGTTCACCCCCTTACACTACCTGAGGAAGACTGCCTTGAGCAGTTGAAACATGTTGTGGCGCTGTGAGGGGAAAATAAAGGTTGCGATTTATAAACATTATCTTCCTGGTGCCTGAGCCTCAGTAGCGCTTCTACAAGACCGCCAATTCATTATCCTGCAAGTATGTCTTACAGGTAGGCTTGGCAACTGTCTGCAACTTATTAGTCTTACCATAGGATTGACAGGTTCACCGATAGTAGGATTCTCTGGTAATGCTGCAACAGGTGGTTCTTTAAGTCTCTCTTCCTTTGGTTCTTCCAAGACTTCTACGGGTTCTTCTGGTCTTTGAGTGAAAGTCAATAATGGTACAATGATGGCTCCACTGTTCTGAGGCCAACTTTCAGGAAAATCTCCAGGTACTGTCCGTATCATCCTCTCTTTCTTTTCTTCTTTTGGTTGGGGTATACAGGGAATGACTTCTTTTGGTTTTCAATTGTTCAGGGCATTTCTTAAGATAGTCTCTAGAAACTGCTGCTGAGGTCTTTCCCTTGTTTTTGCTGTTTAAGCACACTTTCTTGTTATCAAAGTTAGAGGGTAATACTGTATAGGGTTCGGCTTCCTTTAAGAACCATTTCTCCAAGTATTAAGGGAACAGCTGGTGCATTCTTGTTATAATCTTTCTCTTATTTTTCTCTGATCCGGCTTAAACATCTCTCTACGCACCCTTGCACCTTTCTGTACTGTTCTTGGCGTTTAGTGTCCCAATCAGAATTAGGTGAACTGGTTTCAGGAACGACAATTCCCATCTCAAGATCAATTGGTAATTTCCCAGGTCTTGCTCTCATCAGGTACGCTGGCGTGCAATTGGTGAAACTTACAGGGATGTTGTTGTACATGTCCACTAAGTCAGGCAATTTCTCCGGCCACATGTTTCTTTCTTCCAAAGGCAAGGTTTTCAACAGGTCTATGACCACCTGGTTCATTTACTCACACATGCCATTGGTCTGTGGATAAGAGGGGGGGGGGGGGAGGGGGACAAGAGGCGCAATAGTGCCCTTATCACTAGACACTACTCCTGTAGTGGTGAGAAAAGAAAAGCCACTCACCTATGCCAGTTGTGACACCCACAACTGGTTAGTAGACCTGGTAGGATAAATATCCTGATGGCTGCTGCTGGACTTCCACCGGTCTCCACTCGTGGAGACGAAATCAGATGCTTTGGGGAAGGAGAGGTGTGTCACAGTCCGCGCTGCCAATGTGCTGTTAAAGTGTTCCGCTTTAAAGAATGCAAGTAGACGGTGTCCAAGTTTAACCTTCTTTTTATTCTCCAATGTGTTTCAACGCCTCTCCTGGCGTCTTCATCAGGGATCCCTGATGAAGACGCCAGGAGAGGCGTTGAAACGCGTTGGAGAATAAAAAGAAGGTTAAACTTGGACACCGTCTACTTGCATTCTTTAAAGCGGAACACTTTGACAGCACATTGGCAGCGCGGACTGTGACACACCTCTCCTTCCCCAAATTGGTCTGTGGATGGTACGGTGTGGTTCAGATTTTCTTTCACCCATATAAGTTGCAAAATTCCTGGAACACTTCAGCTTCGAACGCAGGACCATGATCTGTCAACACCTGCTCTGGGTACGCATGTGGTCGACAAAAGTAGGATTGAAAGGCTTTTGTTGCAGTTCTTGCTGTTAAGTCCTTTACAGGAACTACCACCATAAATCGGGTATAGTGGTCCACCATCATGAGGGCATACGTATAGCCTGACCTGCTGGTTGTCAGATTCACATGATCCAACGCTACGTGTTCCAGTAACTGTTTGGTGACGATCCTTTCTTCTTAAGTTGCATGGGCCACAGTTTCTGCACTAGTTCTCAATGATGGTTCTCATGCCAATCCAATAGAATCTCTCGCGTAACAGTATCTCAACCTTCTTCAACCTGAAGTGTCCTTCTCCCTTGTGGTACGCTTCTAGCACCATCGGAGCATTTTTCTTCAGTACCACTATCTGCCACACCATATCGTGGGTTCTGGGGTTGATGAAATGTCTGAATAACCTACCTTCATAGATGAACAACCTGTGCTACTCCTTCCACAGGTGCTGCGCCTCAGGTGGGGCATCTCAGCTAAGACGGAAATCAGGTTGGGTTAACAGCTCTTTTACTAGGCGAACAGCCAGATCGCTGTCTTGCGTCTCTTTCCACCCGTGGTGAGGCCACAGGTTCAGCGTGGCCTCTTGGCATTTATCTTTAGCACATTGGTTACACTCGGATACATTGTGGCAGTGAAAAGCCAGCAGCTCTACCTCTTCTAGCTCATACGAGTCTTCTACTGCATCTGGTAAGTGAGGCATTCTTGACAGTGCATAAGTGTTGGCGTCTTTGCGGCCTGCCTGGTATTTGATGGTGAAGTCATAGTTTGACAACCGAGCCATCCATCGCTGCTCCAGTGCTCCTAGCTTCGCGGAGTCTAGGTGTGCAGGCCGGGTGCTGTTGGTAAAGACCATAAACTTTGCAGCCGCCAGGTAGTGCTTGAACCGTTCTATCACAGCCCAGACAAAGGCTAGGAACTCCATCTTGAATGAGCTGACGTTTTCTGGGTTCCTCTCTGTAGGACGGAGCTTCCTGCTTGCATAGGCAATCACACTATCTTTGTCAATGTGCACCTGTGACAACACTGCTCCCAATCCCACGTTGCTGGCATCTGTGTACAGCACAAATGGTAAATTGTAGTGAGGGTAGGCCAGGATTTCTTCACCGGTCAGGGCACACTTCATTTGCTTGAAGGAGTCTTCTTCTTTCTCACCCCATACAAGTGGAGGGCCAGAGGTCTGCCTATAGTCAACACACATCCTCATCGTGCCATCTTTCTTTCTTACTAGGACTTGTGGAGCTGGCCAGGGGCTACAACTATCTCTAATAACCCCAGCCTCCTTCATTTCTCGTAACATGTCTTTGGCACGCTGATAGTGAGCTAGTGGTACAGGCCTGTATCTCGCTTTTATTGGTGGATGGCTTCCTGTGGGTATGATATTGTGTATGCCCTTTATCCATCCAAAATCTAATGTATGCTTACTAAAGACCCATTTGTGCTCTTGCACTACCCGATAAACTCTGTGCTTTTGATGAGAAGGGGTGGAATCAGTGCCTACATGCAGCTTCTCACACCAGTCCTCCAGATGTTCCTTGGAGCTGTTGTCCTCTGCCTGGTTAGACGAGATCAAGGGTTCCACTGCCTGGATTGAGTTGTTGTTGACAGTGAACAGCTTGGCAACGTAGCATATCTGGGCAGTTTGACCTCTTCCTCTCCACAGTTTAAGACTTGTAAAGGTACCCTCCCCTTGCGTACATCAACCACCCCTCTGGCTGTCAGGATCGTGGGCCTACTATCTGAGTACATGGGCTCGACCTTTGCCTGGTAATTCTGCCCTCTGAGGCCTATTGCTGCCTGACACCAGATCATCATTTCACTTCTTGGGGGCAACACAATAGGGAACGGGTCACTTACCCGTACACTGCCAATTTCACCACCAGACAACTCTACATGTTGTCTCCACAGGAAGGCACTGATCTTTTTCTGTAAGACCCTTTGCTGGCCAGTGCTCGCAGTTTCTGCAACCTATTGGAGTAAGAAAAAAACTTCAACTAGACAATTTTCAATCACATTAGTGCCTAGTATCATCATTCAATTTTTCTCACCAGGATCAGTTTGAACCACAATAAGTCCTTGGCCCTTTAGCTCCACCCTCCCCACCTTTATTGTCACCTCTCTGCTCCCCATTGTCACCTGCGGGCTGGTGTCCAATAAAGCAGATGTGGGAATACCATCCAGCACGATAGATAGCACTGGCTGTCCTCCCACATATCTATAGAGCCAGTCTGATGTGTCTGGTCATCTTATTCCTGGGGGTTGGCCCTCTGCCCCAGGGGTCGCTGGTTTAAAGTACATGATCTGGCAAAGTGGCCCGCCTCGTTACAACAGCAGCAGATGGGTTGTCCTGATGAGTCTTAGCAGTCGCTGGATCTTCCTATAGATGATGGGGCTCTTCTTCCTCTCATCCACGGGATGTCCTAGGGGCTGTCGGATAGCTGGATCCTCCCTGAAGACTTGGGTTCCTGCTGGAGTTGCATGGCCTTTAAGATCATGGCCTCACCCCTTGTCAACTGCTGCACCTGGGATTGCAAGTCATCAGAGGCATCAGGTGTCACAGTCTTCGGTGTCTGCTGTGGTTAAGGAAACGGGCGCCACCTCCACAGAAGAGGTAGTAGCTGGCTGCGGCTGAGATGCAGGGTCTATAGTCACAGGGGCTCACAGTGCTCTAATGGCCCGGTCTTTCAGGGTTGCAAAGTCTAAATCTGGATGTTCTAGGACCCATAGATGAAACTGTGTTTGATAGACTGGTGAATGCAGCCCCTCAATAAACTGTTCAATCAACATTTTATCCTCCTCCTGAACACTCTCTAGGTGTACCTGCTTTAAGGCCCATAGCACCTCCTGGAGACTCAAGGCATAGTCCCATATACTGTCCTGCGCCCTCTGCTTGCAGTTGTATAACCTAATCCTTACCTTAGCCTCAGTGCGAGTCTCAAAAGCAATTCTTAATTTAGCAAATATTCAGGATACTATCTCTTTATCTGTATCTAGCCAGTCTTTAGCCTCACGCTCGACTGCACCCGTCAGCTGCCCCAGCCATGCAGACACTTTTTGCTTTTAAAGCGAACCTGTCACCCCTCCAGGCATCTAAAAATACCATAGCCACCTTCTGCAGCACTAAGGCTGCATTCTGACAAGGTGTCTATAGCATGTATGCTCCCTTGATTCACTGAAATAAAGACTTTTATAAGATCTGTTTCAAACCAGATCCAAGACCGGGAGGCGGGTTTTCAAGCGTCTATCTCCTTCCTCTGTGGTGTCAGTCATCCCTCTCTGCTCTCTGTGTGCTGCCTCCAGGGCCATCTCCCTGCATTACAGAGCTTTGTCAGCTCTGCTACAACATAGAGCTGCTGTTATAAGAGACCCCACAGTAGTAAATCTAGCAGGAGGACGAGCAGACAAAGCACTGCCTGCTACTTAGCAGCCCTTGAGCTGATCAGGTTTCACTTTCAGTTTCTTGTACCCAGCAGCATTGCTCTGTCCTCAGCCCCTGATCTAAAGCACAAACTCAACTCTGCTGCACTGCTGACAGCTCAGCTCAAGGGCTGCTATGTAGTAGGCAGTGCTTTGTCTGCGGTCCTCCTGCTAGATTTACTACTGTGGGGTCTCCTATACCAGCAGCTCTATGTTGTAGCAGAGCTGACAAAGCTCTGTAATGCAGGGAGGTGGCCCTGGAGGAGGTGCACAGAGAGCAGAGAGGGATGACTGACATCACAGAGGAGGGAGACAGACACTTGAAAACCCGCCTCCCGGTCTTGGATCTGGTTTGAAACAGATTTTATATAAGTCTTTATTTCAGTGAATCAAGGGAGCATAAATGCTATAGACACCTTGTCAGACTGCAGCCTTAGTGCTGCAGAAGGTGGCTATGGTATTTTTAGATGTCTGGAGGGGGTGACAGGTTCGCTTTAAGTCATAGCGTACATATCCAAGACATTGTGCATCTTTTTTTAAATTCAGCCAGGGTATCTGGTTCCTTAGCATATTGTGGTAGCCATGCCGCTCTGTAGACACACGGCAGGGCAAGCGGCATGATCGGTGCTACAGCTTCAGGTGCTGTGGCTGCTCCAGCGGCTGAGGAGCCAGCCGGCACTTCATTTCGGGATAAGTCTATGTTTGTGACCGCTACATTGGAATCCTCTTGCACTTCCATCCTTGTTCCTCCCTAGTTAATTTCAGCCAGCTCTCAAAAAGGGAAAACAATCTTTTGCTCCTCAGGCGGGGAGTGAACCGCTCTCGGGTATTTCCGGATCGGGCCGCTGCACTTTGCCGGCTGACATCAGAGCACAGGGCTTATCTTCACGCTCTTTTAGTAATTACGCCTCCCCTTCTTCCCGCTCACCATGTAGCGCAGTTATGGCAACCCAATTCACAGTTCAACACAGTCAATACACGGCACACAGTACCTATCGGTAATGGGCATGGGATCCTGTTCATGATGCCAGAATGCTGACCTGCCCCAGGGCCAAGGGGTACGTGGTTCCGGGCTTTGATCTATGGGATATGTCACTGGGGCATGTGCCCGTTCCCGTGGCCCTGGTGGTCGCTGAAAAGAGACAGTAAAAGTACAAATAACAGTGATTCATGAAACCACTTATGGTTCCGGTATGGTTACCGGCGCTGTGGGTCAGACCTCTGGATTGATGTTTGGGTAGCAAGATGGTTACGTTCCCCGTAGGTAGAGCAGGATTCCCGGAGCAGTTGTGGTGTATGGGAATTGCAAGACAGTCTATAGTGGGAGCAGGAGCAGGGGCCGCAATAACAGTCACACACAAGGTTGATGTTTCCGCACCTTTTACTGATGTTTCAGGTATATTCCAGGGTACAGTCTGTGATGGTAAGGGTCCAGGTGGTCTGGTAACAGTTTAGGATCTCCACACTTGGTAAGTTATGAGGCCTCCTTGCTGTGCTGTGTGTGTTCCTGGTCCCAGGCTGTCCGAAGCTAAGTCCTGACCCTTTCTTATTGTCCTCACTTGTATGGCAGGCGGTGAGAGCTGTGCTGCGGGCACGGCTGTATCAACTGCGGTCCTGGACTCTGCTAAGTGGCTTTGCCTGAAGTGCTGCTGTCTCCCTAGCTTCCGGTCTTTACTGCTGGGCTAACAGGTCCCTTGCAGTCACAGACTACGATGTCCGCTTAAAGGGGCTGTTCCTCTGGGGCGAACCGGTATGGCTCCGCTACCCCTGCTACTACTACTCCTTGTTTCCGACCCTCACTCTAGGGTCCCTCACGCAGGTTAGTAGTGCTCACTTGTACGTCACCAGGATGTCTTCACAGTCCTCCCTGGAACTGCACTCACTAGCTCTGCCTCAAAAGCCTGAATTTATATAGAGGACCTTGCCTATAGAGCTTCCACTTCAGGTCTGGAGTGTAAGGTGTTGTGTGTAGGCTTACTTAATGTGGAGATCCTTCTCTGTCCCAGGTGTATCTGTGGCAACTGAACCCTGGGGTGCCACACTCATCACTATGAATAAGATATTTTAGAAAGAACAAAAATACACATAGTATACATGTTTTGATGGAATATCTGATAAATTGTAAAGAATTCACTTTCATGCAGTTTCTCTCTTGAGAATCCATCAATACAAGCACAGGTGCAATTTCCTATTTTGTTAGTGCAGGCTGCATCAGGTGAGCAGATATTGCTACTCAGACATTCATTAATATCATCCCATTGGGCCCCATTACTTAATTGATATAAAATGTTATGATATTAGATTTAGATGTTACATTGTGCAATATATTCATTAATTAAAAACATGTATAGTTTGAGGCAGTGCCTGCGTCAGCACCAAGCACACCTGGGTAAGAGCCGGATCCCTGGACAAAATAGGGGAAGGGGTAAACTTCCCATAAGTAGTGATGAAATGGGCCTTGGGGGCCGGAGAGAAAATACCCCCCAGGCCTCTCACCCAGCAGGGCCACCATAGACTTTGTCTTTGCATGGGCCACTGCTTAATGACCGTCACTTTAACAGACATGAGCGTGGACAGTATACTGTGCAGCCATGCCTCTTAGCAGTGGTGCATTCGGGCAAAAGGGAAATTAAAGGTGCAGTGTTGTATTGTTGTTGTTTTTTTCTATAGAAAACAGACACAACAGAATTATAATATACATAGTGAAGAATGGAGCTCTCTGCACAATTCTCTGCTGTATTCAGGGGCATGAAAAATGTAAAATGGTTTTATATAATCCGTATGTCCATTTATATATAGGATTTGTGCCACATGACCAAAAATAGAGAAACAAAAAAAATGACTATATTTTACCTGGAGTTGCTGCAGATTTCCTCCATATTTCTTCTCAATATAAATCTCTATTTTTGGCCATTCAAGTCTCCATCCTGTTACTGATTAATTATAATATGTTCCCTTACATTAGAGCCCTTCCAGCAGTACAGATTCCTGGTCCAATCAGTGTAGTGTTAGTAATACGTTCTGTTACGTAGAAGAACTTGTTCTAGATGGTGGAGTTCTCAGGAGACAATCCCCATACACTCACTATCAGACTGCAGGAGACTTCTATCTACTGTATGTTTCTTTACAGGTTCTCACAGTAAAATTCAGAATTATGTGGCAAGACTACTATCAAACCAATACAGTATGATCATGTACATACATTATGATCAATACAAATACATTTGATTTTCTTTACCTGAGAATTATTATTATTTATTTATAGATCACCATTGATTCCATGGTGCTGTACATGAGAAAGGGATACATACAAATAAGTTAAAAATACAATGAAAAAACTGACAGTGACAGACCAATACAGAGGGGAGAGGACCCTGCCCTTGCGGGCCTACATTCTACAGGGCAATAGGGAGAGAGACACTAGGTTGGGTCTCCTCTGGTGGTGGTGGAGCCCCGGGTCCGGTGGTAGTAGAGCGTCGGGTCCGATGGTGGTGGTGTGCTAGGTCCAGTGGTGGTGGGACACCAGGTCCATTGGTGGTGAGGTGGCATTGTGGTCATTGCAGGTTGTAGGCTGTTCTGAAGAGATGGGTTTTCATGCATGACAGTCGGATGTTTTGGGGAGCAGAATTACAGAGATTGGGGGATGCTCGGGTAAAGTCTTGCAGGCGGTTAGATGAGGAACATACAAGTGTGGAGGAAAGAAGGAGATCTTGGGAGGATCGAAGATTACGAGTTGGATGATATCGGGAGATTAGTTCAGAGACATATGGGGGGACAGATTGTGAACGGTTTTGTAAGTCAATGTTAGTAGTTTGACTTGGAATACGCTGGGGAATTGGGAGCCAGTGGAGGGATTTGCAGAGGGGAGAATAGCGAGGAGAGAGGTGGATTAGTCGGGCAGCAGAGTTAAGGACAGATTGGAAAGATGCAAGAGTGTTAGCAGGGAAGCCACAGAGGAGGAGGGTGCAGTAGTCGAGACGGGAGATGATGAGGGCATGCACTAGTAGTTTAGTATATTGAGGGTTGAGGAAGGGACGGATTCTGGAAATATTGTTGAGTTGGAGGTGGCAGGAGGTGGCAAGGGCTTGGATTGAAGGATAAGGCAGAGTCAATGGTTACTCCGAAGCAGTGGACAGCAGGTACAGGGCAGTGTGATGTAATTTATTGTGATAGATAGGTCTGGTAAGGAAGGTGTGTGAGATGGAGGAAAGATGATGAGTTCGGTATTGTCTATACTGAGTTTTAGGAAGCGAGAGGAGAAGGAGGATATGGCTGATAGACACCCTGGGATTATGGACAGGACAGAGATTTCGTTTGGGCCAGAGAGGTAGATCTGAGTGTCATCAGCGTACAGGTGATACTGGAAGCTATGGGACTTTATGAGTTGTCCCAGACCAAGGGTATAGATTGAAAAAAGTAGGAGCCCCAGGACAGAGACTTGAGGGACCCCAACAGAGAGGGAATGGGGCGAAGAGTTCATGCGTAAGAGCGAGACACTAAACGTGCATTTGGAAAGGTAGGAGGAGATCCAGGAGAGGGCAAGGTCAGTGATACCAATGGAAGAGAGGATCTGTAAGAGGAGGCAATGGTCGACTGTGTTGAATGCAGAGGACATGTCAAAAAGGAGGAGGACGGAGAACTGTCTGTTAGGTTTGGCCGCGAGTAAGTCGTTAGTAATTTTGGTCAGAGCAGGTTCAATGGAGTGGTGTGGGAGGAAACCGCATTGAAGGTCGTCAAAGAGAGCGTTCGATGAGAGTACAGTGTGGACATGCTTTTCGAGAAGTTTTGAAGCGAACGGGAGCAGGAATATGGACCGGTAGCTGAATGTAGAAGTGGGACCAAGGGATGGCTTCTTTAAGATAGGTGTAATTGTTACATGTATAAAAGCAGAAGGAAAGGTATCAGAAGTTAGTGATAGGTTGAAGAGGTGGGTTAGGGCTGGGATAAGTGTTGTGGTGAGGTTGGGAAGGATGTGGGAAGGGATGGAGTCCAGTGCACAAGTACTGAAGTGCAATCTGGTGTGCAAGTTCTCCTTCAGTGATGGAGGGGAGGAGGGTTAGTGGGGGAGTGGAGTGGTCTGGTATACATGAGGGTTGCGGTTGTTTGGTAGCAAAGACTTGTCTGATATGATCGATCTTGTTGGTGAAGTATGTTGCAAAGTCTTCTGCAAAGATCTGAGAAGTAGAAGGGGGCAGTGGGGGGCGGAGGAGGGAGTTAAATGTGTTGAATAACTGCCTGGGGTTGTGGGACAAAGAGGATATGAGAGTAATAGAGTAGTTCTGATTAGTGATGGTGAGTGGTCACTTGAATTTGATAAGTGCTTGTTTAAATGCTGGGTAGTCTTCATGTGAGTGTGTTTTCATCCATAATTCCAAGTACAGATGAAACTTCCTATTGTGTTAGTGCAGGTTGCATCAGGTGAAAAGATATTATTGGTGTCATATTCATCAATATCATCACACTGGGTCCCATTACCTAATTGATACAAAATGTTATCATTACAGTACCATTACTGCAGATTTCCTCCATGTTTCTTCTTAAAATTAGTCTCTATTTTTGGCCATTCCAGTCTCCATCCTGTTACTGATGAATTAATTATAATATGTTCCCTTACATAGTGTTAGTAATAAGTTCTGTTATATAGAAGAACTTGCTCTAGATGGTGGAGTTCTCACTAGACAATCACCATACCCTCACTATCAGACTGCAGGAGACTTCTATCTACTGTACGGTTCTTTACAGGTTCTCACAGTAAAATTCAGAATCATGTGGCAAGACCACTATCAAATCAATACATTATGTACATACATTATAATCAATACAAATGCACTTGTATGGCTTTACCTGAGAATCCATAATTACAGGTACAGATGAAACCTCCTAATGTGTTAGTGCAGGTTGCATCAGGTGAGCAGATATTAGTGGTCTGACATTCATCAATATCATCACAGTGGGTCCCATTACCTAATTGATACAAAATCTTATAATATTAAATGTAGAAGTGACAATGAAAAATTATTAATCTACATACAAATGTAAGAGGGGTACAGGGCCTATTGTCCCCAGCCTGAGTAATGCTTTGTTTTTGTGAACATATGCTTACGTTACATGTTAGTGTGTATTGTCCTGTGTAAACTGCCACTTGGTGGCCTATGAAGAAGACTGCCCCTTGATACTTCAGGACAGCTGGGGTTAAACTTACTATTGAGCAAAATAAAAGTGTTTCTAGCCTGCTGGTGAGTGTCCATCCACATACAGTAGAGGTAGGGTGACAAAACAGCCTGATTGTGTGTGAAAATCAGGAAGGGTCACCAGAGCAGGAGAGTGTGTGATGTGTCTGATGGTGGCACAGAGAGCTAAAGGAGTTAATTAGGCCGGATCCTCAGGATCAACCCAGTACTGTGAGTACAGGAGTGGGACCTCGGAACAGAACGTAGGTGAGTAGAACTTTCACTGGTGTTGATTCTCGACCCCTGCCCTGTGTGTGTCATTTCAGGCAGTGACTTTTTCGTACAGTACGTGTGCAATGGACTTCTACATAGACTTGGGCGAATGAGTCATCAGCATGCTTGCATCGAAGGAACCTTTCTTTACCAGCAGCACTAATTGGTCCTCAGGTCAGTTCCCTGTGAATGGGAAAGGGCAAATGCTGTGGAGAGACTTTATGAATTGGAGGCAAAGCACAATGGTGTTGGAAGGATGGCACAAGAGTGTTGAGGTGTCAGAACAGCGGGAGCAGTTTGCACTAGTTTCTACTGAAGCAATTGCCTCAAAGTAAGTAATGTTCGAGACTTGTGCCCGTGATATCCCTCTTCAGTGGGAGTCAAATGTTTATGCAAGTGAAAGACCGTTTATAAAAGAAACAGGCTCTTTGTGTTCTTTAACCCTCACCAAGGGTAATAACAAACTGAACTGTTGCACTAGGGTGACAGCCGCGGGATGTAATCAGCTAAACTAGGGCTATTTCACAGCAGAGACTTACAGATTCTCACAGTGAAATTCAGATTTTTGTGACATTAGCACTATCATATCAATACATTATAATTATTTATACTGCTTTACCTGAAAATCCATCTTTACAAGCACAGATGAAACTTCCTATTGTGTTAGTGCAGGTGGCATTAGGTGAGCAGATATTACTGGTCAGACATTCATTAATATCATCACATTGGGTTCCATTACCTAATTAATACAAAATGTTACAGAATTAAATCTAGATTTGACAATGAAAATGTAATCATCCACATACATTGTGCAATATATCCATTATTTACTGGTGATTAATTAAAACATATAGCCTGAGGCAGTGCCTGTGTCAGCACCCAGAGCACCTGGGCAAGAGCCATATCCCTGGACAAATGGGGGAGGGGCAAACTTCTGATCAGTAGGGGAGGGTTGGGCCTTGGAGGTAGGAGATAAAATACCCCCAGGATTCTCCTCCAGCAGCTGTGCAGGGCCACAATGTGACTTTGGCTTTGCAGGGCGCACTGCTTGATGATCGTCCCTTTAAACAGAGATGGGTGCGGACAGTTTACGGCTTGGCAGGTGCAATGCCATCCTGGCCAAATCACTGCAGAGCATTTTTTGTTGAGAGACTATCGATAAAGTGTAAGTCCTCTTGTGTTGTGTATGGAGCACTAAGGGTATGTGCCCACATAGTGGTTTAACATCGGTTTAGCAGCGAAAACCGCCGGCGGTTTAGCATAGGTTTTATTTAAATGTATGTAAATCCTAAGCAGCGTTAGGACTTACAAGTAACCCTATGTAATTTAGAAAACGCTGTGCACACATATTGGGTTTATGTGAGCGGATCTGCCAGAGGTTGAGCGGTTTCCTAGCGGTTTAGCAGCATATAGCATGTCAATTCTTCTCAGCGATTTTTGATCGTTTCTGAGGCAGAAAATGAACAAAATCCTCCATAGAAAACCGCCGGAAAAACCGCTGGAAAAACCGACTGTAAAATGCTGTGCAAATGCTGCAAAAACCGCTGAGAAACCGCTGGAAAACTGCTGGGAAACAGCTGGAGACTTCAGAGCTCAGAACTCTAGGCTCCTGCAAATTTCCACCGGTTTACTGACGGTTTGAACGTCACTAAACCACTATGTGGGCACATACCCTAATAGTGCTGCCAAAGAGGTATATGAATGCTCTTCTGTGAATACATATGCTTACAATTTCATATTGAGACACATTGTTGCTCTTTTTTTCTATGGAGAATGGACACAAAAGAATCCTGGTATACATAGTGGAGGATGGAGCTCTCTGCACAATTCTCTGCTGTGTTCAAGGGTCATAAAAAGTATTAAATTGTTTTATATAATAATACAGGTGTCCATAAATATTTATACTAAATAGAGGCCTGATGCTAACACATTGGTAGGGCGCTGACGTTGTGATGGGGGCATTGTATCAATTAAAAAGCATCTAAAACAGAATGGTATTCATACAGTCTGTTTTTTATGCTTTTTTAGTATGTTTTTGCTGCATTTTCCCAGTGCGCTCTCTGCCCCCCACTCCCACCTGCTGTGAGCTCTCTGCAACCCACTCACCCCCTGCTGTGAGCTATCTGCCCCCACTCCCCCTGCAGTTCATGCTCTGCCTCCTCATTGCCTCACCAGCTATGCACGCTCTGCCCTAATTGCGGTGCGCTCTCTGACTCCCACCCTTGTGCAGTCTCTGCCCACCACTCCCCCTGCTGTGTGCTCCCTGGCCCCCACTCCCCCTGTTCTGCACTGTCTGACCCCAATGCCCCCTCTGCTGTGCAGTCTTTGGGCCCCACTCCACCCTGCTGTGCGCTCTCTGGGTCTCATTCCCTACCACCCTGCTGTGCACTGTTTGGCCCCACTCCCCCCTGCTGTGTGATCTCTGGACCCTAACCCCCCCCCCCCCGCTGTGTGCTCTCAGACACCTCACCATCTACATAAGTGTGCACTGTGAAACTATTACAGGATCTTCATGATGTGATCAGTCACATGACTGTGACATCATCCCCCTCGCCGTCTGAGTAACTGCGTTGTGGGAAACTGTTATGGTACCTTTACACGCAGCAACAGGTAACAGGTTTTGCACAGGTAACTTACTGGCTGCAGTGAAATCATGGAGACATAGTTCCATTTGTATACAGCAACAAGATAGAACCATGTCTCCATGATTTCACTGCAACCAGTAAGTTACCTGTGGAAAACCTGTTACCTGTAGCTGCGTGTAAAGGTACTATTATGTGACCTGTGGTGGTATCACAGTCATACGGTCAGTCACATGACCATGACATAATCACAGGTCCTGATGAACCTTATCAGTGTCGGCAGCGGAGTGGGCAGTGGGTGGTGTCGAGTTACAGGCATCGGTTGAAGGATTGCGTCAAGTCTGGTGGTCAATGGCACTGCTGGCGGTAGTGTGCAAGGGGCCACTAATGCCAGCCGATACCTTTTTAGCACACCCATCACCTGGGTGTGCTAATATGTCACAGCGGGGGTGACGTGTGATACGCGGGCAACTGGATGGAAGAGGAGGAGCCACTTCACGATTATGTGCGTATATATATTACTAGCTGTAGTACCCGGCTACGCCCGGGTTAATAAATAACTGCTGTTAGCTATAACAAAATAGAATTTGAATATGTCATATTAATGACCTGTAGGAAAATAGAAGCTGAGCTGTGATTGATTGCTATAGGCAGCCTAATAAATCTCCAGCCAACAGTAAACCCTCCCCCTGGCCGGGTAGTATATGTTACCTCACACATACACATAACAGACAGCTCATGTAGATAGGGGCAAAATTGTTTGGTGAACTGGAACGCGCAGGGTTAAAATTTCGTCTCACAACATAGCCTATGACGCTCCCGGGGTCCAGATGTGTGACTCTGCAAAATTTTGCGGCTGTAGCTGCGACGGTGTAGATGCCAATTCCGGATATACACACATACACACATACACACATACACACATTCAGCTTTATATATAAGATATATTATTATTTATTTATAGAGCACCATTGATTCCATGGTGCTGTACATGAGAAAGGGATACATACAAACAAGTTAAAAATACAAACTCTCAGTGACAGACTGGTACAGAGAGAGAGGATCCTGCCCTTGCGGGTTTACATTCTTTTTTGCATTCTACAGGGTAGTGGGGAGAGAGACAGAAGGATGGGTATGCTCGGTTGGTGGTGGAGCGCCAGGTCCAGTGGTGGTCGAGCGCCAGGTTTAATGGTGGTGGAGCGCCAGGTCTAATGGTGATGGAGCGCCGGGTCTAATGGTGGTGGAGCGCCGGGTCCAGTGGTACTGAGGTGGCACTGTGCTCATTGCAGGCTGTTCTGAAGAGATGGTTTTCAGGTTCCGCTTTGTAAGTCAATGTTAGGGTGCATTCACATGCTGCGTATTTGCTGTGTATTTTTACACGAGTGCGCTTGCAGTTTTTGTAGAAAAAATCAGGAATGGCTGATTAAAACTAGCAGTGGGTGATTAAATACAGAAGTGGAGCACTTGTTTCTATGAGACTTTTCCTCTGATTGTTCCACTCCTAGTTTTGGCTACAAAAACTGCAACAGCATTCACATACAAATACGCAGTAAATACGCAGCGTGTGAACTCACCCTTAGTAGTTATAATTGGATATGCTGGGGAATTGGGATCCAGTGGAGAGATTTCCAGAGGGGAGAAGTGGAGGAGCAGCAAGGAAAGAGTTGGATTAGTCGGGCAGCAGAGTTAAAAGTAGATTGGAGAACTGAAAGAGTGTTAGCAGGGAGGCCACAGAGGAGGAAGTTGCAGTAGTCAAGATGGGAGTTGATGAGGGCATGCACTACTAGTTTAGTAGATTGAGGGTTGAGATAGGGACAGATTCTGGAAATAATTTTGAGTTGGAGGTGACAGGAGGTGGCGAGAGCTTGAATGAGTGGTCTGAAGGATAAGGCAGAGTCAAGGATCACTCCGAGGCAGCGGACTTCAGGACTTCTCTTTTTTTTCTCTTTCCTTCATTAAATTCAACCATGAAATAAGGAAAAAAATATTTAATCATGTGAGAAACCTTGCAAACTAGGAAGACAAAAGAAACAAAGTTATGGCTAGACACTGAATTTTTGAAAAACTATATCTCTAATGAGATGATTCCCAGAGGATTGAGGTTGAATAAAAAATGTACCTATCCGTACCCAGAAGGTTTTTTGGAAGAGTGGAACTCTGCACTGTCCGCTTGTTCTCTTAATTTGATGAGAATAATAGTACAATATGAAGAAATGGAACTCAAAGAAATACAAAATGATAATGAGGACATCAGTAAAAAGTTGGACAAAAACACAAAACCCACTAATTACAAAGACCTATTAGATAGTCTGGACAAAAGGATAGAAAATCTGGAGAATCAGATAATAGAGACCAAGAAAAATAAATTTGAAAGGTATAGCATGGACTATGAGCTGGGTGATATATACTCATGGAAGAGAACAAAACTGAATCCAAAAGACATTCCCACTAAACCTCCTAAACATCCACCTAAGAATCCTTTGAAAAACCCATCCAAAATTCCAAAAGGAAAAGGGAAACGAAAAAAATAAAAAAAAGTTACCTTCCACCCTGAAACCACAGTGGAAACTATTTCCTTTTCTGAATCAAGTGATGGTGAGGAATTGTTAACACCCAGAGGTCTGCTGCAGCGTTCCAGCGACCTCTCCCTGCACCCTCAGCAGCCAGAGAAGTCGTCCCCGCCTGGCACCCACGTTCCAGCGCCCTCTGCTGGAGTAGCGCCACTCTGCTCCTCTCACTTCCGGTACCACTGCTTGAGCACATGAAACAGCATCTCCACACCTATTTCTTCTGAAGAGACTGCAGAGAGCATGCTCCTCCCCTCAGCCAATCGCCTAGCCTCTGTGTCCTGCCAATCAGGACCGCCCTGCTGATATATAAGCTTCCTGTTCCTGTCAGTCTTTGCCAGGGCAACTTCTACCTATTGAAGTAGCTAATCCTGGTCTGGTCAGGTTGTTCCTTGTTTTGCTGGTTAACTGATTTCTGTGTGTTTCCTCCTACAGATCTCCGCCTTACTGGCTCCTTGCTGACTTCCGTGTTCCGGGTCACCCTTCTGGATCCCTTCCTTGCTGGATTGCTGATTCAGTTCCCGCTCCGGATTCTCTGGTTTCCGGTTCTCTGTGTTCTATCTTACCCGGTTGCTGTATTGTTTCCACGTCGCCTTGGGTCGGTTTAACACACGTGTCCGCTTCATTGGTCCCTTCGAGGCTGGTCCCGGCGGTATCCCTGTATAGGGGTCAAGCGCTCCGGGGTCTCCCTCGCTGGTGTTCCGGTGCTGTGGCCGTGTGGCCCTCCCCTGGGGCATGGGTTCTATTCTGTTCTGTTCTGTTCTGTTCAATAAACCCGTTAACTCGACTGTACTGGTCCGCCTCTCTATCAACCAGGTATCAGCATCCTCTTTACGCGGTCCAGTGGGTCCACGTGTGGGGTCCGTCAGTAGGACGTGACAGGAATACAAGGAAAGCAGTGAGGAAAGTCCAGTAATGAGTGATAACAAAAGGCGCAAAATAAACGTGTCAAAAAACCGGGGAGGAGGGCTGGAAGAAAGCATTCCCATAAAAAGAAATGTTCAAAGGAGATATTGAAAACGGAGGACTCAGTTTGGAATCTTTCAGCCCAGATTTTGAGAGAAAATCACATATCTGTACTGGCAAAGGGATCGAGTTTCTCACGTACAGGAAGATTTGACCTATTCAAAACTCTCCTGGATGTTAATAAACTTGCAAGGAATATTACCGTGAAATGGCATTTTTTTTAATGAAAATGAGAATACAAGTGATGACATGGAAGAAGTTACAGAGATTTCTAGTCAAAACCGTGACATCAATACAGTGATTCCTAATTTTGAAGAACTACAGAAAATTATGATCCTCAGACAAATAGGTTTGGATTCTGTGGCATCAGTACAGCAAGATAAAAGGAATAAATTCCAGGTGAAAAATAATGTCTATTACCCCCTGTAATCAAGACCAGCAGTATTGGATCAGTTCCAAGATGTGGTGAAGGAGGAACTAATTAGATTGGACCGATGCCCCAGAAAAGCGGCCAAAGGAAACCTCACCAAAAGTGAAATAACTGCTCTAAAAGAAATCAGAGCTAACAAAACCTTGGTGGTGCGGAAGGCAGACATAGGTGGGGCTATTGTTATAGTCGATGCAGGACTATATTATCAAAGCAATATGTAGATGTTAAATAATCGGGAAATTTATGTCCCTTTGGGGGGGGATCCAACCTTGAAGTTTCAGAAAGATCTATTAATGTTATTAAAGGAGGAAAAAAATCTATATCTATAACTGGAGGAACAGTTATTAAAGGAGGGTCTGGAGATGAGAGTACTCACCCAAAAAATGTTTGACTATTTGTATATTGAAACACCAATTATTCCCATTTTCCATTCTCTCCCAAAGATAAACAAGGCTGGATTTCCTCCTAAATTCAGGCCTATTGTGTCTGGCATAGGCTCTTTGAATAAAAAGCTTGGAGCATGGGTTAATTACATGTTGCAACACCTAGTAAGAACCATACCAGGATACATAAGAGATACTAAAGGTGTGGTCACACGCGGCGATGTCGCCAGCGACATTGCCGAAAAGTGACGTCACAGCGATGTCGCGGGCGATATTGCAAGTGCGTCGCGCTGTGTGACAGCGCGACGCAACTGCAAATTATCGCTGGTCGCAGGTTGACAGGTTTATGAACATGTTCATAAACCTGTCAACCTGTGACCAGCGATTAGGCTGGATCGCGCCGTCTGACATTGTTGGCGGCGTGATCCAGCCTATAGCGCAGCGTTCCTAAGCCATCGCTCGCTGGGCTGAGCCCAGCCCAGTGAGTGATGGCTCCGCCCACATCGCCGCCGCGTCACCGGCAACGTCGTGCCGTGTGACAGCTGGCCTGCGATGTCGGAAGCGAGCGGGCACCCGCGCATCGCTTCCGACATCGCAGGCCAGATCGCCACGTGTGACCCCACCTTAAGGAAGTGCTGCAATCTTTTGATGATTTTGTCTGGAGTGAAAATATGGGATGTCTAACAGCAGATGTAATAGCTCTATACCCTTCTATATGTTTTGAAACAGCCATTCCAGCACTGAAACATTCACTGGAGAGGTATAGTGGGTATGATGTAAATGCAAGGGATTTTCTTATTGATGCAGTTAGATTTCTTTTGAATCGTAATTACTTCTCATTTGATGGCAAATTTTTCATTCAAAAACAGGGTGTTAGTATGGAAGGGAAATTTTCCCCTTCGCTGGCAAACCTGACTATGGCATACTGGGAAGAACTTATTCTTTTCACTGAGAACAATCCATTCTTGTCAAAATTGATGTGGTACGGTAGTTACATTGACGTCCTCCTGCTGGTGTGTGTGTATGGGGGGGTGATGAAAGGGAGGCAGAAAAATTTGGTTAGTTTTTGAACAACAACAATTTTAACTTTAAATTTACTTTTAAGTATAATAGAAACGAGATCAGCTTCCTGGAAATCACCCTCATTGCCAGTAGGGAATCGCGAAGGTGTCAGTTACACCATATAGAAAGGATACAGATACAAATACAGTATTAAAGTTTAACTCGTGTCATCTGTACCATGTGACCCACAATATACCTACTGGTGAATTGATGCGTATGAAAAGGAATTGTTCAGAGGAAAGTGAGGTGGAAAAAGAACTTGACAAAAAATGTGAGAGTTTGGAGAAAAGGGGTTATTTTAATAAACTTCTAAAAAAAAGAAAAAGTGATTAAAATGGATAGAAACATTTTGGAAAATAAAGATAGAACTGAAAAACAAAGGAAAAGAAAGAGCTGTATCAATTTTACTACAGAGGATAGTGAGGATTTCAACAAAGTTGTTGGAATCATTAAAACATATACATCAATTTTACAATAGGATAAATTAGTAAGAAAAAGTTCTAGAAAAAAATGTGATACAATTCATAGCTAAAAAAGCCTCAACAATTGGTTCAATGGTCTCACCTAGCCTTTTATTGATGGAGAAAGAGAGAGAAGAAAAAAATTGGTTAAAGATCACTGTTTTTTTTAAATGTTGGCAGAATGTTTGCATTACCATATATACTCGAGTATAAGCCGACCCGAGTATAAGCCGAGGCCCCTAATTTTACCCTCCAAAACTAGGGAAATTTATTGACTTGAGTATTAGCCTAGGGTAAGAAATGGAGCAGAACCCCATCCTGTTATATAGCCCCCCATCCCGGTATATAGCGCCCCCCATCAGTGGTATACAGGCCCCAGCAGTGGTATACAGGGCCCCAGCAGCGGTATAGAGGGCCCCAGCAGCGGTATAGAGGGCCCCAGCAGAGGTATACAGGGCCCCAGCAGAGGTACACAGGGCCCCAGCAGTGGTATACAGGGCCCCAGCAGAGGTATACAGGGCCCCAGCAGTGGTATACAGGGCCCCAGCAGTGGTATACAGGGCCACAGCAGCGGTATACAGTCCCCCTGCAGCAGTGGTATACAGCCCCCCCTCCTTAGTATGTGTCCCCCAGGCTGCAGCACATATTAAAATAACAAACATTTCATTCATCACCTTTCCGACGTCGCTCCTCCGCTCCCGGCTTATTCCTACTTGTGCCGGTGTCATGTGACCGGGCGCAGCAGATGACGTCATCTGCTGTGCCCGGTCACATCACACCGGCACAAGCAGGAAGAAGCCGGGACCGGAGGAGCGGCGCCGGAAAGGTGATCTATGAAATGTTTTTTATATTTTAATATGTGCTGCAGCCTGGGGGACACATACTAAGGAGGGGGGCTGTAGATCACTAATGGGGTCAGTGTAGTGCAATATGCACCGCTCCCCCCGCCGCTGATGGACAGGGGGATGCCGTGCATATTCATTACACTAATGAGGCGGCCCCACGTGACCGCCTGCGGCCACTGCGGCGCTCTCCTGCCTCCTCCAGCCCCCGGTCACAGCCCCCCCCAAGCAAATACACCGTGACTCGAGTATAAGCCGAGGGGGCACTTTTCAGCACAAAAATTGTGCTGAAAAACTCGGCTTATACTCGAGTATATACGGTAGTTGTAATCATGCAGTACAAAGCAAGGAATTCACGTCCACTAGTACAGGGAAGTCGTGCCCTATTAAAGACTTCATAAACTGCAACACTGCTGGCCTATATAGGATGCACCACAGGCCCTTTCAAGAGGAGAATCAGGAGACATATGTCAGACGCTACAGGAGAACTTAAAACAAATGTGTCCGCTGTCTCTAGGCACTTTTCAGTAAAACATGTAGGGGATACTTCAGTACTCAAATTCCGCGGTATAGAAAAAATTAAAAGATCTTTGAGAGGCGGAAACTTCAAAAAGAAGCTTTTGAATAGAGAAACTTTCTTGATGCTGAAATTGAATACAAGACATCCAACAGGAATGAATATCAGAAGGGATCTGATTCTGTAGTATGACTGAATAAGGCTTGGGGTGCATTGGTGTTGTTGGGGTTGACGTGCAGGCTCCGTCTTGGAGCGGGATTCCGCTGGCGTTGGCATGGCATTGCCACAGTGTGGTGGTGTGCGGTGCCGCAGTGGAGGAGTGTGGGTGGCGGGGCCTGGGGCGCATGCGGGTAACGGCGTGGGAGTGCCGGGGTTTGGGGTCTTGCACGGTTTTGTGGCAGACGGTTTGACACTGCAGGCCGTGTTGGACTGTCTGCTGTGGGGTGGTGTGGTATTTCGGGCTCCAATGTTTTTATGCTGGTGTTTGCGTGCGCCTTGGGTCCAGTTGCCCATGTCGGTCTGTGGCGGCATTGGCATAGCGTTACGCTGCGGTTGCTCTGGGTTGGTGTTGCCGGGGTCCTGCTCTGTGGCAGGGCCGGGGTGGCGGCTCCAAGGGCACTATTATGGCCCTGGCTTAAATAATATACCGTGGAATATTGTTACATTATCTTTTAAAGTAAATTCCCCTTATAAGAGAAAGGATAACAACAGCTATCCTCTAGGCCAGGCTCCGTATATGAAAAGTCCATGCATCAGTTGCGATATTTTTGAACGTTACCTTTGATAGAAAATTGGGTCAGAAGTGCAGTTAGTAGAAGGACGGGGAGATTTAGGATATTAATACTGTTCCCTGAGGATGGGGAAAAGATTGATGGGAGAGATGAGATTCACTCAGGAGATGTAACAAATGGGAATAATTAATGAAGAGTGGGCCCAAAAAAGAATGGATCTATGGTGAGGAAGGGACATAGCTAGACAGTGTGCCATGAGAGTTAATATGGAAAATAATGAGTTTTAGAGGTTCTTATAGGAGACTAATAAGAATAACTGTCAATAATGATGCATATGGTTGTATTACTATTCGTATAATTAATATATGTGTTTTTCATTGCAGAAAGATAGGTTCCCATAGTTCTATTTCCATATGGTAACTTAGAAGCAGATTTTGAGATGAAGTACACTGTTCCATAACTGTAGTTTTTCACTGTGGATTTATAGTTGGATTTCTATATGAACAAGAGAATTTTCAATGTTTAAGTAAGGCCCCTTACACATCAGCAGTAAGCGCTGATCACGGCAGTTGTGGTAAAAAAAACGCAACTGCCGCGGTTACCGCATAACGGCCGCACTTGTGGTTCACTTGCGGCAAGCCCCATACAATGTCTATGGGGCTTGCAGCAGGTGCGGCAAGTGCGGTATAGTTGCGTTTTCGGCACTTGCGGCAGATGCGGGCACGAAAAAAACGTCCGCATCTGCATGTTGCCTGAAGACATGATAAACTGACCTGTGTGTTTTTACATGTTAAGAAACCTGTTTTTACCTGAATACGAAAAAATGGAAATTTTATAAAGAACTCAAGGTGCAATTTTCCCCAACTCACTGGACAATTCTTGGAAGTGATATGTTTAACATGGGGACGCGGGTGTATGTGCTCGGGTGTGGATTGCCGTGCGCATCCTGTACGCACCCATTGCCCGCCATGTATGATTCGGATGCTTGCGTACAAATCATATGTTCTTGTTCGCACCCTGAACGCAACAGCATCCACATGCGTACAAATCATAAATGGAGGGCAATGGGTGCGCACAGGGTGCGCATGACAATCCGCACCCGAGCGCATACACCTGCGTCCCCATGTAAAACATAGGGGTGTGTGGTGTATGCGCTCGGCTTGCGTTCGCCCACCGCAATACGCTGCGGCGGGGAACGCAAGACTGAAGGCGGCCTTATACTGTTACTGTGCAGTTTCTGTAATTCACCAGTACTGGTAGTAATTGTATTTCTGTATCATACTGCTGTGCTTGTTATATGCCAGTACTGATTTAGGCTGTGGTCACAGTTGCCATGCGTTTTTTTTAAGTGATTTAACAAAACTCATGCTTTTTTTCATGTCAGCATGAGTTTTGTAAGGTGTGTGATGGCTCCCTGCGTTTTTGGGTGCGTTTTTGAATCTGCACCTAAAAATAGTGCTTGTAGTATTTTTTTGAGCGTTTTGAAAAACGCATGCGTTTTTGTAGAAAACGCATGCGTTTTTATAACATGGGTTCCTATGGAAAACGCATGCAAAAACGCATGTACAGTTAGTACCTTTTAGTGCCATTCAAAAACGCATGCGTTTCCCATAGGAGCCCATGTTAAAAAAACGCATGCGTTTCCGGAAAAACGCATGCGTTTTTTTAACATGGGCTCCTATGGGAAACGCATGCGTTTTTGAATGGCACTAAAAGGTACTAACTGTACATGCGTTTTTGCATGCGTTTTCCATAGGAACCCATGTTATAAAAACGCATGCGTTTTCTACAAAAACGCATGCGTTTTTGGATATGCTCCAAAAACGCATGGGACAGTCACACATGCTTTTTGGCTATTAGGGCATGCGTTTTTTAACATGGGGGCCTATGGGTGCGTTTTTTACATGCGTTTTTGAAAACGCAGGTCTCCAAAAATGCATGTGAAAAATGGTACTGTGACCACAGCCTTAGACTGTTTATTCCTTGTTTTATAGTTTTTACCGCAATCAAGTTCACCTCATCACCTCAATAAAATATAGACTCCAGAAATCCTACAGTCTGTTCCTTGGGGAAGTGAAAGAGGGTTAAGCTGTATGCTAGATATCCACAGCCCCACATGTGGAAGAAGGCAGAACAGTAAAAATGGACTCTGCCCACAGGAGTTGGTTGTACGGACTGTACGGGACCGCTAACACCTCTTAGCAGCGACGCATCTGGGCAAAGGGGAAATTAAAGGTGCAGTGCCAGATTGGCCATGTCACTGCTAAGCATTTTTTGTTGGTCGACTATTAATAAAGTGTAAGTCCTCTTGTGTTGTGTATGGAGCAGAAATAGTGCTGCCAAAGAAATATATGAACGCCATTCTGTACCTATAATTTCATATTGAGACACACTGTTGTTTTTTTTTCTATAGAACACAGTCACAAAAGAATCATGGTATACAAAGCGGAGGATGGAGCTCTATGCACAATTCTGTGCTGTATTCAGGGGCCCCTCAAATGTCAAATTATTTGATTCAATCCGGATATCCATATATATAGGGGTTTGTGCCACATGGCCAAAAATAGAGAAACAAAAAGATCACTCAATTTTACCTTGAGTTGCTGCAGATTTCCTCCATGTTTCTTCTTAAAACCAGTCTCTATTTTTGGCCATTCAAGTTTCCATCCTGTTACTGATGAATTAATTATATGTTCCTTTACATAGTGTTAGTAATAAGTTCTGTTATATAGAGGAACTTGTTCTAGATGATGGAGTTCTCAGGAGACAATCACCATACCCTCACTATCAGACTGCAGGAAACTTCTATCTACTGTATGGTTCTTTACAGGTTCTCACAGTAAAATTCAGAATAATGTGGCAATACCACTATCATTTCAATACATTATGATCCTTTGTATTGCTTTACCTGAGAATCCATCTTTACAAGCACAGATGTAATTTCCTATTGTGTTACTGCAGGCTGCATTAGGTGAGCAGATATTGCTGGTCTCACATTCATCAATATCATCACAGTGGGTTCCATCTCCTAATTGATACAAAATAATATAACATTAGATAGAGATGGAACAATGAAAATGTATTAATCTACATACATTGTGCAATATAAACATTAATTAAAAAGATGTATAGCCTGAGGCAGTGCCTGCGTCAGCACCAAGCACACCTGGGTAAGAGTCAGATCCCTGGACAAAATAGGGGAAGGGGTAAACTTCCCATGAGTAGTGACGAGATGGGCCTTGGGGGCTGGAGAGAAAATGGCCTCTAGACCCCTCACCCAGCAGGGCCACCGTAGACTTTTCACATTAGTATTGCTTTACCTGAGAATCCATAATTACAGGTACAGATGAAACCTCCTAATGTGTTAGTGCAGGTTGCATCAGGTGAGCAGATATTATTGGTCTCACATTCATCAATATCATCACACTGGACTATGAAGAAGACTGCCCCTTGATACTTCAGGACAGCTGGGGTTAAACTTACTATTGAGCAAAATAAAAGTGTTTCTAGCCTGCTGGTGAGTGTCCATCCACATACAGTAGAGGTAGGGTGTAAGGGACAAAACAGCCTGATTGTGTGTGAAAATCAGGAAGGGTCACCAGAGCAGGAGAGTGTGTGATGTGTCTGATGGTGGCACAGAGAGCTAAAGGAGTTAATTAGGCCGGATCCTCAGGATCAGTAATAGAGAGTATGGAGGGCTCAACGTATGTAGGATTGGGTGCACCAATAAAAAGAGAGAGCAAAAAATTGTATAGATTGGGCACACCAAGAAAGATTAATGTACGTCCACAAGTAGATTAAGGTGTCAAAAAAAGTATTGTTTCTTTATTAGGTCACACAGTACATAGATCAGACCAACGTTTCGGCCAGCAGGCCTTCATCAGGGTACCATAGTACTGGTGATGGGTCAAAAGGCAGAACAAAATAGATCTGTCTGGAATCAATCAATGTTCCAAATGCTTAGGGTAGTAAGATCTGGAGACAATCAAAGGTGGTCACCAGACCAATCAATAATGTTTAACAGGTACTGATACTTGAAAATGCCAAACCTGGGGCTTGGGCACATCTATGAAAGCTGAGTCAAGGCTCAGAGGTATACGGAACCTTGTGTGCGTCCCTGCTGGGTGCGAGGAGATGTGCACATCTCCTCGCACCCAGCAGGGACGCACACAAGGTTCCGTATACCTCTGAGCCTTGACTCAGCTTTCATAGATGTGCCCAAGCCCCAGGTTTGGCATTTTCAAGTATCAGTACCTGTTAAACATTATTGATTGGTCTGGTGACCACCTTTGATTGTCTCCAGATCTTACTACCCTAAGCATTTGGAACATTGATTGATTCCAGACAGTTCTATTTTGTTCTGCCTTTTGACCCATCACCAGTACTATGGTACCCTGATGAAGGCCTGCTGGCCGAAACGTTGGTCTGATCTATGTACTGTGTGACCTAATAAAGAAACAATACATTTTTTTGACACCTTAATCTACTTGTGGACGTACATTAATCTTTCTTGGTGTGCCCAATCTATACAATTTTTTGGATCCTCAGGATCAACCCAGGACTGTGAGTACAGCAGTGGGACCTCGGAACAGAACGTAGGTGAGTAGAACTTTCACTGGTGTTGATTCTTGACAAATCAAAAAGAAGGATTAGCTCCAACCACCTAATATTCCCAGGACTCCCAGGCAAACCGGAAAGTGGCTTGGCAACCACCAGTAGCAATAGAAAAAGGTGTAGAATCCAGTGCCTCAAAATTCCTTTTTATTTTCAAAAATTTTAAAAATCACACATGCTCCAGAGGGGCTCCTGGACGCGTTTCGTGGGTCTAGCCCACTTAATCGCCACTGACGATTAAGTGGGCTAGACCCACGAAACGCGTCCAGGAGCTCCTCTGGAGCATGTGTGATTTTTTAAAGTTTTTGAAAATAAAAAGGAATTTTGTGGCATCGGATTCTACACCTTTTTCTGTTGATTCTTGACCCCTGCCCTGTGTGTGTCATTTCAGGCAGTGACTTTTTCGTACAGTACGTGTGCAATGGACTTCTACATAGACTTGGGCGAATGAGTCATCAGCATGCTTGCATCGAAGGAACCTTTCTTTACCAGCAGCACTAATTGGTCCTCAGGTCAGTTCCCTGTGAATGGGAAAGGGCAAATGCTGTGGAGAGACTATATGAATTGGAGGCAAAGCACAATGGTGTTGGAAGGATGGCACAAGAGTGTTGAGGTACCAGAACAGCGGGAGCAGTCTGCACTAATTTCTACTGAAGTAATTGCCTCAAAGTAAGTAACGTTCAAGACTTGTGCCCGTGATATCCCTGTTCAGTGGGAGTCAAATGTTTATGCAAGTAAAAGACCGTTAATAAAAGAAACAGGCTCTTTGTGTTCTTTAACCCTCACCGAGGGTAATAACAAACTGAACTGTTGCATTGGGGTGATGGCCGCGGGATGTACTCAGCTAAACTAGGGCTATTCCACAGCCAAGACTTAGCCTCACCTTCCACAGCGCAATGCCCTGGCTCTCCAAACACATTGTGCAATATATTCATTATTTACTTGTGTTTAATTAAAGACATGTTTAGCCTGAGGCAGGACGTGCGTCACCACCCAGCAAACCTGGTCAAAAGCCAGATCCCTGGACAAATAGGGAAGGGGGCAAACGTCCCATCAATATAGTTGGGTTGGTCCTCGATGGAAGGAGAGCAAATGCCCCCCAGGCCTTTCCACCAGCAGATGTACAAGGCTGCCATGTGACTATGACTTTGCAGGGTGCTGCTCGATGACCATTACTTTAAAAGACATGAGTGTGCACAGTATACTGTGCGACCATGTCTCCTAGCAGTGACGCGGCCAAGCACAAGCAAAACAAAGGAGCAGTTCCAGCCCGACCATGTCACTGCTACCACACATGGCGGCTCAGTGCACTGTGCATGGGTTTGTCTCTTAAAGTAAGGACCACTAAGCAGCACATCTTGCACAGTCACATGTACTGGAGAAGCTTTCATTGGAGATAAATATAAAATAAGATGTGAAGGTGCACTGAGCTCTTCAAGGCTGCAACGAGTGCTTCACTAGTATGTTTAAAAAAAAAAAACACATTTTGGCAAATACATTCACTAATTTTAACACTAAAATTACAGTTTTTATTACAGTTTTGATCCAGAAAATATTGTACTTGGTCTGAACAGGCATTTTGTGTTGATACACTATCAATAAAATGTAAATCCTCTTGTTCTGTATATTTAGCAGTGATAGATAATGCTGCCAAAAAAGTATAAGAATGCTCTTCTGTGAATACATATGCCTACAATTTCATATTGTTACACACTGTTGTATTTTTTCTTTGGAAACTAGATACAAAACAATCATGGTATACATAGTGGAGGATGGAGCTCTCTGCACAAGTCTCTGCTGTGTTCAGGGGCGCTAAAAAATGTCAAATTGTTCTATATAACCTGGTTGGCCAATTTTACCAATTGCTGCAGTTTTCCTCCATGTTACTTCTCCACATTGGTCTCTATTATTGACCAATTGGTTCACCATCCTGTTGCTGATGTGTTAACTATTATATGTTCCCTTATATGAGAAGTCTTCATACAGTACAGATTCCTGGTCCGATCAGTGTAGTGTAGGTAATAAGTTCTGTTATATAGAGGAACTTGTTCTAGATGGTGGAGTTCTCAGGAGACAATCACCATACCCTCACTATCAGACTGCAGGAGACTTCTATCTACTTTATGGTTCCTTGGTTCTATGGTTCTTTACAGGTTCTTACAGTGAAATTCAGATTTTTGTGACAATAGCACTATCATACCAATACATTATAATTATTTATACTGCTTTACCTGAAAATCCATCTTTACAAGCACAGATGAAACTTCCTATTGTGTTAGTGCAGGTGGCATAAGATGAGCAGATATTGCTGATCTGACATTCATTAATATCATCACATTGGGTTCCATTACCTAATTAATACAAAATGTTATAGAATTAAATCTAGATTTGACAATGAAAATGTAATCATCCACATACATTGTGCAATATATCCATTATTTACTGGTGATTAATTAAAACATAGAGATTGAGGCAGTGCCTGTGTCAGCACCCAGAGCACCTGGGCAAGAGCCATATCCCTGGACACATGGGGGAGGGGAAAACTTCTGATTAGTAGGGGAGGGTTGGGCCTTGGGGGCAGTAGAGAAAATGCCCCCCAGGCCTCTTCCCCAGCAGCTGTGCAGGGCTACCATGTGACTTTGGCTTTACAGGGCGCACTGCTTAATGATCGTCACTTTAAACAAAGATGGGTGCGGACAGTTTACTGTGCAGCCATGTCTCCTAGCAGTGACACGGCTTGGCAGGTGCAATGCCATCCTGGACAAATCACTGCAAGGCATTTTTTGTTGAGAGACTATGGATAAAGAGTAAGTCCTCTTGTGTTGTGTATGGAGCACTAATAGTGCTGCCAAAGAGATATATGAATGCTCTTCTGTGAATACATATGCTTACAATTTCATATTGAGACACATTGTTGCTCTTTTTTTCTATGGAGAATGGACAAGAATCCTGGTATACATAGTGGAGGATGGAGCTCTCTGCACAATTCGCTGCTGTGTTCAAGGGTCATAAAAAGTGTTAAATTGTTTTATATAATGCAGGTGTCCATAAATATTTATACTAAATGGAGGCCCGATGCTAACGCATTGGTTGGGCGCTGATGTGTGATGGGGGGCATTGTATCAATTAAAAAGCATCCAAAACAGAATGGTATTCATACAGTCTGTTTTTTATGCTTTTTAGTGTGTTTTTGCTGCATTTTTTTCCAGTGTGCTCTTTGCCCCCCACTACACCCCTGCTGTGAGCTCTCTGCCCCCCACTCCCCCTACAGTTCATGCTCTGCTTCCTCATTCCCTCACTAGCTGTGCACGCTCTGCCCCAACTGCGGTGCGCTCTCTGACACTCACCCTTGTGCACTCTCTGCCCACCACTCCCCCCATGCTGGGCGCTCTCTGCACTCCACGCACCCCCTGCTGTGTGCTCCTGGGTCTCACTCCCTACCACACTGCTGTGCACTCTTTGGCCCCCACTCCCCCCTGCTGTGTGATCTCTGGCCCCTACTCCCCCCCACTGTGTGCTCTCAGACCCCCAACCATCTAAGTAAGTGTGCGCTATGAAACTATTACAGGACCTTCATGATGTGATCAGTCACATGACCGTGACATCATCCCCCTCGCGTCTGAGTAACTGCGTGCTGGGAAACTGCGGTGGTATCACAGTCATACGCTAAGTCACATGACTATGACATAATTACATATCTTGTTGAACCTTATCAGTGTCGGCAGCGGAGTGAGCGGTTTGTTGTCTGTGGTGTCGAGTTACAGGCATCAGTTGTAGGTTTGCGTCATGTCTGGTTGTCAGTGGCACTGCTGGCAGTAATGTGTGAGGGGCCACTAATGCCGGCAGATACCATTTTAGAACACCAATCACCTGGGTGTGCTAATATGTCACAGTGGGAGTGACATGTGTATACGCAGACAACTGGACGAAAGTGGAGGAGCCACTTCACGATTATGTGCATATGTATTATATATTATTATTATTATTTATTTATTATTTACTAGCTGTGAGCCCGATGCAAATGCATCGGGATTCTAGAATGTGCATTAATTTGATTATAGTAGTTATAGCTGGTGTGAGGACTTTTCGGGGGGGTGTGAATAGTTTTTGGGGAGTCCCATACTTTTTTTGGGGGGTCCCATACTTTTTTGGGGGGGGGTCACATACTTTTTTGGGGGGGGTCACATACTTTTTTTGGGGGGTCACATACTTTTTTTGGGGGGTCACATACTTTTTTGGGGGGGGTCACATACTTTTTTTGGGGGGTCAGATACTTTTTTGGGGGGGTCAGATACTTTTTTTGGGGGGGTCACATACTTTTTTTGGGGGGTCACATACTTTTTTTGGGGGGTCACATACTTTTTTGGGGGGTCACATACTTTTTTGGGGGGGCCACATACTTTTTTTGGGGGGTCACATACTTTTTTTGGGGGGTCACATACTTTTTGGGGGGGGTCACATACTTTTTTTTGGGGGGTCACATACTTTTTTGGGGGGGGGTCACATACTTTTTTGGGGGTCACATACTTTTTTTGGGGGGTCACATACTTTTTTGGGGGGTCACATACTTTTTTGGGGGGTCACATACTTTTTTTGGGGGGTCACATACTTTTTTTAGGGGGTCAGATACTTTTTTGGGGGGGGTCACATACTTTTTTTGGGGGGTCACATACTTTTTTGGGGGGGTCACATACTTTTTTTGGGGGGGTCACATACTTTTTTGGGGGTCACATACTTTTTTTGGGGGGTCACATACTTTTTTGGGGGGGTCACATACTTTTTTGGGGGGTCACATACTTTTTTGGGGGGGTCACATACTTTTTTGGGGGGGTCACATACTTTTTTGTTTTGTCACATACTTTTTTGGGGGGTCACATACTTTTTTGGGGGGTCACATACTTTTTTTGGGGGGTCCAATACTTTTTTTGGGGGGTCCAATACTTTTTTTTTGGAGGTCACATAGTTTTTTGGGGGGTCACATACTTTTTTGGGGGGGTCACATACTTTTTTTGGGGGGTCACATACTTTTTTGGGGGTCACATACTTTTTTTGGGGGGTCACATACTTTTTTGGGGGGGTCACATACTTTTTTGGGGGGGTCACATACTTTTTTTGGGGGGTCAGATACTTTTTTGGGGGGGGTCACATACTTTTTTTGGGGGGTCACATACTTTTTTTGGGGGGTCACATACTTTTTGGGGGGGGTCACATACTTTTTTTGGGGGGGTCACATACTTTTTTGGGGGGTCACATACTTTTTTGGGGGTCACATACTTTTTTTGGGGGGTCACATACTTTTTTGGGGGGGTCACATACTTTTTTGTTTTGTCACATACTTTTTTGGGGGGTCACATACTTTTTTTGGGGGGTCCAATACTTTTTTTGGGGGGTCCAATACTTTTTTTTTGGAGGTCACATAGTTTTTTGGGGGGTCACATACTTTTTTGGGGGGGTCACATACTTTTTTTGGGGGGTCACATACTTTTTTTGGGGGGGTCACATACTTTTTTGGGGGGGGTCACATACTTTTTTTGGGGGGTCACATACTTTTTTTGGGGGGTCACATACTTTTTTTGGGGGGTCACATACTTTTTTGGGGGTCACATACTTTTTTTGGGGGGTCACATACTTTTTTGGGGGGGTCACATACTTTTTTTGGGGGGTCACATACTTTTTTGTTTTGTCACATACTTTTTTGGGGGGTCACATACTTTTTTGGGGGGTCACATACTTTTTTTGGGGGGTCCAATACTTTTTTTTGGGGGGTCCAATACTTTTTTTTGGAGGTCACATAGTTTTTTGGGGGGTCACATACTTTTTTGGGGGGGTCACATACTTTTTTTGGGGGGTCACATACTTTTTTGGGGGGGGTCACATACTTTTTTGGGGGGGTCACATACTTTTTTTGGGGGGTCACATACTTTTTTTGGGGGGTCACATACTTTTTTTGGGGGGGTCACATACTTTTTTTGGGTGGTCACATACTTTTTTGGGGGGTCACATACTTTTTTGGGGGGTCACATACTTTTTTTGGGGGGTCACATACTTTTTTTGGGGGGGTCACATACTTTTTTTGGGGGTGCAATACTTTTTTTGGGGGGTCTAATACTTTTGGGTGGGGGGTCCAATACTTTTGGGGGGGTCCAATACTTTTTGGGGCGCGTTCAATACTTATTGGGGCTGAGTGCTCGCAATGGCCGCTTATTATTAGCATTAATCTTATTATTATTAGCACTAATAGCATAATTATTAGCATTAATAGCATAATTATTAGCATTATTAGCATTATTATTAGCATTAATAGCATAATTATTAGCATTAATATCATTATTATTAGCAGTAATATAATTATTATTAGATTTTTTTTTTAATTATTATTTTTTGTAATATTTTATAATTTTTAATTTTTTTTTTTATTATTTTTTTTAAAATTTTTTAATTATTTTTAAATAATTTTAATATAAAATTTATTATTTATTTTAAGTGAGACACAGTTCTCCTTCTGGTCCGCTAAAAGGGCTGGGCTGATTAGCATATATTTATTTTTTTTATTATTATTTTTATTTAATTTTTTATTATTTTTTTATTATTATTTTTTATTATTTTTTAATTCTTTTTAAATTCTTTTATGTATTATTTAATTTATTATTTATTTTAAGTGAGACACAGTTCTCATTGTGGTCCGCCAAAAGGGCTGAGCTGATTAGCATATATTTATTTTTTTATTATTATTTTTATTTAATTTTTTATTATTTTTTTATTATTATTTTTTATTATTTTTTAATTCTTTTTAAATTATTTTATTTATTATTTAATTTATTATTTATTTTAAGTGAGACACAGTTCTCATTGTGGTCCGCCAAAAGGGCTGAGCTGATTAGCATATATTTATTTTTTTTATTATTATTTTAATTTAATTTTTTATTATTTTTTTATTATTATTTTTTATTATTTTTTAATTCTTTTTAAATTATTTTATTTATTATTTAATTTATTATTTATTTTAAGTGAGACACAGTTCTCATTGTGGTCCGGCAAAAGGGCTGAGCTGATTAGCATATATTTATATTTTTTATTATTATTTTTATTTAATTTTTTATTATTTTTTTATTATTTTTTTTTATTATTTTTTAATTCTTTTTAAATTATTTTATTTATTATTTAATTTATTATTTATTTTAAGTGAGACAGAGTTCTCATTGTGGTCCGCCAAAATGGCTGAGCTGATTAGCATATATTTTATTTTTTTATTATTATTTTTATTTAATTTTTTATTATTTTTTTATTATTATTTTTTATTATTTTTTAATTCTTTTTAAATTATTTTATTTATTATTTAATTTATTATTTATTTTAAGTGAGACAGTTCTCATTCAGGTCCGCTATTTTTCCCATTGACATACATTAGCGGTGTGTCGGCGATTTTATGGCCGGCCACCTGGTTCTATTTGTCGGCCGTAAAATCGCGGACACACCGCTAATACATGTCTATGGGCAGTGAGCCCGATTTCGGATTGGCCGCCGACCAATCAGAATTCGAGCTCAATGAGGGGCTCTTCTGATTGGCTGAGGGCAGTACACAGCGACCAATCAGAAGAGCCGCTCATATCTCATTGAGATACAATGGCGGATTTGTCGTCCATTGTACCTGAATGAGAAGAGAAGAGGACGTCGGAGCTGGAAGAAGACAGAAGATCCCCGGGGCCGGACGAAGAGGACGCCTGGCCGGACGAAGAGGACGCCTGGCCGGACGGACGATCAGATGACTAAGAAGACATGTAAGTATGTGCGGACATGGGGGGGGCTGTGTGGACATTAGTGGGGGTCGGCTGTGCGGACATGGGGGGTTTTTCGGACATTGATGGGGGTGGGCTGTGCGGGCATGGGGGTCGGCTGTGCGGGCATGGGGGTCGGCTGTGCGGGCATGGGGGTCGGCTGTGCGGGCATGGGGGTCGGCTGTGCGGGCATGGGGGTGGGCTGTGCGGGCATGGGGGTCGGCTGTGCGGGCATGGGGGTCGGCTGTGCGGGCATGGGGGTCGGCTGTGCGGGCATGGGGGTCGGCTGTGCGGGCATGGGGGTCGGCTGTGCGGACAGGGGGGTGGGCTGTGCGGACATTGATGTGGGCGGGCTGTGCGGACATGGGGGTGGGCTGTGCGGACATGGGGGTGGGCTGTGCGGGCATGGGGGTCGGCTGTGCGGACATGGGGGTGGGCTGTGTGGACATTGATGGGGGCGGGCTGTGCAGACATGGGGGTGGGCTGTGCGGGCATGGGGTCGGCTGTGCGGGCATGGGGGTCGGCTGTGCGGGCATGGGGGTCGGCTGTGCGGGCATGGGGGTCGGCTGTGCGGACAGGGGGGTGGGCTGTGCGGACATTGATGTGGGCGGGCTGTGCGGACATTGCTGGGGGTGGGCTGTGCGGACATGGGGGTCGGCTGTGCGGACATGGGGGTCGGCTGTGGGGACATTGATGGGGGCGGGCTGTGCGGACATGGGGGGGGGGTGGCGAATTGTGTGTAGCGGGGAGCGGAGGCGGCAATGCCGCCTCGGCTCCATGGTCCCCGGGGAGCGAATTGCGGCTCAGGCAGCGACTCGCAATGGCCTCGCGGCCATTGCTCGCGCTACCTGAGCGGTAAATCGCTAAGGTTGTAGCCGGGGCTGTGGATGGATTTTGGGCCAGCGACTCGCAATGGCCTCGCGGCCATTGCTCGCGCAGCATTGGGCGCTTCGCGCCCAATGTTAAATTCGTATCCACATGACGACATCGGAAAGTGCGCGGTGAAGGGGCGCTTTTCCGATTCGCGATTATATAATAGATTTATAGAGCACCATTGATTCCATGGTGCTGTACATGAGAAAGGGATACATACAAACAAGTTAAAAATACAATGAACAAACTAACAGTGACAGACTGTGTGACGGGGTGTGCGACAGAGCAGGAAGGGACACCAGGCTGATGATCAATCCACCGAGATTTATTGAACAGGGGAAATGGAACCGCACAAATGAAGACAATTCTACCGAGTCTGTAAGAAGTCCACAACCAAGGAGCAGTTCCGGGGGCGTCATCCGGAAATCCTGACGCCAGGTTAACTGAAGAAATATTCCAGATAAAATCCACTGGATCCAACCGATGAGGGATACTGCACAATCCCACGGGCTCCAAGATCTCACCTCAGCTAACATCTTGGTCTTTTTCACCTCTGCACTCAACCAACTAAGGCTGGCTTCACATTAGCGTTTGTGTCTGCATGCTGATGGCATGCAGACACAAACGCTGTCAGAAGCAGTGTCCAAATGATGTGTCCGCAGCGGATAATGTCCGCCTGCGGACACATCACTATGGAGCCCGGCAGCCAATCGGCGCTGTCCGGGGGCGGGCCGGGGGCGGAGATCAGCGCCGGAGATCTCCGCCCCCCCCGGCCGCCGGTAAGCTCCGGGACTGTCGGCGGGGAGAACAGCTGATGTGAGAGCTGTTTGAATCTTCCCACGCCGACACTGAGAGGAGATGTCGGCGCGGGAAGATTCAAACAGCTCTCACATCAGCTGTTCTCCCCGCCGACATCGCTAGGAGATTACAGGCGGCGGGGAGAAGGAGGACAGCAGAGGCTGAGCTGATCTCCCGGTGGCCGTCGGTGAGCTCCTGTGACATCACCGGCGGCCACTGGGAGATTTTTCAATGGGTCCGCAGCGTTCTCCTGCGTGTGTCATGCAGAGGACACTGCGGACCCATTGAAGCCAATGCATTTTTTGTACGCTTGGGGACGCTTGCTGATTGTCCAAGCTCCCCAAACGCACAAAAAAACCCAACATGCTGCGTCCGGGTGCGGATGCTGGACACCGGAAGCAGCAGATATCGTCCGCATCCGCACCCGAACGCAGCAAACGCAGGCACCATGCGTTCCTATGTTAAACATAGGAACGCAGTGCGCATGCGTTTGACTGCGTATGGGAACGCAGCAATACGCTGCCTTCCCATACGCAAATGTGAAGGCAGCCTAACTGATACTAAACATGAGTCTATTGTCTGGACTCCTGGGATCAGCCCATGTATAGGGGGTTTCACACCTATTGAATGGTTTGCTCCAGTCAGAAGTTTCTAGTAACTTCTGGCTCCATTCTGTCTAGCAATTTGTATATTGGCTGGGTCCCCTGCAGAGAAGAGCAAATACACAATCTGCCACCAGAAGTAATACATGGGGGATGGACACAGGTTACATAACAATACATGAAATTGCATAGGATGCATGAATACAGGACAGAGAAAAGTATATACCATTGCAGACTGGTACAGAGAGAGAGGACCCTGCCATTGCGGGCTTACATTCTACAGGGTTCTGCACCTGGTTTCTTTTGCAGATTTTTGCATTCTACAGGGTAGTGGGGAGGGAGACAGAAGGATGGGTATGCTTGGGTGGTGGTGGAGTGCCAGGTCCAGTGGTGGTGGAGCGCCGGGTCCAGTGGTGCTGAGGTGGCACCATGGTCATTGCAGGCTGTTCTGAAGAGATGGGTTTTCAGGTTCCGCTTGAAGGTTCCGAGTGTAGGGGACAGTCTGATGTTTTGAGTTGCAGAATTCCAGAGGATGGGGGATGCTCGGGCAAAGTCTTGCAGACGGTTAGATGAGGAACGTTCAAGTGTGGAGGAAACGGTCTTGGGAGGATCGAAGATTATGAGTTGGATGATATCAGGAGATCAGTTCAGAGATATATGGGGGGGACAGATTGTGGACAGCTTTGTAAGTCAATGTTAGGATGCGATCACATGCTGCGTATTTGCTGTGTATTTTTACGCGAGTGCTCCTGCAGTTTTTGTAGCGAAAACCAGGAATGCCTGATTAAAACTAGCAGTGGGTGATTAAATACAGAAGTGGAGCACTTGTTTCTATGAGACTTTTCCTCTAATTGTTCCACTCCTAGTTTTGGCCACAAAAACTGCAACAGCATTTGCGTAAAAATACGCAGTAAATACGCAGCGTGTGAATGCACCCTTAGTAGAGTAGAGTCAAGGATCACTCCGAGGCAGCGGACTTCAGGTATAGGGCAAAATGTGATATCATTTATTGTGATAAATAGATCCGGTAATGGAGATGCACGAGATGGATGAAAGATGAGGAGTTCAGTTTTGTCTACATTTAGTTTAAGGAAGCGAGATGAGATAAAGGAGGATATGGCTGATAGACACTGATTCTGGACAGCAGAGAGGTGATGTCTGGGCCAGAGAGGTAGATCTGTGTGTCATAAGCATACTGGTGGTACTGGAATCCATGGGACTTTATGAGATGTCCTATGCCAAGGGTATAGATGAAAAAAAGAAGGGGTCCCAGGACAGAGAGGGGATGGGGTGAGAAGGTAGTGTTGGAGTGGGAGACACTAAATGTGTGGTTAAAAAGGTAGGGGAAGATCCAGGAGAGGGTAAGGTTAGTGATATTAATGGAAGAGAGGAGACTGCAATAGGAGACAGTGATCAACTGTGTCAAATGCAGAGGACAGGTCGAAAAGGAGGAGGATGGAGAAGTGTCCATATTATATATATATATATATATATATATATATATATATATATATATATATATAGTGGTTTGTGCCACATGACCAGGAATAGAGCAACAAAATAAAATCACTTAATTTTACCTTGAATTGCTTAGTTTTTCTGCATGGTTCTTGTTCTGCCCATTTATGAGCAGCAAATAAACATTCACAGTGTAATACACATGATCTAGCAGAACTCTAAAGGGGGTGTCACACGCGTCAATATCGCCTGCACGATATCGGCTGCACGTGACGTTGCAGCGATATTGACGCGTGTGACATACTGCATCAACCAGCGATAAATCGCTGGTTGATGATCGCCAGGTTTCAGAACCAGCTCTGAAACCTGGCGATTGTCGCCCGGTGGACACGCAGCATCGCTGCGTGTGACACCGGGACTAGCGATATTCCAGCTCCCAGCGCCTGTCACAAGCGCTGGGAGCTGGTATCCAAGGTACACGTCGGGTAACTAGGCAGCGTGCGCTGCCTAGATACCCGACGTGTACCTTAGTTACCAGCCTCCTCCGCTCACTGGGTGAGCGGAGGAGGCTGGTAACTAAGGTACACGTCGGGTATCTAGGCAGCGTGCGCTGCCTAGTTACCCGACGTGTACCTTAGTTACCAGCCTCCTCCGCTCACTGGGTGAGCGGAGGAGGCTGGTAACTAAGGTACACGTCGGGTATCTAGGCAGCGCGCGCTGCCTAGTTACCCGCAGTGTACCTTGGAGACCAGGCTGCTCCCGCTTCCAGCAGGCTGGCAGCGGGAGCAGGACATCGTGGAAACGATATTTAAATCGTTTCCATGATGTCACTGGTCAATTGATCGCTGGTGAGTCTGTCTGTGTGACAGCTCACCAGCGATCAGCCGTCAATGTCGTCAGCGATCAGATCGCTGACGACATTGACGCGTGTGACACCCCCTTTATAGTTACAAAAGTCTGTTCCCTTTAAGAAGGGACCTCCCCCTGCTTCTCTTGATGAAAGAGACAGCAGGCATCTCCTGAGAAGATAAGACACTGGCTCCGGTCTCTCTTCCTACAACTTTCCTCCTATCCTGTCAGATGATTCCGGTACAAAACAATATATTTGTGTTAGAATGTGAACAGGCATAAGCGATAGTGTCCAGCTCACCAGACAATATCTCTTAGGTCCCTTTCACATCAGCAGTATTACAAAAATGCGGCAGTTGCGGTGAAGATAACGCATGTGCCGCATTTACAGCATAACGGCCCCACTTGCGGCACACTTGCGGCAAGCCCCATGCATTGTCTATGGGGCTTGCGGTAAGTGTGCGGCAAGTGCGGTTTCGGCACTTGCGGCAGATGCGGCCACAAAAAAACGCAGCTGACCATGTTTTTTTTTCGTAGCCGCATCTGTCGAAACCGCACTTGCCGCACCTGCCGCGCACTTACCTCAAGCCCCATAGACAATGCATGGGGCTTGCCGCAAGTGTGCCGCAAGTGGGGCCGTTATGCTGTAAATGCGGCAGATGTGTTTTTTTCACCGCAACTGCCGCATTTTTTTAATACCACTGATGTGAAAGGGGCCTTCGAGTGCAGCATTCTTCTGACAGAGCAAATGACTCATTGCAGGCAGGGCAATTTTCAACTCAGGAAATAGGAAATTTCCAGCTCCATGTCTTTCATAAAATCCAAAGGTTTATTAGATTGTATTACATATAATATAATCTAATAACCTTTGGATTTTAAGAAAGACGTGGAGCTGGACATTTCCTATTTCTTGTGTTATTGTGTGTATGCAGGTTATTATGCAGCCATTGCATAGTTGTACTGCGATTCTCTACCTAAGTTAATGCTCTAGCAGTACAGGCAGGCAGATTGTACAACAGTGCTAGCAGCATGAACTTTGCCCTAGATAGCCATGTTAACTGCATTCTGTGTTATACTGTTACTGTGCAGTTTCTGTAATTCCCCAGTACTGGTAGTAATTGTATTTCTGTATCATACTGCTGTTTTTGTCATATGCCAGTACTGATTCAGACTGTTTATTCCTTGTATTATAGTTTTTACCGCAATCAAGTTCACCTCATCACCTCAATAAAATATAGACTCCAGAAATCCTACAGTCTGTTCCTTGGGGAAGTGAAAGAGGGTTAAGCTGTATGCTAGATATCCACAGCCAGGGCCGCACCGTCCATTGGACAGTGTGAGCCCTGTCATTCAGGCGGTAAGAGGCAGGGGGAGCGGCTGTGCAGAAGGGGGCGGCGCCTCATGCAAACAGCCTCCCCCTGTCATGGCGCCGGCCGCTCACCCCGCGCACCGCAGGTAAGCGGCGACCGCCGGGGGACACGCACACAAGGGACGGCAGCGCCCTGGGCTGCAACAGCCCCCCCCCCCCCCGTAATCAGTGCCTCAGGCGGCAGTGGGGCTTGGTGCACCCCTGTCCACAGCCCCACATGTGGAAGAAGGCAGAACAGTAAAAATGGACTCTGCCCACAGGAGTTGGTTGTACGGACTGTACGGGACTGCTAACGCCTCTTAGCAGCGACGCATCTGGGCAAAGGGGAAATTAAAGGTGCAGTGCCAGATTGGCCATGTCACTGCTAAGCATTTTTTGTTGGTCGACAATTAATAAAGTGTAAGTCCTCTTGTGTTGTGTATGGAGCAGAAATAGTGCTGCCAAATAAATATATGATCGCTCTTCTGTACCTATAATTTCATATTGAGACACACTGTTGTTTTTTCTATAGAACACAGTCACAAAAGAATCATGGTATACAAAGTGGAGGATGGAGCTCTATGCACAATTCTGTGCTGTATTCAGGGGCCCTAAAAATGTCAAATTATTTTATACAATCTGAATATTCATATATATAGGGGTTTGTGCCACATGGCCAAAAAATAGAGAAACAAAAAGATCACTCAATTTTACCTTGAGTTGCTGCAGATCTCCTCCATATTTCTACATAAAATCAGTCTCTATTTTTGGCCATTCAAGTCTCCATCCTGTTACTGATGAATTAATTATAATATGTTCCTTTACATAGTGTTAGTAATAAGTTCTGTTATATAGAGGAACTTGTTCTAGATGATGGAGTTCTCAGGAGGCAATCACCATACACTCACTATTAGTGATGAGCGAGTATGCTCTGCGCTGCTCGGTACTCGCACGAGTATCACTGTACTCGGGCTACTTGGCGAGCACTGAGTAATCTCGCGATACTCGTGCTGTGCTCGTGGTCCTCATCCCTGCATGTTGGCGCTCTTTAGAGAGCCAGCCCACATGCAAGGATTGGCTGGCAGACCACTGCAATGCCACACCCCTGTTAGTTGTGGCATTGCAGTGATTGGCCGGCCTGCACAGCGTGACCGAGCCTTTATAAGACCTGGCCGCGCTGTGCTCTGCACCCAGGCATCCAGACAGTGAGTGTAGGGAGAGTGTCTGCTGCTGCTTAGGGACAGATTTGTGGCCCTCATAGGTAGATCCGGAGCAGGGCTGCAAACTGCTGCTGACCACAACAGTCCTTCTCAGGACTAATCTAGGAGGATATAGGCAGGGTGATACAGATCGGTATCCATGCTTCTCTGTGACCATAACAGTCACCAGACTGTTGTACTTACTAGCTTGATACAGGTTAGGGACTAAAATCCTACTCTCCTGTGACCATTACAGTCACCAGACTGTTGTACTTACTACCTTGATACAGGTTAGGGACTAAAATCCTACTCTCCTGTGACCATTACAGTCACCAGACTGTTGTACTTACTACCTTGATACAGGTTAGGGACTAAAATCCTACTCTCCTGTGACCATTACAGTCACCAGACTGTTGTACTTGCTACCTTGATACAGGTTAGGGACTAAAATCCTACTCTCCTATGACCATTATAGTCACCAGACTGTTGTACTTACTACCTTGATACAGGTTAGGGACTAAAATCCTTCTCTCCTGTAACCATAACAGTCACCAGACTGTTGTACTTACTTCCTTGATACAGGTTAGGGACTAAAATCCTTCTCTCCTGTGACCTGAACAGTCACCAGACTGTTGTACTTACTACCTTGATACAGGTTAGGGACTAAAATCCTACTCTCCTGTGACCATTGCAGTCACCAGACTGTTGTACTTACTGCCTTGATACAGGTTAGGGACTAAAATCCTACTCTCCTGTGACCATTACAGTCACCAGACTGTTGTACTTACTACCTTGATACAGGTTAGGGACTAAAATCCTACTCTCCTATGACCATTACAGTCACCAGACTGTTGTACTTACTACCTTGATAAAGGTTAGGGATTAAATGCTTCTCTCCTGTGACCATAACAGTCACCAGACTGTTGTACTTACTTCATTGATACAGGTTAGGGACTAAAATCCTTCTCTCCTCTGACCTGAGCAGTCACCAGACTGTTGTACTTACTACCTTGATACAGGTTAGGGACTAAAATCCTACTCTCCTGTGACCATTACAGTCACCAGACTGTTGTACTTACTACCTTGATACAGGTTAGGGACTAAAATCCTACTCTCCTGTGACCATTACAGTCACCAGACTGTTGTACTTACTACCTTGATACAGGTTAGGGACTAAAATCCTACTCCCCTGTGACCATTACAGTCACCAGACTGTTGTACTTACTACCTTGATACAGGTTAGGGACTAAAATCCTACTCTCCTGTGACCTCAACAGTCACCAGACTGTTGTACTTACTACCTTTATATAGGTTAGGGACTAAAATCATACTCTCCTGTGACCATTACAGTCACCAGACTGTTGTACTTACTACCTTGATACAGGTTAGGGACTAAAATCCTACTCTCCTGTGACCTCAACAGTCACCAGACTGTTGTACTTACTACCTTGATACAGGTTAGGGACTAAAATCCTACTCTCCTGTGACCATTACAGTTACCAGACTGTTGTACTTACTACCTTGATACAGGTTAGGGACTAAAATCCTTCTCTCCTGTGACCATAACAGTCACCAGACTGTTGTATTTACTACCTTGATACAGGTTAGGGACTAAAATCCTACTCTCCTGTGACCTCAACAGTCACCAGACTGTTGTACTTACTACCTTGATACAGGTTAGGGACTAAAATCTTACTCTCCTGTGACTATTACAGTCACCAGACTGTTGTACTTACTACCTTGATACAGGTTAGGGACTAAAATCCTACTCTCCTGTGACCATTACAGTCACCAGACTGTTGTACTTACTACCTTGATACAGGTTAGGGACTAAAATCCTACTCTCCTATGACCATTATAGTCACCAGACTGTTGTACTTACTACCTTGATACAGGTTAGGGACTAAAATCCTTCTCTCCTGTAACCATAACAGTCACCAGACTGTTGTACTTACTTCCTTGATACAGGTTAGGGACTAAAATCCTTCTCTCCTGTGACCTGAACAGTCACCAGACTGTTGTACTTACTACCTTGATACAGGTTAGGGACTAAAATCCTACTCTCCTGTGACCATTGCAGTCACCAGACTGTTGTACTTACTGCCTTGATACAGGTTAGGGACTAAAATCCTACTCTCCTGTGACCATTACAGTCACCAGACTGTTGTACTTACTACCTTGATACAGGTTAGGGACTAAAATCCTACTCTCCTATGACCATTACAGTCACCAGACTGTTGTACTTACTACCTTGATAAAGGTTAGGGATTAAATGCTTCTCTCCTGTGACCATAACAGTCACCAGACTGTTGTACTTACTTCATTGATACAGGTTATGGACTAAAATCCTTCTCTCCTCTGACCTGAGCAGTCACCAGACTGTTGTACTTACTACCTTGATACAGGTTAGGGACTAAAATCCTACTCTCCTGTGACCATTACAGTCACCAGACTGTTGTACTTACTACCATAATACAGGTTAGGGACTAAAATCCTACTCTCTTGTGACCATTACAGTCACCAGACTGTTGTATTTACTACCTTGTTACAGGTTAGGGACTAAAATCCTACTCGCCTGTGACCATTACAGTCACCAGACTGTTGTACTTACTACCTTGATACAGGTTAGGGACTAAAATCCTACTCTCCTGTGACTATTACAGTCACCAGACTGTTGTACTTACTACCTTGATACAGGTTAGGGACTAAAATCCTACTCTCCTGTGACCTCAACAGTCACCAGACTGTTGTACTTACTACCTTGATACAGGTTAGGGACTAAAATCTTACTCTCCTGTGACTATTACAGTCACCAGACTGTTGTACTTACTACCTTGATACAGGTTAGGGACTAAAATCCTACTCTCCTGTGACCATTACAGTCACCAGACTGTTGTACTTACTACCTTGATACAGGTTAGAAACTAAAATCCTACTCTCCTATGACCAATACAGTCACCAGACTGTTGTCCTTACTACCTTGATAAAGGTTAGGGACTAAAATCCGTCTCTCCTGTGACCATAACAGTCACCAGACTGTTGTACTTACTTTCTTGATACAGGTTAGGGACTAAAATCCTTCTCTCCTGTGACCTGAACAGTCACCAGACTGTTGTACTTACTACCATAATACAGGTTAGGGACTAAAATCCTACTCTCCTGTGACCATTACAGTCACCAGACTGTTGTATTTACTACCTTGATACAGGTTAGGGACTAAAACCCTACTCTCCTGTGACCATTACAGTCACCAGACTGTTGTACTTACTACCTTGATACAGGTTAGGGACTAAAATCCTTCTCTCCTGTGACCATACCAGTCACCAGACTGTTGTAATTACTTCCTTGATACAGGTTAGGGACTAAAATCATACTCTCCTGTGACCATTACAGTCACCAGACTGTTGTACTTACTACCTTGATACAGGTTAGGGACTAAAATCCTTCTCTCCTGTGACCATAACAGTCACCAGACTGTTGTAATTACTTCCTTGATACAGGTTAGGGACTAAAATCCTTCTCTCCTGTGACCATTACAGTCACCAGACTGTTGTACTTACTACCTTGATACAGGTTAGGGACTAAAATCCTTCTCTCCTGTGACCATTACAGTCACCAGACTGTTGTACTTACTACCTTGATACAGGTTAGGGACTAAAATCCTACTCTCCTGTGACCATTACAGTCACCATACTGTTGTACTTACTACCTTGATACAGGTTAGAAACTAAAATCCTACTCTCCTATGACCATTACAGTCACTAGACTGTTGTACTTACTACCTTGATAAAGGTTAGGGACTAAAATCCGTCTCTCCTGTGACCATAACAGTCACCAGACTGTTGTACTTACTTTCTTGATGCAGGTTAGGGACTAAAATCCTTCTCTCCTGTGACCTGAACAGTCACCAGACTGTTGTACTTACTGCCATAATACAGGTTAGGGACTAAAATCGTACTCTCCTGTGACCATTACAGTCACCAGACTGTTGTACTTACTACCTTGATACAGGTTAGGGACTACAATCCTACTCTCCTGTGAACTCAACAGTCACCAGACTGTTGTACTTACTACCTTGATACAGGTTAGGGATTAAAATCGTACTCTCCTGTGACCATTACAGTCACCAGACTGTTGTACTTACTACCTTGATACAGGTTAGGGACTAAAATCCTACTCTCCTGTGAACTCAACAGTCACCAGACTGTTGTACTTACTACCTTGATACAGGTTAGGGACTAAAATCCTACTCTCCTGTGACCATTACAGTCACCAGACTGTTGTACTTACTACCTTGATACAGGTTAGGGACTAAAATCCTACTCTCCTGTGATCATTACAGTCACCAGACTGTTGTACTTACTACCTTGATACAGGTTAGGGACTAAAATCCTACTCTCCTGTGACCATTACAGTCACCAGACTGTTGTACTTACTACCTTGATACAGGTTAGGGACCAAAATCCGTCTCTCCTGTGACCATAACAGTCACCAGACTGTTGTACTTACTTTCTTGATACAGGTTAGGGACTAAAATCCTTCTCTCCTGTGACCTGAACAGTCACCAGACTGTTGTACTTACTACCATAATACAGGTTAGGGACTAAAATCCTACTCTCCTGTGACCATTACAGTCACCAGACTGTTGTATTTACTACCTTGATACAGGTTAGGGACTAAAACCCTACTCTCCTGTGACCATTACAGTCACCAGACTGTTGTACTTACTACCTTGATACAGGTTAGGGACTAAAATCCTTCTCTCCTGTGACTATTACAGTCACCAGACTGTTGTACTTACTACCTTGATACAGGTTAGGGACTAAAATCCTACTCTCCTATGACCTCAACAGTCACCAGACTGTTGTACTTACTACCTTGATACAGGTTAGGGACTAAAATCGTACTCTCCTGTGACCATTACAGTCACCAGACTGTTGTACTTACTACCTTGATACAGGTTAGGGACTAAAATCCTTCTCTCCTGTGACCATAACAGTCACCAGACTGTTGTACTTACTTCCTTGATACAGGTTAGGGACTAAAATCCTTCTCTCCTGTGACCATTACAGTCACCAGACTGTTGTACTTACTACCTTGATACAGGTTAGGGACTAAAATCCTACTCTCCTGTGACCATTACAGTCACCAGACTGTTGTACTTACTACCTTGATACAGGTTAGGGACTAAAATCCTACTCTCCTGTGACCTTTACAGTCACCAGACTGTTGTACTTACTACCTTGATACAGGTTAGGGACTAAAATCCTTCTCTCCTGTGACCATAACAGTCACCAGACTGTTGTACTTACTTCCTTGATACAGGTTAGGGACTAAAATCCTTCTCTCCTGTGACCTGAACAGTCACCAGACTGTTGTACTTACTACCTTGATACAGGTTAGGGACTAAAATCTCACTCTCCTGTGACCATTACAGTCACCAGACTGTTGTACTTACTACCTTGATACAGGTTAGGGACTAAAATCCTACTGTCCTGTGACCATTACAGTCACCAGACTGTTGTACTTACTACCTTGATACAGGTTAGGGAATAAAATTCTTCTCTCCTGTGACCATAACAGTCCACCGACTGTTGTACTTACTTCCTTGATACAGGTTAGGGACTAAAATCCTACTCTCCTGTGACCATTACAGTCACCAGACTGTTGTATTTACTACCTTGATACAGGTTAGGGACTAAAATCCTACTCTCCTGTGACCTCAACAGTCACCAGACTGTTGTACTTACTACCTTGATACAGGTTAGGGACTAAAATCCTACTCTCCTGTGATCAGAACAGTGACCAGACTGTTGTACTTACTATCTTTATACAGGTTAGGGTCTAAAATCCAAATCTCCTGTGACCCGAACAGACACCAAACTGTTGTCGCTGTTTACAAGCAAAATGCGCAAGGGCGTTGGCAAGGGCGTTGGCAAGGAACAAGGAAGTGAACGTGATGGTGGTGCAGGCAGAGGCCTAGGTCGTGTGCAAGCACTAATTTCGCATCAACAAAGGGGCACATCTACTCGCTCACACGTCCTGTCCCAAATTCTTGGGGCCTGCTGCAGTACACTGCTATTGAACCAAGACCAGTGTCAACAGGTTGTTACTTGGATAGCGGATAATGCTTCAAGTCAGATTGGCACCTCCACAAACACTCTGTCTTCCACACGGTCAAGTGTCAGTAGCCGTGATACTGCACCGCACATTTCCCAACCTGATCCTCCTTCCTACCACCAGGACGAGTACACGTCCACGGACATTACTGATCCCACACTTGGACACTCGGAAGTCCAGAAGTGTGTACCCATGGGTGAGTGGAGGTACATGGCAAATTCCCATAACAAAATTTAAATTCCGCTGTCATTTGTGTGTGGTGTGGTGAAGTCTGGCACAATCCAACCCTTCTTTATCTTGAAAAAAATACTCTGCAGCACTCGGTTACTACCAATGATGTACATGTGCTAATAAGCTATATATATATATGAGAAAAAAGTTAAAAACTTACGTTTTTTCAAAAAACTCAAAATCTTATCTTTTTATTCTGAAGTTCTTGGTACACACATTGGCCAATGTCTGTTTGCTCGTTGACTGCGACAGTGACTTCAGGTCCGACGAGTCCTATCGCTGACACCCAAGTTCTCCTTGTCCACCCTACCCCACTACTAAGTGGAGTGGCTGGCTCCTTGCTGCAATTTGCACCCTCGTTGCCTACAGGTGATCTAGGGTCTAGATGGTGTCCGCCCACTTAGTAGTGGGGTAGGGTGGACAAGGAGGACTTGGGTGTCAGTGATAGGACTCGTTGGACCTGAAGTCACTTTGTCGCAGTCGACGAGCAAACAGACATTGGCCAATGTGTGTACCAAGAACTTCAGAATAAAAAGATAAGATTTTGAGTTTTTTGAAAAAACGTAAGTTTTTAACTTTTTTCTCGTATATATATATATATAGCTTATTAGCATATGTACATCATTGGTAGTAACCGAGTGCTGCAGAGTATTTTTTTCTAGTTATTTGATCCAGCAGCCCTGCTGGCACCGGTTCACATTAGTCTGTGAGTGCTATGCAGTTTTTTTCTGTTTTCCTTCTTTATCTTGATCAGAGTCAGCCTGTCAGCATTTTCAGTTGACAGGCGGGTGCGTTTATCAGTAATGATTCCACCTGCGGCACTGAAAACACGCTCTGACAAAACGCTAGCGGCAGGGCAGGGCAGGCCAGGACTTCCAAGGCGTAGAGAGCCAATTCATGCCACGTGTCCAGCTTGGAGACCCAATAATTGTAAGGCACAGAGGAATCTCGCAGTACCGTTGTTCGATCTGCAAGGTACTCCTTCAGCATCTGGCCAAACCTAGCATTTCTTGTGGCACTACCCCGCACCTCACGGGCTGTGGTACGTAAGGGGCTGAGAAAACTGTCCCACATCGTAAAGACTGTTCCACTTCCTCTGGTGGATTGGACTTGTGCCCCTCTCGGCCGTACGCCTTGGTTGTCCACCGATTCCTGACCTATGCCGCTAGCGTTTTGTGAGGGGAATGCTTTGCCTACTTCCGTTACTATGGCCTTCTGGAACTGCTGCATTTTGGCTGACCTCTCCGCCTCAGGAATGAGAAACATGAAGTTCTCCTTGTAGCGTGGGTCTAAGAGTGTTGCGAACCAATACTGATTGTCGGCCAAGATGTTCTGAACGCGAGGGTCACGAGCCAGGCAGCTTACCATAAAGTCAGCCATGTGCGCCAGACTCTTAACAGCCATCCCTTCAGTATCCTGACCAACACGATGACTGAACATGCTGTCCTCCTCCTCCTCCTCATCTCCCCTGTCCTCTGGCCAGCCACGCTGAATCGAGGGTATGACTGGTGTGCATGTCATATCCTCAATTTGGCCAGAGAGTTGCTCCATGTCTTCATCCTCCTCTTCGTCATAGTCCTCCACTGCACGTTGTGATGACATGAGGCTGGGCTGTGTGTTATCACCCACACCCACTACAGTTTCTTGCTCCAAGTCATCGCGCTCTGCCTGCAATGCATCATCTTTGTTTTTCAGCAGAGACCGTCTTAGAAGGCAGAGTTGCGGTATGGTGACGCTAATAATGGCGTCATCGCCGCTCACCATCTTGATGGAGTCCTCAAAGTTTTGGAGGACGGTACATAGGTCGGACATCCATCTCCACTCCGGAGGTGTTATGTGTGGAGTTTGACCCATTTCCCGACGGCTTAGGTGATGCAGATAGTCAACAACTGCCCTCTTCTGCTCACATATCCTGACCAACATGTGCAGAGTTGAATTCCAATGCGTGGGGACATCACACACCAGTCTGTGGGCCGGAAGACTCAAACGGCGCTGAAAACCGGCAAGGCCGGCTGAAGCAGCAGGTGACTTGCGAAAATGCGCAGACAGGTGGTGAACTTTTACCAGCAGATCAGACAGCTCTGGGTATGATGTAAGAAACCGCTGAACCACCAGGTTGAGCACATGGGACACGCATGGAACATGCGTCAGCTGGCCTCACCTCAAAGCTGCCACCAGGTTCCGGTCATTGTCACACACGACCTTTCCTGGCTTTAGGTTCAGAGGTGTCAGCCAGTGATCTGCCTGCTGTTTCAGAGCTGTCCACAGCTCTTCTGCATTGTGGGGTTTGTGACCTATGCAGACTAGCTTCAGCACAGCCTGTTGCCGCTTCGCAGAGGCAGTGCTGCAGTGCTTCCAGCTTGTGACTGGTGTGGAGGGTACAGTGGATGAGGATGCGCAGGAGGAGGAGGAGGAGGCTAAGGAGCATGACATTCCGGAGCTGTAGAGTGTCGGTGAAACCCTGACAGAGGTAGAACCTCCAATCCTTGGTGTGGGAAGGACGTGTTCCGTCCCTCGCTCAGACTGGGTCCCAGCTTTCACAATATTAACCCAGTGTGCCATCAAGGAGATGTAGCGGCCTTGGCCACAAGCACTTGTCCACGTGTCTGTGGTTAGGTGGACTTTGGCTGAAACAGCGTTGTTCAGGGCACGTGTGATGCTTTGGGACACGTGGTTATGCAATGCGGGGACGGCACATCTGGAGAAATAGTGGCGACTGGGGACCGAGTAACGTGGGACAGCAACCACCATCAGGTCGCGAAATGCTTCCGTCTCCACCAGCCGGAAAGGGAACATTTCTAGCGCTATGAGTCGCAAAATGTGAGAATTTAGGACTGTGGCATGTGGGGCGTTGGCAGCGTATTTGCGCCTGCGTTCAAAGGTTTGCTGAATGGATAATTGAACGCTGCGCTGGGACAAGGACGTGCTTGATGGTGGTGTTATTTGTGCGTGGGCAACTTCAGGTGCAGGGCCGGAGGCTTGTTCGCAGCCAGCATGGACAGGGGAATGGCTCGCACGCACAACACGCGAAGACGTAGCAGTGACATCAGCAAGCACCACTCCTCGACTCTGTTGTACTTCCCACAAAGTCGGGTGCTTGGCTGACATGTGCCTGATCATGCTGGTGGTGGTCAGGCTGCTAGTTTTTGTACCCCTGCTGATGCTGGCATGGCAGGTGTTGCAAATGGCCTTTTTAGAGTCATCTGGAGCCAACTTAAAAAACTGCCAGACTCAGGAAGACCTAACATTTGCACAGGCACCTTGTGTCGTGTTGTTGTTCCGGGGAACGGTTGCCTGCCTTCTGCCTGCGGACACGACCCTGCTTCGTACTGCCTGTTGGGATGCTACACCTCCCTCCCCCTGTGCACTGCTGTCCTTGCTCTGCATATCCTCCTGCCAGGTGGGTCAGCTACTGGATCATCCGCCACGTCGTCTTCCTCTTCCTTGGCTAATAGCTGGACTGCTCCTCCTTCTCCTCATGTGCCACCATGATGATCGTTACAATAGTTAGGCTGTTGTTTCAGGTATACCCCCAGTTGTAAATTTTTACGCCCATTCTTTTAGAATGGGCATTACAATGACAGGATACCGGCTCCTTTCCAATGGGAAAAATGTTTTGAGGCCCTCCTGCACGTCTCTATCCAGGGACAATGTGGAGCCTCCCAATTTTGGCTGCCCTGCCAAAGGGCTATACTACAATACACCCACTTCAGGTTTACAGGCCCTCATGCACGTCTCTATCCAGGGGCATTGGTGAACCTCCCAATTTTGGACTGCCCTGGCAAAGGAAAATACTACAATAGACCCAGTTCCTCAAAATGGGCACATTATGTCAAAACAGGGCTTCATGCACGTCTCTTCTCAGGGTCATCGGAGTGCCGCACAATGTTTTCACGTAAAATCTTTCATGTAATCGCAAAAAGTAACATACACCAGCTGTATCTCACTATTGGGTATGTGCCCTTACCATTTCCACCCTAAATATTCATTTTGGTGTCATTTTGGAAGGTTTTCTGGTGACTCCATAAAATTGGCGTGAAACTCGGACAACATTGTTCACAGCTGTGACTTTTGAGTGAGAAATGCTTCCAGAGGTCTTCCCCATGGTGTTGCCATGTCATTTGAGCACTCTTCTGAGACTTTTGTGACATTTTAAGGGTTTCTACATGCTGCCGGCAGTCATTTCATAAAAATACTCGGGTCTCCCATAGGATAACATTGGGCTCGGTACTCGGCCGAGTACACGAGTATCTCGGGATGCTCGGCCCGAGTTTCGAGCAGAGCACCCGAGCATTTTAGTACTCGCTCATCACTACTCACTAGTGATGGGCGAATCCTAAATTACTCGGAATCGCTTGACTCTAGCGAGTCCGAGCACAGGACTCGCTACTCGTTGCGAGTCTAGCGAGTCCAATGTTAATGAATGGGGAAGCGAGTAATAGAGAGTAGTGTGAGATTTACAAATCGCAGATGTGTCTCGGAAGCTTCAGCCTGAAGCAATCCTAGTTTTGCTATTTATTTGCATTGGACTCGTTTCCTTTGTAACTGTAATCGCTGGGAAACTCGCACAGATAAGAGTCCTGTCTGCTCAGTGTGCTGGCTGCCAGCTCCAGGGTCCTAGAGCCCGCCTGCTGCCTGATGTAGCAGTGCTCAGATTGTTCTCAGTCTGCTCATTCCCTGTGTACAGACATGAATGTCTGTGCACAGAGATGATGTAGCAGTGCTGAGATTGTTCTCAGTCTGCTCATTCCCTGTGCATAGACATCTATATCTATGCACAGGGGATGTAGCAGAGAGGACATCGCGCTTTGGACTGCGTCGGACGGAAGAGGATTTTTTTAATTAAAGATGGAGTCCCTAATGGCTTTTTTTTTTATTTCTAATTAAAAATTTTCTTTGTGTTGTGTTTTTTTTTAAAACAATTTAATAGAAATTCATGGCGGTCATGTCTAATATTGGCGTGACCGCCATAAACTTCGGGCTTAGGGCCAGCTGATAATACAAAGCTGGCCCTAACCTCTTTATTACCCAGCGTGCCACCGCTACCAGGGCCGCTGGAAGAGCGGGGTTCAGCGCCAGAGGATGGCGCTTCAATGAACACGCCATCTTCTGGGGCGGCTGCGGGCTGCAATTTGCAGCGGGGGGTGCCCAGAAAGCTTGGGCATCCCTGCGCTGTGGATTCCAGCCCCCAGCTGCTTAGCTGTACCTGGCTAGACATAGAAATTGCGCGGAGCCCCACGCATTTTTTTTTAATTATTTCATGAAATTCTGAGATTCTGACTCTGAGACTCTGACTCTGAGACTCTGACTCTGAGACTCTGAAATTCATGAAATAATAAAAAAAAAAATGCGTGGGGCTCCGCGCAATTTCTATGTCTAGCCAGGTACAGCTAAGCAGCTGGGGGCTGGTATCCGCAGCGCAGGGATGCCCAAGCTTTCTGGGCACCCCCCGCTGCAAATTGCAGCCCGCAGCCGCCCCAGAAGATGGCGCGGTCATTGAAGCGCCATCCTCTTGTGCTGAACCCCGCTCTTCCAGCGGCCCTGGTGGCGGTAGCACGCTGGGTAATAAAGGGGTTAATACCAGCTTTGTTATACAAGCTGGTATTAAGCCCGAGATTCTTAATGTCAGGCCAAGTTTGACCCAGCCACTAAGAATCTCCAATAAAGGGTTAAAAAAACACAGAGAAAATTTTTTATTTGAAATAAAAAAAAAAGCCATTAGGGACTCCATCTTTAATTAAAAAAATCCTCTTCCGTCCGACGTAGTCCAAAACGCGATGTCCTCTCTGCTACATCCCCTGTGCATAGATAGATGTCTATGCACAGGGAATGAGCAGACTGAGAACAATCTCAGCACTGCTACATCATGTCTGTGAGCAGGCGGGCTCTAGGACCCTGGAGCTGCACAGAGAAGACAGCTGGACTCGGCTCGCAATGTAACAGCAGTTATTTGCGAGTTTCCCTGCTATCACTGGCACAGTAGCCGAGTCTAATGCAAACAATGGCAATCCTAGTTTTGTCAGCGTTTCTGACAAAACTAGGATTGATATTGATTTGCATTGGACTCGTGCGAGTAATCACTGGGAAACTCGCTGAGTACCGAGTCCTGCGAGTCCCTTACTACTCGCCGAGTAACGAGTCCTAGCGAGTAGATTCGCCCATCCCTACTACTCACTATCAGACTGCAGGAGACTTCTATCTACTGTATGGTTCTTTACAGGTTCTCACAGTGAAATTCAGAATTATGTGGCAATACCACTATCATACCAAAACATTATGATCATGTACATACATTATAATCAATACAAATACATTAGTATTGTTTTACCGGAGAATCCATAATTACAGGTACAGATGAAACCTCCTATTGTGTTTTTGCAGGTTGCATTCGGTGAGCAGATATTATTGGTCTCACATTCATCAATATCATCACAGTGGGTCCCATTACCTAATTGGTACAAAATGTAATAATATTAGATGTAGAAGTGACAATGAAAAATTATTATTCTACATACAAATGTAAGAGGGGTACAGGGCCTATTGTCCCCAGCCTGGATAATGCTTTGTTTTTGTGAACATATGCTTACGTTACATGTTAGTGTGTATTGTCCTGTGTAAACTGTCACTCAGTGGCCTATGAAGAAGACTGACCCTTTATACTTCAGGACAGCTGGGGTTAAACTTACTATTGAGCAAAATAAAAGTGTTTCTAGCCTGCTGGTGAGTGTCCATCCACATACAGTAGAGGTAGGGTGTAAGGGACAAAACAGCCTGATTGTGTGTGAAAATTAGGAAGGGTCACCAGAGCAGGAGAGTGTGTGATGTGTCTGATGGTGGCACAGAGAGCTAAAGGAGTTAATTAGGCCGGATCCTCAGGATCAACCCAGTACTGTGAGTACAGGAGTGGGACCTCGGAACAGAACGTAGGTGAGTAGAACTTTCACTGGTGTTGATTCTCGACACCTGCCCTGTGTGTATCATTTCTTGACTTGGGCGAATGAGTCATCAGCATGCTTGCATCGAAGGAACTTTTCTTTACCAGCAGCACTTATTGGTCCTCAGGGCAGTTCTCTGTGAATGGGAAAGGGCAGATGCTGTGGAGAGACTTTATGAATTGGAGGCAAAGCACAATGGTGTTGGAAGGATGGCACAAGAGTGTTGAGGTACCAGAACAGCTGGAGCAGTCTGCACTAATTTCGACTGAAGTAATTGCCTCAAAGTAAGTAACGTTCAAGACTTGTGCCCGTGATATCCCTGTTCAGTGGGAGTCAAATGTTTATGCAAGTAAAAGACCGTTTATAAAAGAAACAGGCTCTTTGTGTTCTTTAACCCTCACCGAGGGTAATAACAAACTGAACTGTTGCATTGGGGTGATGGCCGCGGGATGTACTCAGCTAAACTAGGGCTATTCCACAGCCGAGACTTAGCCTCACCTTCCACAGCGCAATGCCCTGGCTCTCCAAACACATTGTGCAATATATTCATTATTTATTTGTGTTTAATTAAAAACATGTTTAGCCTGAGGCAGGACGTGCGTCACCACCCAGCAAACCTGGTCAAAAGCCAGAACCTTGGACAAATAGGGGAGGGGGCAAACTTCCCATCAATGGAGTTGGGTTGGTCCTCGATGGAAGGAGAGCAAATGCCCCCCAGGCCTTTCCACCAGCAGATGTACAAGGCCGCCATGTGACTATGACTTTGCAGGGTGCTGCTCGATGACCATTACTTTAAAAGACATGAGTGTGCACAGTATACTGTGCGACCATGTCTCCTAGCAGTGACGCGGCCAGGCACAAGCAAAACAAAGGAGCAGTTCCAGCCCGACCATGTCACTGCTACCACACATGGCGGCTCAGTGCACTGTGCATGGGTTTGTCTCTTAAAGTAAGGACCACTAAGCAGCACATCTTGCACAGTCACATGTACTGGAGAAGCTTTCATTGGAGATAAATATAAAATAAGATGTGAAGGTGCACTGAGCTCTTCAAGGCTGCAACGAGTGCTTCACTAGTATGTTTAAAAAAAAAAAACACATTTTGGCAAATACATTCACTAATTTTAACACTAAAATTACAGTTTTTATTACAGTTTTGATCCAGAAAATATTGTACTTGGTCTGAACAGGCATTTTGTGTTGATACACTATCAATAAAATGTAAATCCTCTTGTTCTGTATATTTAGCAGTGATAGATAATGCTGCCAAAAAAGTATAAGAATGCTCTTCTGTGAATACATATGCCTACAATTTCATATTGTTACACACTGTTGTATTTTTTCTTTGGAAACTAGATACAAAACAATCATGGTATACATAGTGGAGGATGGAGCTCTCTGCACAAGTCTCTGCTGTGTTCAGGGGCGCTAAAAAATGTCAAATTGTTCTATATAACCTGGTTGGCCAATTTTACCAATTGCTGCAGTTTTCCTCCATGTTACTTCTCCACATTGGTCTCTATTATTGACCAATTGGTTCACCATCCTGTTGCTGATGTGTTAACTATTATATGTTCCCTTATATGAGAAGTCTTCATACAGTACAGATTCCTGGTCCGATCAGTGTAGTGTAGGTAATAAGTTCTGTTATATAGAGGAACTTGTTCTAGATGGTGGAGTTCTCAGGAGACAATCACCATACCCTCACTATCAGACTGCAGGAGACTTCTATCTACTTTATGGTTCCTTGGTTCTATGGTTCTTTACAGGTTCTTACAGTGAAATTCAGATTTTTGTGACAATAGCACTATCATACCAATACATTATAATTATTTATACTGCTTTACCTGAAAATCCATCTTTACAAGCACAGATGAAACTTCCTATTGTGTTAGTGCAGGTGGCATAAGATGAGCAGATATTGCTGATCTGACATTCATTAATATCATCACATTGGGTTCCATTACCTAATTAATACAAAATGTTATAGAATTAAATCTAGATTTGACAATGAAAATGTAATCATCCACATACATTGTGCAATATATCCATTATTTACTGGTGATTAATTAAAACATAGAGATTGAGGCAGTGCCTGTGTCAGCACCCAGAGCACCTGGGCAAGAGCCATATCCCTGGACACATGGGGGAGGGGAAAACTTCTGATTAGTAGGGGAGGGTTGGGCCTTGGGGGCAGTAGAGAAAATGCCCCCCAGGCCTCTTCCCCAGCAGCTGTGCAGGGCTACCATGTGACTTTGGCTTTACAGGGCGCACTGCTTAATGATCGTCACTTTAAACAAAGATGGGTGCGGACAGTTTACTGTGCAGCCATGTCTCCTAGCAGTGACACGGCTTGGCAGGTGCAATGCCATCCTGGACAAATCACTGCAAGGCATTTTTTGTTGAGAGACTATGGATAAAGAGTAAGTCCTCTTGTGTTGTGTATGGAGCACTAATAGTGCTGCCAAAGAGATATATGAATGCTCTTCTGTGAATACATATGCTTACAATTTCATATTGAGACACATTGTTGCTCTTTTTTTCTATGGAGAATGGACAAGAATCCTGGTATACATAGTGGAGGATGGAGCTCTCTGCACAATTCGCTGCTGTGTTCAAGGGTCATAAAAAGTGTTAAATTGTTTTATATAATGCAGGTGTCCATAAATATTTATACTAAATGGAGGCCCGATGCTAACGCATTGGTTGGGCGCTGATGTGTGATGGGGGGCATTGTATCAATTAAAAAGCATCCAAAACAGAATGGTATTCATACAGTCTGTTTTTTATGCTTTTTAGTGTGTTTTTGCTGCATTTTTTTCCAGTGTGCTCTTTGCCCCCCACTCACCCCCTGCTGTGAGCTCTCTGCCCCCCACTCCCCCTACAGTTCATGCTCTGCTTCCTCATTCCCTCACTAGCTGTGCACGCTCTGCCCCAACTGCGGTGCGCTCTCTGACACTCACCCTTGTGCACTCTCTGCCCACCACTCCCCCCATGCTGGGCGCTCTCTGCACTCCACGCACCCCCTGCTGTGTGCTCCTGGGTCTCACTCCCTACCACACTGCTGTGCACTCTTTGGCCCCCACTCCCCCCTGCTGTGTGATCTCTGGCCCCTACTCCCCCCCACTGTGTGCTCTCAGACCCCCAACCATCTAAGTAAGTGTGCGCTATGAAACTATTACAGGACCTTCATGATGTGATCAGTCACATGACCGTGACATCATCCCCCTCGCGTCTGAGTAACTGCGTGCTGGGAAAACTGCGGTGGTATCACAGTCATACGCTAAGTCACATGACTATGACATAATTACATATCTTGTTGAACCTTATCAGTGTCGGCAGCGGAGTGAGCGGTTTGTTGTCTGTGGTGTCGAGTTACAGGCATCAGTTGTAGGTTTGCGTCATGTCTGGTTGTCAGTGGCACTGCTGGCAGTAATGTGTGAGGGGCCACTAATGCCGGCAGATACCATTTTAGAACACCAATCACCTGGGTGTGCTAATATGTCACAGTGGGAGTGACATGTGATACGCAGACAACTGGACGAAAGTGGAGGAGCCACTTCACGATTATGTGCATATGTATTATATATTATTATTATTATTTATTTATTATTTACTAGCTGTGAGCCCGATGCAAATGCATCGGGATTCTAGAATGTGCATTAATTTGATTATAGTAGTTATAGCTGGTGTGAGGACTTTTCGGGGGGGTGTGAATAGTTTTTGGGGAGTCCCATACTTTTTTTGGGGGGTCCCATACTTTTTTGGGGGGGGGTCCCATACTTTTTTGGGGGGGGTCACATACTTTTTTGGGGGGGTCACATACTTTTTTTGGGGGGTCACATACTTTTTTGGGGGGGGTCACATACTTTTTTTGGGGGGTCACATACTTTTTTGGGGGGGTCACATACTTTTTTTGGGGGGTCAGATACTTTTTTGGGGGGGGTCAGATACTTTTTTGGGGGGGGTCACATACTTTTTTTGGGGGGTCACATACTTTTTTTGGGGGGTCACATACTTTTTTTGGGGGGTCAGATACTTTTTTGGGGGGGTCAGATACTTTTTTGGGGGGGTCACATACTTTTTTTGGGGGGTCACATACTTTTTGGGGGGGGTCACATACTTTTTTTGGGGGGGTCACATACTTTTTTGGGGGGGGGTCACATACTTTTTTGGGGGGTCACATACTTTTTTTGGGGGGTCACATACTTTTTTGGGGGGGTCACATACTTTTTTGGGGGGTCACATACTTTTTTGGGGGGTCACATACTTTTTTTGGGGGGTCACATACTTTTTTAGGGGGTCAGATACTTTTTTGGGGGGGGGTCACATACTTTTTTTGGGGGGTCACATACTTTTTTGGGGGGTCACATACTTTTTTTGGGGGGGTCACATACTTTTTTGGGGGTCACATACTTTTTTTGGGGGGTCACATACTTTTTTGGGGGGGTCACATACTTTTTTGGGGGGTCACATACTTTTTTGGGGGGGTCACATACTTTTTTGGGGGGGTCACATACTTTTTTGTTTTGTCACATACTTTTTTGGGGGGGTCACATACTTTTTTTGGGGGGTCACATACTTTTTTTGGGGGGTCCAATACTTTTTTTGGGGGGTCCAATACTTTTTTTTTGGAGGTCACATAGTTTTTTGGGGGGTCACATACTTTTTTGGGGGGGTCACATACTTTTTTTGGGGGGTCACATACTTTTTTTGGGGGGGTCACATACTTTTTTGGGGGGGGTCACATACTTTTTTGGGGGGGTCACATACTTTTTTTGGGGGGTCACATACTTTTTTGGGGGTCACATACTTTTTTTGGGGGGTCACATACTTTTTTGGGGGGGTCACATACTTTTTTGGGGGGGTCACATACTTTTTTTGGGGGGTCAGATACTTTTTTGGGGGGGGTCACATACTTTTTTTGGGGGGTCACATACTTTTTTTGGGGGGTCACATACTTTTTTGGGGGGGTCACATACTTTTTTGGGGGTCACATACTTTTTTGGGGGGTCACATACTTTTTTGGGGGGGTCACATACTTTTTTGGGGGGTCACATACTTTTTTTGGGGGGTCACATACTTTTTTAGGGGGTCAGATACTTTTTTGGGGGGGGTCACATACTTTTTTTGTGGGGTCACATACTTTTTTTGGGGGGTCACATACTTTTTTTGGGGGGTCACATACTTTTTTTGGGGGGGTCACATACTTTTTTGGGGGTCACATACTTTTTTTGGGGGGTCACATACTTTTTTGGGGGGGTCACATACTTTTTTGGGGGGTCACATACTTTTTTGGGGGGGTCACATACTTTTTTGGGGGGTCACATACTTTTTTGTTTTGTCACATACTTTTTTGGGGGGGTCACATACTTTTTTGGGGGGTCACATACTTTTTTTGGGGGGTCCAATACTTTTTTTGGGGGTCCAATACTTTTTTTTTGGAGGTCACATAGTTTTTTGGGGGGTCACATAGTTTTTTTGGGGGGTCACATACTTTTTTTGGGGGGTCACATACTTTTTTTGGGGGGGTCACATACTTTTTTGGGGGGGTCACATACTTTTTTTGGGGGGTCACATACTTTTTTTGGGGGGTCACATACTTTTTTGGGGGGTCACATACTTTTTTTGGGGGGTCACATACTTTTTTGGGGGGGTCACATACTTTTTTTGGGGGGGTCACATACTTTTTTGTTTTGTCACATACTTTTTTGGGGGGTCACATACTTTTTTGGGGGGTCACATACTTTTTTTGGGGGGTCCAATACTTTTTTTTGGGGGGTCCAATACTTTTTTTTGGGGGTCACATAGTTTTTTGGGGGGTCACATACTTTTTTTGGGGGGTCACATACTTTTTTTGGGGGGTCACATACTTTTTTTGGGGGGTCACATACTTTTTTTGGGGGGTCACATACTTTTTTTGGGGGGTCACATACTTTTTTTGGGTGGTCACATACTTTTTTGGGGGGTCACATACTTTTTTTGGGGGGTCACATACTTTTTTTGGGGGGTCACATACTTTTTTTGGGGGGTGTCACATACTTTTTTTGGGGGTGCAATACTTTTTTTGGGGGTCTAATACTTTTGGGTGGGGGGTCCCAAAACTTTTGGGGGGGGTCCAATACTTTTTGGGGCGCGTTCAATACTTATTGGGGCTGAGTGCTCGCAATGGCCGCTTATTATTAGCATTAATCTTATTATTTATTTAGCACTAATAGCATAATTATTAGCATTAATAGCATAATTATTAGCATTATTAGCATTATTATAGCATTAATAGCATAATTATTAGCATTAATATCATTATTATTAGCAGTAATATAATTATTATTAGATTTTTTTTTTAATTATTATTTTTTGTAATATTTTATAATTTTTAATTTTTTTTTTTATTATTTTTTTTATAATTTTTTAATTATTTTTAAATAATTTTAATATAAAATTTATTATTTATTTTAAGTGAGACACAGTTCTCCTTCTGGTCCGCTAAAAGGGCTGGGCTGATTAGCATATATTTATTTTTTTATTATTATTTTTATTTAATTTTTTATTATTTTTTTATTATTATTTTTTATTATTTTTTAATTCTTTTTAAATTCTTTTATGTATTATTTAATTTATTATTTATTTTAAGTGAGACACAGTTCTCATTGTGGTCCGCCAAAAGGGCTGAGCTGATTAGCATATATTTATTTTTTTATTATTATTTTTATTTAATTTTTTATTATTTTTTTATTATTATTTTTTATTATTTTTTAATTCTTTTTAAATTATTTTATTTATTATTTAATTTATTATTTATTTTAAGTGAGACACAGTTCTCATTGTGGTCCGCCAAAAGGGCTGAGCTGATTAGCATATATTTATTTTTTTTATTATTATTTTAATTTAATTTTTTATTATTTTTTTATTATTATTTTTTATTATTTTTTAATTCTTTTTAAATTATTTTATTTATTATTTAATTTATTATTTATTTTAAGTGAGACACAGTTCTCATTGTGGTCCGGCAAAAGGGCTGAGCTGATTAGCATATATTTATATTTTTTATTATTATTTTTATTTAATTTTTTATTATTTTTTTATTATTATTTTTTATTATTTTTTAATTCTTTTTAAATTATTTTATTTATTATTTAATTTATTATTTATTTTAAGTGAGACAGAGTTCTCATTGTGGTCCGCCAAAATGGCTGAGCTGATTAGCATATATTTTATTTTTTTATTATTATTTTTATTTAATTTTTTATTATTTTTTTATTATTTTTTTATTATTTTTTAATTCTTTTTAAATTATTTTATTTATTATTTAATTTATTATTTATTTTAAGTGAGACAGTTCTCATTCAGGTCCGCTATTTTTCCCATTGACATACATTAGCGGTGTGTCGGCGATTTTATGGCCGGCCACCTGGTTCTATTTGTCGGCCGTAAAATCGCGGACACACCGCTAATACATGTCTATGGGCAGTGAGCCCGATTTCGGATTGGCCGCCGACCAATCAGAATTCGAGCTCAATGAGGGGCTCTTCTGATTGGCTGAGGGCAGTACACAGCGACCAATCAGAAGAGCCGCTCATATCTCATTGAGATACAATGGCGGATTTGTCGTCCATTGTACCTGAATGAGAAGAGAAGAGGACGTCGGAGCTGGAAGAAGACAGAAGATCCCCGGGGCCGGACGAAGAGGACGCCTGGCCGGACGAAGAGGACGCCTGGCCGGACGGACGATCAGATGACTAAGAAGACATGTAAGTATGTGCGGACATGGGGGGGGCTGTGTGGACATTAGTGGGGGTCGGCTGTGCGGACATGGGGGGTTTTTCGGACATTGATGGGGGTCGGCTGTGCGGGCATGGGGGTGGGCTGTGCGGGCATGGGGGTCGGCGTGGGCATGGGGGTCTGTGCGGCAGGGGGGTCGGCTGTGCGGACATGGGGGCGGCTGTGCGGCATGGGGGCTGTGGACAGGGTGGCTGTGCGGCATGGGGCGGGCTGTGCGGACATGGGGGTGGGCTGTGCGGACTATGGGGGTGGGCTGTGCGGCATGGGGGTGGCTGTGCGTGGTGTGCGGGCATGGGGGCGGCTGTGCGGCATGGGGGTGGGCTGTGCGGCATGGGGGGTCGGCTGTGCGGGCATGGGGGTCGGCTGTGCGGGCATGGGGGTCGGCTGTGCGGGCATGGGGGTCGGCTGTGCGGACATGGGGGGTGGGCTGTGCGGACATGGGGGTCGGCTGTGCGGACAGGGGGGTGGGCTGTGCGGACATGGTGGGGGCTGTGCGACATGGGGGGGGCTGTGCGGACATGGGGGGCGGGCTGTGCGGACATGGGGGTGGGTGGGAATTGTGAGCGGGAGCGGAGGCGGCAATGCCGCCTCGGCTCCATGGTCCCGGGGAGCGAATTGCGGCTCAGGCAGCGACTCGCAATGGCCTCGCGGCCATTGCTCGCGCTACCTGAGCGGTAAATCGCTAAGGTTGTAGCCGGGGCTGTGGATGGATTTTGGGCCAGCGACTCGCAATGGCCTCGCGGCCATTGCTCGCGCAGCATTGGGCGCTTCGCGCCCAATGTTAAATTCGTATCCACATGACGACATCGGAAAGTGCGCGTGAAGGGGCGCTTTTCCGATTCGCGATTATATAATAGATTTATAGAGCACCATTGATTCCATGGTGCTGTACATGAGAAAGGGATACATACAAACAAGTTAAAAATACAATGAACAAACTAACAGTGACAGACTGTGTGACGGGGTGTGCGACAGAGCAGGAAGGGACACCAGGCTGATGATCAATCCACCGAGATTTATTGAACAGGGGAAATGGAACCGCACAAATGAAGACAATTCTACCGAGTCTGTAAGAAGTCCACAACCAAGGAGCAGTTCCGGGGGCGTCATCCGGAAATCCTGACGCCAGGTTAACTGAAGAAATATTCCAGATAAAATCCACTGGATCCAACCGATGAGGGATACTGCACAATCCCACGGGCTCCAAGATCTCACCTCAGCTAACATCTTGGTCTTTTTCACCTCTGCACTCAACCAACTAAGGCTGGCTTCACATTAGCGTTTGTGTCTGCATGCTGATGGCATGCAGACACAAACGCTGTCAGAAGCAGTGTCCAAATGATGTGTCCGCAGCGGATAATGTCCGCCTGCGGACACATCACTATGGAGCCCGGCAGCCAATCGGCGCTGTCCGGGGGCGGGCCGGGGGCGGAGATCAGCGCCGGAGATCTCCGCCCCCCCCGGCCGCCGGTAAGCTCCGGGACTGTCGGCGGGGAGAACAGCTGATGTGAGAGCTGTTTGAATCTTCCCACGCCGACACTGAGAGGAGATGTCGGCGCGGGAAGATTCAAACAGCTCTCACATCAGCTGTTCTCCCCGCCGACATCGCTAGGAGATTACAGGCGGCGGGGAGAAGGAGGACAGCAGAGGCTGAGCTGATCTCCCGGTGGCCGTCGGTGAGCTCCTGTGACATCACCGGCGGCCACTGGGAGATTTTTCAATGGGTCCGCAGCGTTCTCCTGCGGTGTCATGCAGAGGACACTGCGGACCCATTGAAGCCAATGCATTTTTTGTACGCTTGGGGACGCTTGCTGATTGTCCAAGCTCCCCAAACGCACAAAAAAACCCAACATGCTGCGTCCCGGGTGCGGATGCTGGACACCGGAAGCAGCAGATATCGTCCGCATCCGCACCCGAACGCAGCAAACGCAGGCACCATGCGTTCCTATGTTAAACATAGGAACGCAGTGCGCATGCGTTTGACTGCGTATGGGAACGCAGCAATACGCTGCCTTCCCATACGCAAATGTGAAGGCAGCCTAACTGATACTAAACATGAGTCTATTGTCTGGACTCCTGGGATCAGCCCATGTATAGGGGGTTTCACACCTATTGAATGGTTTGCTCCAGTCAGAAGTTTCTAGTAACTTCTGGCTCCATTCTGTCTAGCAATTTGTATATTGGCTGGGTCCCCTGCAGAGAAGAGCAAATACACAATCTGCCACCAGAAGTAATACATGGGGGATGGACACAGGTTACATAACAATACATGAAATTGCATAGGATGCATGAATACAGGACAGAGAAAAGTATATACCATTGCAGACTGGTACAGAGAGAGAGGACCCTGCCATTGCGGGCTTACATTCTACAGGGTTCTGCACCTGGTTTCTTTTGCAGATTTTTGCATTCTACAGGGTAGTGGGGAGGGAGACAGAAGGATGGGTATGCTTGGGTGGTGGTGGAGTGCCAGGTCCAGTGGTGGTGGAGCGCCGGGTCCAGTGGTGCTGAGGTGGCACCATGGTCATTGCAGGCTGTTCTGAAGAGATGGGTTTTCAGGTTCCGCTTGAAGGTTCCGAGTGTAGGGGACAGTCTGATGTTTTGAGTTGCAGAATTCCAGAGGATGGGGGATGCTCGGGCAAAGTCTTGCAGACGGTTAGATGAGGAACGTTCAAGTGTGGAGGAAACGGTCTTGGGAGGATCGAAGATTATGAGTTGGATGATATCAGGAGATCAGTTCAGAGATATATGGGGGGGACAGATTGTGGACAGCTTTGTAAGTCAATGTTAGGATGCGATCACATGCTGCGTATTTGCTGTGTATTTTTACGCGAGTGCTCCTGCAGTTTTTGTAGCGAAAACCAGGAATGCCTGATTAAAACTAGCAGTGGGTGATTAAATACAGAAGTGGAGCACTTGTTTCTATGAGACTTTTCCTCTAATTGTTCCACTCCTAGTTTTGGCCACAAAAACTGCAACAGCATTTGCGTAAAAATACGCAGTAAATACGCAGCGTGTGAATGCACCCTTAGTAGAGTAGAGTCAAGGATCACTCCGAGGCAGCGGACTTCAGGTATAGGGCAAAATGTGATATCATTTATTGTGATAAATAGATCCGGTAATGGAGATGCACGAGATGGATGAAAGATGAGGAGTTCAGTTTTGTCTATATTTAGTTTAAGGAAGCGAGATGAGATAAAGGAGGATATGGCTGATAGACACTGATTCTGGACAGCAGAGAGGTGATGTCTGGGCCAGAGAGGTAGATCTGTGTGTCATAAGCATACTGGTGGTACTGGAATCCATGGGACTTTATGAGATGTCCTATGCCAAGGGTATAGATGAAAAAAAGAAGGGGTCCCAGGACAGAGAGGGGATGGGGTGAGAAGGTAGTGTTGGAGTGGGAGACACTAAATGTGTGGTTAAAAAGGTAGGGGAAGATCCAGGAGAGGGTAAGGTTAGTGATATTAATGGAAGAGAGGAGACTGCAATAGGAGACAGTGATCAACTGTGTCAAATGCAGAGGACAGGTCGAAAAGGAGGAGGATGGAGAAGTGTCCATATTATATATATATATATATATATATATATATATATATATATATATAGTGGTTTGTGCCACATGACCAGGAATAGAGCAACAAAATAAAATCACTTAATTTTACCTTGAATTGCTTAGTTTTTCTGCATGGTTCTTGTTCTGCCCATTTATGAGCAGCAAATAAACATTCACAGTGTAATACACATGATCTAGCAGAACTCTAAAGGGGGTGTCACACGCGTCAATATCGCCTGCACGATATCGGCTGCACGTGACGTTGCAGCGATATTGACGCGTGTGACATACTGCATCAACCAGCGATAAATCGCTGGTTGATGATCGCCAGGTTACAGAACCAGCTCTGAAACCTGGCGATTGTCGCCCGGTGGACACGCAGCATCGCTGCGTGTGACACCGGGACTAGCGATATTCCAGCTCCCAGCGCCTGTCACAAGCGCTGGGAGCTGGTATCCAAGGTACACGTCGGGTAACTAGGCAGCGTGCGCTGCCTAGATACCCGACGTGTACCTTAGTTACCAGCCTCCTCCGCTCACTGGGTGAGCGGAGGAGGCTGGTAACTAAGGTACACGTCGGGTATCTAGGCAGCGTGCGCTGCCTAGTTACCCGACGTGTACCTTAGTTACCAGCCTCCTCCGCTCACTGGGTGAGCGGAGGAGGCTGGTAACTAAGGTACACGTCGGGTATCTAGGCAGCGCGCGCTGCCTAGTTACCCGCAGTGTACCTTGGAGACCAGGCTGCTCCCGCTTCCAGCAGGCTGGCAGCGGGAGCAGGACATCGTGGAAACGATATTTAAATCGTTTCCATGATGTCACTGGTCAATTGATCGCTGGTGAGTCTGTCTGTGTGACAGCTCACCAGCGATCAGCCGTCAATGTCGTCAGCGATCAGATCGCTGACGACATTGACGCGTGTGACACCCCCTTTATAGTTACAAAAGTCTGTTCCCTTTAAGAAGGGACCTCCCCCTGCTTCTCTTGATGAAAGAGACAGCAGGCATCTCCTGAGAAGATAAGACACTGGCTCCGGTCTCTCTTCCTACAACTTTCCTCCTATCCTGTCAGATGATTCCGGTACAAAACAATATATTTGTGTTAGAATGTGAACAGGCATAAGCGATAGTGTCCAGCTCACCAGACAATATCTCTTAAGGGCCTGTCACACGCGTCAATATCGCCTGCACGATATCGGCTGCACGTGACGTTGCAGCGATATTGACGCGTGTGACATAGTGAATCAACCAGCGATAAATCGCTGGTTGATGATCGCCAGGTTTTAGAATCAGTCCTAAAACCTGGCGATTGTCGCCCGGTGGACACGCAGCATCGCTGCGTGTGACACCGGGACTAGCGATATTCCAGCTCCCAGCGCCTCTCAGAAGCGCTGGGAGCTGGTATCCAAGGTACACTGCGGGTAACTAGGCAGCGCGCGCTGCCTAGATACCCGACTGTGTACCTTAGTTACCAGCCTCCTCCGCTCACCGGGTGAGCGGAGGAGGCTGGTAACTAAGGTACACGTCGGGTATCTAGGCAGCGCGCGCTGCCTAGTTACCCGCAGTGTACCTTGGAGACCAGCCTGCTCCCGCTTCCAGCAGGCTGGCAGCGGGAGCAGGACATCGTGGAAACGATATTTAAATCGTTTCCATGATGTCACTGGTCAATTGATCGCTGGTGAGTCTGTCTGTGTGACAGCTCACCAGCAATCAGCCGTCAATGTCGTCAGCGATCAGATCGCTGACGACATTGACGCGTGTGACAGGACCTTTAGGTCCCTTTCACATCAGCAGTATTACAAAAATGCGGCAGTTGCGGTGAAGATAACGCATGTGCCGCATTTACAGCATAACGGCCCCACTTGCGGCACACTTGCGGCAAGCCCCATGCATTGTCTATGGGGCTTGCGGTAAGTGTGCGGCAAGTGCGGTTTCGGCACTTGCGGCAGATGCGGCCACAAAAAAACGCAGCTGACCATGTTTTTTTTCGTAGCCGCATCTGTCGAAACCGCACTTGCCGCACCTGCCGCGCACTTACCTCAAGCCCCATAGACAATGCATGGGGCTTGCCGCAAGTGTGCCGCAAGTGGGGCCGTTATGCTGTAAATGCGGCAGATGTGTTTTTTTCACCGCAACTGCCGCATTTTTTTAATACCACTGATGTGAAAGGGGCCTTCGAGTGCAGCATTCTTCTGACAGAGCAAATGACTCATTGCAGGCAGGGCAATTTTCAACTCAGGAAATAGGAAATTTCCAGCTCCATGTCTTTCATAAAATCCAAAGGTTTATTAGATTGTATTACATATAATATAATCTAATAACCTTTGGATTTTAAGAAAGACGTGGAGCTGGACATTTCCTATTTCTTGTGTTATTGTGTGTATGCAGGTTATTATGCAGCCATTGCATAGTTGTACTGCGATTCTCTACCTAAGTTAATGCTCTAGCAGTACAGGCAGGCAGATTGTACAACAGTGCTAGCAGCATGAACTTTGCCCTAGATAGCCATGTTAACTGCATTCTGTGTTATACTGTTACTGTGCAGTTTCTGTAATTCCCCAGTACTGGTAGTAATTGTATTTCTGTATCATACTGCTGTTTTTGTCATATGCCAGTACTGATTCAGACTGTTTATTCCTTGTATTATAGTTTTTACCGCAATCAAGTTCACCTCATCACCTCAATAAAATATAGACTCCAGAAATCCTACAGTCTGTTCCTTGGGGAAGTGAAAGAGGGTTAAGCTGTATGCTAGATATCCACAGCCAGGGCCGCACCGTCCATTGGACAGTGTGAGCCCTGTCATTCAGGCGGCAAGAGGCAGGGGGAGCGGCTGTGCAGAAGGGGGCGGCGCCTCATGCAAACAGCCTCCCCCTGTCATGGCGCCGGCCGCTCACCCCGCGCACCGCAGGTAAGCGGCGACCGCCGGGGGACACGCACACAAGGGACGGCAGCGCCCTGGGCTGCAACAGCCCCCCCCCCCCCCGTAATCAGTGCCTCAGGCGGCAGTGGGGCTTGGTGCACCCCTGTCCACAGCCCCACATGTGGAAGAAGGCAGAACAGTAAAAATGGACTCTGCCCACAGGAGTTGGTTGTACGGACTGTACGGGACTGCTAACGCCTCTTAGCAGCGACGCATCTGGGCAAAGGGGAAATTAAAGGTGCAGTGCCAGATTGGCCATGTCACTGCTAAGCATTTTTTGTTGGTCGACAATTAATAAAGTGTAAGTCCTCTTGTGTTGTGTATGGAGCAGAAATAGTGCTGCCAAATAAATATATGATCGCTCTTCTGTACCTATAATTTCATATTGAGACACACTGTTGTTTTTTCTATAGAACACAGTCACAAAAGAATCATGGTATACAAAGTGGAGGATGGAGCTCTATGCACAATTCTGTGCTGTATTCAGGGGCCCTAAAAATGTCAAATTATTTTATACAATCTGAATATTCATATATATAGGGGTTTGTGCCACATGGCCAAAAAATAGAGAAACAAAAAGATCACTCAATTTTACCTTGAGTTGCTGCAGATCTCCTCCATATTTCTACATAAAATCAGTCTCTATTTTTGGCCATTCAAGTCTCCATCCTGTTACTGATGAATTAATTATAATATGTTCCTTTACATAGTGTTAGTAATAAGTTCTGTTATATAGAGGAACTTGTTCTAGATGATGGAGTTCTCAGGAGGCAATCACCATACACTCACTATTAGTGATGAGCGAGTATGCTCTGCGCTGCTCGGTACTCGCACGAGTATCACTGTACTCGGGCTACTTGGCGAGCACTGAGTAATCTCGCGATACTCGTGCTGTGCTCGTGGTCCTCATCCCTGCATGTTGGCGCTCTTTAGAGAGCCAGCCCACATGCAGGGATTGGCTGGCAGACCACTGCAATCCCACACACCCTGTTAGTTGTGGCATTGCAGTGATTGGCCGGCCTGCACAGCGTGACCGAGCCTTTATAAGACCTGGCCGCGCTGTGCTCTGCACCCAGGCATCCAGACAGTGAGTGTAGGGAGAGTGTCTGCTGCTGCTTAGGGACAGATTTGTGGCCCTCATAGGTAGATCCGGAGCAGGGCTGCAAACTGCTGCTGACCACAACAGTCCTTCTCAGGACTAATCTAGGAGGATATAGGCAGGGTGATACAGATCGGTATCCATGCTTCTCTGTGACCATAACAGTCACCAGACTGTTGTACTTACTAGCTTGATACAGGTTAGGGACTAAAATCCTACTCTCCTGTGACCATTACAGTCACCAGACTGTTGTACTTACTACCTTGATACAGGTTAGGGACTAAAATCCTACTCTCCTGTGACCATTACAGTCACCAGACTGTTGTACTTACTACCTTGATACAGGTTAGGGACTAAAATCCTACTCTCCTGTGACCATTACAGTCACCAGACTGTTGTACTTGCTACCTTGATACAGGTTAGGGACTAAAATCCTACTCTCCTATGACCATTATAGTCACCAGACTGTTGTACTTACTACCTTGATACAGGTTAGGGACTAAAATCCTTCTCTCCTGTAACCATAACAGTCACCAGACTGTTGTACTTACTTCCTTGATACAGGTTAGGGACTAAAATCCTTCTCTCCTGTGACCTGAACAGTCACCAGACTGTTGTACTTACTACCTTGATACAGGTTAGGGACTAAAATCCTACTCTCCTGTGACCATTGCAGTCACCAGACTGTTGTACTTACTGCCTTGATACAGGTTAGGGACTAAAATCCTACTCTCCTGTGACCATTACAGTCACCAGACTGTTGTACTTACTACCTTGATACAGGTTAGGGACTAAAATCCTACTCTCCTATGACCATTACAGTCACCAGACTGTTGTACTTACTACCTTGATAAAGGTTAGGGATTAAATGCTTCTCTCCTGTGACCATAACAGTCACCAGACTGTTGTACTTACTTCATTGATACAGGTTAGGGACTAAAATCCTTCTCTCCTCTGACCTGAGCAGTCACCAGACTGTTGTACTTACTACCTTGATACAGGTTAGGGACTAAAATCCTACTCTCCTGTGACCATTACAGTCACCAGACTGTTGTACTTACTACCTTGATACAGGTTAGGGACTAAAATCCTACTCTCCTGTGACCATTACAGTCACCAGACTGTTGTACTTACTACCTTGATACAGGTTAGGGACTAAAATCCTACTCCCCTGTGACCATTACAGTCACCAGACTGTTGTACTTACTACCTTGATACAGGTTAGGGACTAAAATCCTACTCTCCTGTGACCTCAACAGTCACCAGACTGTTGTACTTACTACCTTTATATAGGTTAGGGACTAAAATCATACTCTCCTGTGACCATTACAGTCACCAGACTGTTGTACTTACTACCTTGATACAGGTTAGGGACTAAAATCCTACTCTCCTGTGACCTCAACAGTCACCAGACTGTTGTACTTACTACCTTGATACAGGTTAGAAACTAAAATCCTACTCTCCTATGACCATTACAGTCACCAGACTGTTGTACTTACTACCTTGATAAAGGTTAGGGACTAAAATCCGTCTCTCCTGTGACCATAGCAGTCACCAGACTGTTGTACTTACTTTCCTTGATGCAGGTTAGGGACTAAAATCCTTCTCTCCTGTGACCTGTAACAGTCACCAGACTGTTGTACTTACTACCATTAATACAGGTTAGGGCCTAAAATCCTACTCTCCTGTGACCATTACAGTCACCAGACTGTTGTATTTACTACCTTGTTACAGGTTAGGGACTTAAAATCCTACTCGCCTGTGACCATTACAGTCACCAGACTGTTGTACTTACTACCTTGATACAGGTTAGGGACTAAAATCCTACTCTCCTGTGACTATTACAGTCACCAGACTGTTGTACTTACTACCTTGATACAGTTAGGGACTAAAATCCTACTCTCCTGTGACCTTAACAGTCACCAGACTGTTGTACTTACTACCTTGATACAGGTTAGGGACTAAAATCTACTCTCCTGTGACTTTACAGTCACCAGACTGTTGTACTTACTACCTTGATACAGGTTAGGGACTAAAATCCTACTCTCCTGTGACCATTACAGTCACCAGACTGTTGTACTTACTACCTTGATACAGGTTAGGGACTAAAATCCTACTCTCCTGTGACCAATACAGTCACCAGACTGTTGTCCTTACTACCTTGATAAGGTTAGGGACTAAAATCCTACTCTCCTGTGACCATAACAGTCACCAGACTGTTGTACTTACTACTTGATACAGGTTAGGGACTAAAATCCTTACTCTCCTGTGACCTATACAGTCACCAGACTGTTGTACTTACTACCTTATACAGGTTAGGGACTAAAATCCTACTCTCCTGTGACCATTACAGTCACCAGACTGTTGTACTTACTACCTTGATACAGGTTAGGGACTAAAATCCTACTCTCCTGTGACCATTACAGTCACCAGACTGTTGTAACTTACTACCTTGATACAGGTTAGGGACTAAAATCCTTCTCTCCTGTGACCATAACAGTCACCAGACTGTTGTAATTATACCTTGATACAGGTTAGGGACTAAAATCCTACTCTCCTGTGACCATTACAGTCACCAGACTGTTGTACTTACTACCTTGATACAGGTTAGGGACTAAAATCCTTACTCTCCTGTGACCTTTACAGTCACCAGACTGTTGTAATTACTACCTTGATACAGGTTAGGGACTAAAATCCTACTCTCCTGTGACCATTACAGTCACCAGACTGTTGTACTTACTACCTTGATACAGGTTAGGGACTAAAATCCTCTCTCCTGTGACCATTACAGTCACCAGACTGTTGTACTTACTACCTTGATACAGGTTAGGGACTAAAATCCTTACTCTCCTGTGACCATTAACAGTCACCAACTGTTGTACTTACTACCTTGATACAGGTTAGGGACTAAAATCCTACTCTCCTATGACCATTACAGTCACCAGACTGTTGTACTTACTACCTTGATACAGGTTAGGGACTAAAATCCTACTCTCCTGTGACCATAACAGTCACCAGACTGTTGTACTTACTCCTTGATACAGGTTAGGGACTAAAATCCTACTCTCCTGTGACCTAACAGTCACCAGACTGTTGTACTTACTACCTTGATACAGGTTAGGGACTAAAATCCTACTCTCCTTGACCATTACAGTCACCAGACTGTTGTACTTACTACCTTGATAACAGGTTAGGGACTAAATCTTACTCTCCTGTGACTATTACAGTCACCAGACTGTTGTACTTACTACATTGATACAGGTTAGGGACTAAAATCCTTCTCTCCTGTGACCATGTACAGTCACCAGACTGTTGTACTTACTACCTTGATACAGGTTAGGACTAAAATCCTACTCTCCTAGTGACCAATACAGTCACCAGACTGTTGTCTTACTACCTTGATACAGGTTAGGGACTAAAATCCTACTCTCCTGTGACCATTACAGTCACCAGACTGTTGTACTTACTACCTTGATACAGGTTAGGGACTAAAATCCTACTCCCTGTGACCAATACAGTCACCAGACTGTTGTACTTACTACCTTGAATACAGGTTAGGGACTAAAATCCTACTCTCCTGTGACCATACAGTCACCAGACTGTTGTATACTTACTACCTTGATAAGGTTAGGGACTAAAATCACTACTCTCCTGTGACCATTACAGTCACCAGACTGTTGTACTTACTACCTTGATACAGGTTAGGGACTAAAATCCTTACTCTCCTGTGACCATAACAGTCACCAGACTGTTGTAATTACTACCTTGATACAGGTTAGGGACTAAAATCCTACTCTCCTGTGACCATTACAGTCACCAGACTGTTGTACTTACTGCCATAATACAGGTTAGGGACTAAAATCGTACTCTCCTGTGACCATTACAGTCACCAGACTGTTGTACTTACTACCTTGATACAGGTTAGGGACTACAATCCTACTCTCCTGTGAACTCAACAGTCACCAGACTGTTGTACTTACTACCTTGATACAGGTTAGGGATTAAAATCGTACTCTCCTGTGACCATTACAGTCACCAGACTGTTGTACTTACTACCTTGATACAGGTTAGGGACTAAAATCCTACTCTCCTGTGAACTCAACAGTCACCAGACTGTTGTACTTACTACCTTGATACAGGTTAGGGACTAAAATCCTACTCTCCTGTGACCATTACAGTCACCAGACTGTTGTACTTACTACCTTGATACAGGTTAGGGACTAAAATCCTACTCTCCTGTGATCATTACAGTCACCAGACTGTTGTACTTACTACCTTGATACAGGTTAGGGACTAAAATCCTACTCTCCTGTGACCATTACAGTCACCAGACTGTTGTACTTACTACCTTGATACAGGTTAGGGACCAAAATCCGTCTCTCCTGTGACCATAACAGTCACCAGACTGTTGTACTTACTTTCTTGATACAGGTTAGGGACTAAAATCCTTCTCTCCTGTGACCTGAACAGTCACCAGACTGTTGTACTTACTACCATAATACAGGTTAGGGACTAAAATCCTACTCTCCTGTGACCATTACAGTCACCAGACTGTTGTATTTACTACCTTGATACAGGTTAGGGACTTAAACCCTACTCTCCTGTGACCATTACAGTCACCAGACTGTTGTACTTACTACCTTGATACAGGTTAGGGACTAAAATCCTACTCTCCTGTGACTATTACAGTCACCAGACTGTTGTACTTACTACCTTGATACAGGTTAGGGACTAAAATCCTACTCTCCTATGACCTCAACAGTCACCAGACTGTTGTACTTACTACCTTGATACAGGTTAGGGACTAAAATCGTACTCTCCTGTGACCATTACAGTCACCAGACTGTTGTACTTACTACCTTGATACAGGTTAGGGACTAAAATCCTTCTCTCCTGTGACCATAACAGTCACCAGACTGTTGTACTTACTTCCTTGATACAGGTTAGGGACTAAAATCCTTCTCTCCTGTGACCATTACAGTCACCAGACTGTTGTACTTACTACCTTGATACAGGTTAGGGACTAAAATCCTACTCTCCTGTGACCATTACAGTCACCAGACTGTTGTACTTACTACCTTGATACAGGTTAGGGACTAAAATCCTACTCTCCTGTGACCTTTACAGTCACCAGACTGTTGTACTTACTACCTTGATACAGGTTAGGGACTAAAATCCTTCTCTCCTGTGACCATAACAGTCACCAGACTGTTGTACTTACTTCCTTGATACAGGTTAGGGACTAAAATCCTTCTCTCCTGTGACCTGAACAGTCACCAGACTGTTGTACTTACTACCTTGATACAGGTTAGGGACTAAAATCTCACTCTCCTGTGACCATTACAGTCACCAGACTGTTGTACTTACTACCTTGATACAGGTTAGGGACTAAAATCCTACTGTCCTGTGACCATTACAGTCACCAGACTGTTGTACTTACTACCTTGATACAGGTTAGGGAATAAAATTCTTCTCTCCTGTGACCATAACAGTCACCCGACTGTTGTACTTACTTCCTTGATACAGGTTAGGGACTAAAATCCTACTCTCCTGTGACCATTACAGTCACCAGACTGGTGTATTTACTACCTTGATACAGGTTAGGGACTAAAATCCTACTCTCCTGTGACCTCAACAGTCACCAGACTGTTGTACTTACTACCTTGATACAGGTTAGGGACTAAAATCCTACTCTCCTGTGATCAGAACAGTGACCAGACTGTTGTACTTACTATCTTTATACAGGTTAGGGTCTAAAATCCAAATCTCCTGTGACCCGAACAGACACCAAACTGTTGTCGCTGTTTACAAGCAAAATGCGCAAGGGCGTTGGCAAGGGCGTTGGCAAGGAACAAGGAAGTGAACGTGATGGTGGTGCAGGCAGAGGCCTAGGTCGTGTGCAAGCACTAATTTCGCATCAACAAAGGGGCACATCTACTCGCTCACACGTCCTGTCCCAAATTCTTGGGGCCTGCTGCAGTACACTGCTATTGAACCAAGACCAGTGTCAACAGGTTGTTACTTGGATAGCGGATAATGCTTCAAGTCAGATTGGCACCTCCACAAACACTCTGTCTTCCACACGGTCAAGTGTCAGTAGCCGTGATACTGCACCGCACATTTCCCAACCTGATCCTCCTTCCTACCACCAGGACGAGTACACGTCCACGGACATTACTGATCCCACACTTGGACACTCGGAAGTCCAGAAGTGTGTACCCATGGGTGAGTGGAGGTACATGGCAAATTCCCATAACAAAATTTAAATTCCGCTGTCATTTGTGTGTGGTGTGGTGAAGTCTGGCACAATCCAACCCTTCTTTATCTTGAAAAAAATACTCTGCAGCACTCGGTTACTACCAATGATGTACATATGCTAATAAGCTATATATATATATGAGAAAAAAGTTAAAAACTTACGTTTTTTCAAAAAACTCAAAATCTTATCTTTTTATTCTGAAGTTCTTGGTACACACATTGGCCAATGTCTGTTTGCTCGTTGACTGCGACAAAGTGACTTCAGGTCCGACGAGTCCTATCGCTGACACCCAAGTTCTCCTTGTCCACCCTACCCCACTACTAAGTGGAGTGGCTGGCTCCTTGCTGCAATTTGCACCCTCGTTGCCTACAGGTGATCTAGGGTCTAGATGGTGTCCGCCCACTTAGTAGTGGGGTAGGGTGGACAAGGAGGACTTGGGTGTCAGTGATAGGACTCGTTGGACCTGAAGTCACTTTGTCGCAGTCGACGAGCAAACAGACATTGGCCAATGTGTGTACCAAGAACTTCAGAATAAAAAGATAAGATTTTGAGTTTTTTGAAAAAACGTAAGTTTTTAACTTTTTTCTCGTATATATATATATATAGCTTATTAGCATATGTACATCATTGGTAGTAACCGAGTGCTGCAGAGTATTTTTTTCTAGTTATTTGATCCAGCAGCCCTGCTGGCACCGGTTCACATTAGTCTGTGAGTGCTATGCAGTTTTTTTCTGTTTTCCTTCTTTATCTTGATCAGAGTCAGCCTGTCAGCATTTTCAGTTGACAGGCGGGTGCGTTTATCAGTAATGATTCCACCTGCGGCACTGAAAACACGCTCTGACAAAACGCTAGCGGCAGGGCAGGGCAGGCCAGGACTTCCAAGGCGTAGAGAGCCAATTCATGCCACGTGTCCAGCTTGGAGACCCAATAATTGTAAGGCACAGAGGAATCTCGCAGTACCGTTGTTCGATCTGCAAGGTACTCCTTCAGCATCTGGCCAAACCTAGCATTTCTTGTGGCACTACCCCGCACCTCATGGGCTGTGGTACGTAAGGGGCTGAGAAAACTGTCCCACATCGTAAAGACTGTTCCACTTCCTCTGGTGGATTGGACTTGTGCCCCTCTCGGCCGTACGCCTTGGTTGTCCACCGATTCCTGACCTATGCCGCTAGCGTTTTGTGAGGGGAATGCTTTGCCTACTTCCGTTACTATGGCCTTCTGGAACTGCTGCATTTTGGCTGACCTCTCCGCCTCAGGAATGAGAAACATGAAGTTCTCCTTGTAGCGTGGGTCTAAGAGTGTTGCGAACCAATACTGATTGTCGGCCAAGATGTTCTGAACGCGAGGGTCACGAGCCAGGCAGCTTACCATAAAGTCAGCCATGTGCGCCAGACTCTTAACAGCCATCCCTTCAGTATCCTGACCAACACGATGACTGAACATGCTGTCCTCCTCCTCCTCCTCATCTCCCCTGTCCTCTGGCCAGCCACGCTGAATCGAGGGTATGACTGGTGTGCATGTCATATCCTCAATTTGGCCAGAGAGTTGCTCCATGTCTTCATCCTCCTCTTCGTCATAGTCCTCCACTGCACGTTGTGATGACATGAGGCTGGGCTGTGTGTTATCACCCACACCCACTACAGTTTCTTGCTCCAAGTCATCGCGCTCTGCCTGCAATGCATCATCTTTGTTTTTCAGCAGAGACCGTCTTAGAAGGCAGAGTTGCGGTATGGTGACGCTAATAATGGCGTCATCGCCGCTCACCATCTTGATGGAGTCCTCAAAGTTTTGGAGGACGGTACATAGGTCGGACATCCATCTCCACTCCGGAGGTGTTATGTGTGGAGTTTGACCCATTTCCCGACGGCTTAGGTGATGCAGATAGTCAACAACTGCCCTCTTCTGCTCACATATCCTGACCAACATGTGCAGAGTTGAATTCCAATGCGTGGGGACATCACACACCAGTCTGTGGGCCGGAAGACTCAAACGGCGCTGAAAACCGGCAAGGCCGGCTGAAGCAGCAGGTGACTTGCGAAAATGCGCAGACAGGTGGTGAACTTTTACCAGCAGATCAGACAGCTCTGGGTATGATGTAAGAAACCGCTGAACCACCAGGTTGAGCACATGGGACACGCATGGAACATGCGTCAGCTGGCCTCACCTCAAAGCTGCCACCAGGTTCCGGTCATTGTCACACACGACCTTTCCTGGCTTTAGGTTCAGAGGTGTCAGCCAGTGATCTGCCTGCTGTTTCAGAGCTGTCCACAGCTCTTCTGCATTGTGGGGTTTGTGACCTATGCAGACTAGCTTCAGCACAGCCTGTTGCCGCTTCGCAGAGGCAGTGCTGCAGTGCTTCCAGCTTGTGACTGGTGTGGAGGGTACAGTGGATGAGGATGCGCAGGAGGAGGAGGAGGAGGCTAAGGAGCATGACATTCCGGAGCTGTAGAGTGTCGGTGAAACCCTGACAGAGGTAGAACCTCCAATCCTTGGTGTGGGAAGGACGTGTTCCGTCCCTCGCTCAGACTGGGTCCCAGCTTTCACAATATTAACCCAGTGTGCCATCAAGGAGATGTAGCGGCCTTGGCCACAAGCACTTGTCCACGTGTCTGTGGTTAGGTGGACTTTGGCTGAAACAGCGTTGTTCAGGGCACGTGTGATGCTTTGGGACACGTGGTTATGCAATGCGGGGACGGCACATCTGGAGAAATAGTGGCGACTGGGGACCGAGTAACGTGGGACAGCAACCACCATCAGGTCGCGAAATGCTTCCGTCTCCACCAGCCGGAAAGGGAACATTTCTAGCGCTATGAGTCGCAAAATGTGAGAATTTAGGACTGTGGCATGTGGGGCGTTGGCAGCGTATTTGCGCCTGCGTTCAAAGGTTTGCTGAATGGATAATTGAACGCTGCGCTGGGACAAGGACGTGCTTGATGGTGGTGTTATTTGTGCGTGGGCAACTTCAGGTGCAGGGCCGGAGGCTTGTTCGCAGCCAGCATGGACAGGGGAATGGCTCGCACGCACAACACGCGAAGACGTAGCAGTGACATCAGCAAGCACCACTCCTCGACTCTGTTGTACTTCCCACAAAGTCGGGTGCTTGGCTGACATGTGCCTGATCATGCTGGTGGTGGTCAGGCTGCTAGTTTTTGTACCCCTGCTGATGCTGGCATGGCAGGTGTTGCAAATGGCCTTTTTAGAGTCATCTGGAGCCAACTTAAAAAACTGCCAGACTCAGGAAGACCTAACATTTGCACAGGCACCTTGTGTCGTGTTGTTGTTCCGGGGAACGGTTGCCTGCCTTCTGCCTGCGGACACGACCCTGCTTCGTACTGCCTGTTGGGATGCTACACCTCCCTCCCCCTGTGCACTGCTGTCCTTGCTCTGCATATCCTCCTGCCAGGTGGGTCAGCTACTGGATCATCCGCCACGTCGTCTTCCTCTTCCTTGGCTAATAGCTGGACTGCTCCTCCTTCTCCTCATGTGCCACCATGATGATCGTTACAATAGTTAGGCTGTTGTTTCAGGTATACCCCCAGTTGTAAATTTTTACGCCCATTCTTTTAGAATGGGCATTACAATGACAGGATACCGGCTCCTTTCCAATGGGAAAAATGTTTTGAGGCCCTCCTGCACGTCTCTATCCAGGGACAATGTGGAGCCTCCCAATTTTGGCTGCCCTGCCAAAGGGCTATACTACAATACACCCACTTCAGGTTTACAGGCCCTCATGCACGTCTCTATCCAGGGGCATTGGTGAACCTCCCAATTTTGGACTGCCCTGGCAAAGGAAAATACTACAATAGACCCAGTTCCTCAAAATGGGCACATTATGTCAAAACAGGGCTTCATGCACGTCTCTTCTCAGGGTCATCGGAGTGCCGCACAATGTTTTCACGTAAAATCTTTCATGTAATCGCAAAAAGTAACATACACCAGCTGTATCTCACTATTGGGTATGTGCCCTTACCATTTCCACCCTAAATATTCATTTTGGTGTCATTTTGGAAGGTTTTCTGGTGACTCCATAAAATTGGCGTGAAACTCGGACAACATTGTTCACAGCTGTGACTTTTGAGTGAGAAATGCTTCCAGAGGTCTTCCCCATGGTGTTGCCATGTCATTTGAGCACTCTTCTGAGACTTTTGTGACATTTTAAGGGTTTCTACATGCTGCCGGCAGTCATTTCATAAAAATACTCGGGTCTCCCATAGGATAACATTGGGCTCGGTACTCGGGCCGAGTACACGAGTATCTCGGGATGCTCGGCCCGAGTTTCGAGCAGAGCACCCGAGCATTTTAGTACTCGCTCATCACTACTCACTAGTGATGGGCGAATCCTAAATTACTCGGAATCGCTTGACTCTAGCGAGTCCGAGCACAGGACTCGCTACTCGTTGCGAGTCTAGCGAGTCCAATGTTAATGAATGGGGAAGCGAGTAATAGAGAGTAGTGTGAGATTTACAAATCGCAGATGTGTCTCGGAAGCTTCAGCCTGAAGCAATCCTAGTTTTGCTATTTATTTGCATTGGACTCGTTTCCTTTGTAACTGTAATCGCTGGGAAACTCGCACAGATAAGAGTCCTGTCTGCTCAGTGTGCTGGCTGCCAGCTCCAGGGTCCTAGAGCCCGCCTGCTGCCTGATGTAGCAGTGCTCAGATTGTTCTCAGTCTGCTCATTCCCTGTGTACAGACATGAATGTCTGTGCACAGAGATGATGTAGCAGTGCTGAGATTGTTCTCAGTCTGCTCATTCCCTGTGCATAGACATCTATATCTATGCACAGGGGATGTAGCAGAGAGGACATCGCGCTTTGGACTGCGTCGGACGGAAGAGGATTTTTTTAATTAAAGATGGAGTCCCTAATGGCTTTTTTTTTTATTTCTAATTAAAAATTTTCTTTGTGTTGTGTTTTTTTTTAAAACAATTTAATAGAAATTCATGGCGGTCATGTCTAATATTGGCGTGACCGCCATAAACTTCGGGCTTAGGGCCAGCTGATAATACAAAGCTGGCCCTAACCTCTTTATTACCCAGCGTGCCACCGCTACCAGGGCCGCTGGAAGAGCGGGGTTCAGCGCCAGAGGATGGCGCTTCAATGAACACGCCATCTTCTGGGGCGGCTGCGGGCTGCAATTTGCAGCGGGGGGTGCCCAGAAAGCTTGGGCATCCCTGCGCTGTGGATTCCAGCCCCCAGCTGCTTAGCTGTACCTGGCTAGACATAGAAATTGCGCGGAGCCCCACGCATTTTTTTTTAATTATTTCATGAAATTCTGAGATTCTGACTCTGAGACTCTGACTCTGAGACTCTGACTCTGAGACTCTGAAATTCATGAAATAATAAAAAAAAAAATGCGTGGGGCTCCGCGCAATTTCTATGTCTAGCCAGGTACAGCTAAGCAGCTGGGGGCTGGAATCCGCAGCGCAGGGATGCCCAAGCTTTCTGGGCACCCCCCGCTGCAAATTGCAGCCCGCAGCCGCCCCAGAAGATGGCGCGGTCATTGAAGCGCCATCCTCTTGTGCTGAACCCCGCTCTTCCAGCGGCCCTGGTGGCGGTAGCACGCTGGGTAATAAAGGGGTTAATACCAGCTTTGTTATACAAGCTGGTATTAAGCCCGAGATTCTTAATGTCAGGCCACGTTTGACCCAGCCACTAAGAATCTCCAATAAAGGGTTAAAAAAACACAGAGAAAATTTTTTATTTGAAATAAAAAAAAAAGCCATTAGGGACTCCATCTTTAATTAAAAAAATCCTCTTCCGTCCGACGTAGTCCAAAACGCGATGTCCTCTCTGCTACATCCCCTGTGCATAGATAGATGTCTATGCACAGGGAATGAGCAGACTGAGAACAATCTCAGCACTGCTACATCATGTCTGTGAGCAGGCGGGCTCTAGGACCCTGGAGCTGCACAGAGAAGACAGCTGGACTCGGCTCGCAATGTAACAGCAGTTATTTGCGAGTTTCCCTGCTATCACTGGCACAGTAGCCGAGTCTAATGCAAACAATGGCAATCCTAGTTTTGTCAGCGTTTCTGACAAAACTAGGATTGATATTGATTTGCATTGGACTCGTGCGAGTAATCACTGGGAAACTCGCTGAGTACCGAGTCCTGCGAGTCCCTTACTACTCGCCGAGTAACGAGTCCTAGCGAGTAGATTCGCCCATCCCTACTACTCACTATCAGACTGCAGGAGACTTCTATCTACTGTATGGTTCTTTACAGGTTCTCACAGTGAAATTCAGAATTATGTGGCAATACCACTATCATACCAAAACATTATGATCATGTACATACATTATAATCAATACAAATACATTAGTATTGTTTTACCGGAGAATCCATAATTACAGGTACAGATGAAACCTCCTATTGTGTTTTTGCAGGTTGCATTCGGTGAGCAGATATTATTGGTCTCACATTCATCAATATCATCACAGTGGGTCCCATTACCTAATTGGTACAAAATGTAATAATATTAGATGTAGAAGTGACAATGAAAAATTATTATTCTACATACAAATGTAAGAGGGGTACAGGGCCTATTGTCCCCAGCCTGAGTAATGCTTTGTTTTTGTGAACATATGCTTACGTTACATGTTAGTGTGTATTGTCCTGTGTAAACTGTCACTCAGTGGCCTATGAAGAAGACTGACCCTTTATACTTCAGGACAGCTGGGGTTAAACTTACTATTGAGCAAAATAAAAGTGTTTCTAGCCTGCTGGTGAGTGTCCATCCACATACAGTAGAGGTAGGGTGTAAGGGACAAAACAGCCTGATTGTGTGTGAAAATCAGGAAGGGTCACCAGAGCAGGAGAGTGTGTGATGTGTCTGATGGTGGCACAGAGAGCGAAAGGAGTTAATTAGGCCGGATCCTCAGGATCAACCCAGTACTGTGAGTACAGGAGTGGGACCTCGGAACAGAACGTAGGTGAGTAGAACTTTCACTGGTGTTGATTCTCGACACCTGCCCTGTGTGTATCATTTCTTGACTTGGGCGAATGAGTCATCAGCATGCTTGCATCGAAGGAACTTTTCTTTACCAGCAGCACTTATTGGTCCTCAGGGCAGTTCTCTGTGAATGGGAAAGGGCAGATGCTGTGGAGAGACTTTATGAATTGGAGGCAAAGCACAATGGTGTTGGAAGGATGGCACAAGAGTGTTGAGGTACCAGAACAGCGGGAGCAGTCTGCACTAATTTCGACTGAAGTAATTGCCTCAAAGTAAGTAACGTTCAAGACTTGTGCCCGTGATATCCCTGTTCAGTGGGAGTCAAATGTTTATGCAAGTAAAAGACCGTTTATAAAAGAAACAGGCTCTTTGTGTTCTTTAACCCTCACCGAGGGTAATAACAAACTGAACTGTTGCATTGGGGTGATGGCCGCGGGATGTACTCAGCTAAACTAGGGCTATTCCACAGCCGAGACTTAGCCTCACCTTCCACAGCGCAATGCCCTGGCTCTCCAAACACATTGTGCAATATATTCATTATTTATTTGTGTTTAATTAAAAACATGTTTAGCCTGAGGCAGGACGTGCGTCACCACCCAGCAAACCTGGTCAAAAGCCAGAACCTTGGACAAATAGGGGAGGGGGCAAACTTCCCATCAATGGAGTTGGGTTGGTCCTCGATGGAAGGAGAGCAAATGCCCCCCAGGCCTTTCCACCAGCAGATGTACAAGGCCGCCATGTGACTATGACTTTGCAGGGTGCTGCTCGATGACCATTACTTTAAAAGACATGGATGTGCACAGTATACTGTGCGACCATGTCTCCTAGCAGTGACGCGGCCAGGCACAAGCAAAACAAAGGAGCAGTTCCAGCCCGACCATGTCACTGCTACCACACATGGCGGCTCAGTGCACTGTGCATGGGTTTGTCTCTTAAAGTAAGGACCACTAAGCAGCACATCTTGCACAGTCACATGTACTGGAGAAGCTTTCATTGGAGATAAATATAAAATAAGATGTGAAGGTGCACTGAGCTCTTCAAGGCTGCAACGAGTGCTTCACTAGTATGTTTAAAAAAAACAACACATTTTGGCAAATACATTCACTAATTTTAACACTAAAATTACAGTTTTTATTACAGTTTTGATCCAGAAAATATTGTACTTGGTCTGAACAGGCATTTTGTGTTGATACACTATCAATAAAATGTAAATTCTCTTGTTCTGTATATTTAGCAGTGATAGATAATGCTGCCAAAAAAGTATAAGAATGCTCTTCTGTGAATGCATATGCCTACAATTTCATATTGTTACACACTGTTGTATTTTTTCTTTGGAAACTAGATACAAAACAATCATGGTATACATAGTGGAGGATGGAGCTCTCTGCACAAGTCTCTGCTGTGTTCAGGGGCGCTAAAAAATGTCAAATTGTTCTATATAACCTGGATGGCCAATTTTACCAATTGCTGCAGTTTTCCTCCATGTTACTTCTCCACATTGGTCTCTATTATTGACCAATTGGTTCACCATCCTGTTGCTGATGTGTTAACTATTATATGTTCCCTTATATGAGAAGTCTTCATACAGTACAGATTCCTGGTCCGATCAGTGTAGTGTAGGTAATAAGTTCTGTTATATAGAGGAACTTGTTCTAGATGGTGGAGTTCTCAGGAGACAATCACCATACCCTCACTATCAGACTGCAGGAGACTTCTATCTACTTTATGGTTCCTTGGTTCTATGGTTCTTTACAAATTCTCACAGTGAAATTCAGATTTTTGTGACATTAGCACTATCATACCAATACATTATAATTATTTATACTGCTTTACCTGAAAATCCATCTTTACAAGCACAGATGAAACTTCCTATTGTGTTAGTGCAGGTGGCATAAGATGAGCAGATATTGCTGATCTGACATTCATTAATATCATCACATTGGATTCCATTACCTAATTAATACAAAATGTTATAGAATTAAATCTAGATTTGACAATGAAAATGTATTAATCCACATACATTGTGCAATATATCCATTATTTACTGGTGATTAATTAAAACATAGAGATTGAGGCAGTGCCTGTGTCAGCACCCAGAGCACCTGGGCAAGAGCCATATCCCTGGACACATGGGGGAGGGGAAAACTTCTGATTAGTAGGGGAGGGTTGGGCCTTGGGGGTAGGAGAGAAAATGCCCCCCAGGCCTCTCCCCAGCAGCTGTGCAGGGCTACCGTGTGACTTTGGCTTTACAGGGTGCACTGCTTGATGATCGTCACTTTAAACAGAGATGGGTGCGGACAGTTTACTGTGCAGCCATGTCTCCTAGCAGTGACACGGCTTGGCAGGTGCAATGCCATCCTGGACAAATCACTGCAAGGCATTTTTTGTTGAGAGACAATCGATAAAGAGTAAGTCCTCTTGTGTTGTGTATGGAGCACTAATAGTGCTGCCAAAGAGGTATATGAATGCTCTTCTGTGAATACATATGCTTACAATTTCATATTGAGACACATTGTTGCTCTTTTTTTCTATGGAGAATGGACACAAAAGAATCCTGGTATACATAGTGGAGGATGGAGCTCTCTGCACAATTCGCTGCTGTGTTCAAGGGTCATAAAAAGTGTTAAATTGTTTTATATAATACAGGTGTCCATAAATATTTATACTAAATGGAGGCCCGATGGTAACACATTGGTAGGGACTTTGTGATGGGGGGCATTGTATCAATTAAAAAGCATCCAAAACAGAATGGTATTCATACAGTCTGTTTTTTATGCTTTTTTAGTATGTTTTTGCTTCATTTTCCCAGTGCGCTCTTTGCCCCCCACTCCCACCTGCTGTGACCTCTCTGCACCCCCCACTCACCCCCTGCTCTGAGCTCTCTGCGCCCCACTCCCCCTGCACTTCATGCTCTGTGTCCTCATTGCCTCACCAGCTTTTTACGCTCTGCTCCAACTGCGGTGCGCTCTCTGACACCCATCCTTGTGCATTCTCTGCCCACTACTCCCCCCATACTGGGCGCTCTCTGCACTCCACTCACCCCCTGCTGTGTGCTCTCTGACCCCCACTCCCCCCTGTTCTGCACTGTCTGACCCCCACTCCCCCTCTGCTGTGCGGTCTTTGGGTCCCACTCCCCCCTGCTGTGCGCTCTCTAAGTCTCACTCCCTACCACCCTGCTGTGCACTCTTTGGCCACCACTTCCCCCTGCTGTGTGATCTCTGGCCCCTACTCCCCCCACTGTGTGCTCTCAGACCCCTAACCATCTAAGTAAGTGTGCGGTATGAAACTATTACAGGACTTTCATGATGTGATCAGTCACATGACCGTGATATCATCCCCCTCGCGTCTGAGTAACTGCGTGCTGGGAAACTGTTATATGACCTGCGGTGGTATCACAGTCATAATGTCAGCCACATGTCCATGACATAATCACAGGTCCTGTTGAACCTTATCAGTGTCAGCAACAGAGTGAGTGGTAAGTTGTGGGTGGTGTCGAGTTACAGGCATCGGTTGTAGGTTTGTGTCATGTCTGGTTGTCAGTGGCACTGCTGGCGGTGGTGTGCGAGTGGCCACTAATGCCAGCAGATACTATTTTAGCACACCCATCACCTGGGTGTGTTAATATGTTACAGCGGGAGTGACATGTGATACGCGGATAACTGGACGGAAGTGGAGGAGCCACTTCACGATTATGTGCGTATATATATATATTATATTATCATTATTATTATTATTTATTTGTAGAGCACCATTGATTCCATGGTGCTGTACATGAGAAAGAGATACATACAAACAAGTTAAAAATACAGTGAACAAACTAATAGTGTCAGACTGGTACAGAGAGAGGACCCTGCCCTGGTGGGCTTACATTCTACAGGGTTCTGTGCCTGGTTTCTTTCGCAGATTTTTGCATTCTACAGGGTAGTGGGGAGAGAGACAGAAGGATGGGTATGCTTGGGTGGTGGTGGAGCGCCAGGTCCAGTGATATTGGAGTGTCGGGTCTAATGGTGGTGGAGCACCGGTTCTAAGGTGGTGGAGCGCCGGGTCTTATGGTGGTGGAGCGATGGGTCCAGTCGTGCTGAGGTTGCACCATGGTCATTGCAGGCTGTTCTGAAAAGATGGGTTTTCTGGTTCCGCTTTGTAAGTCAATGTTAGGGTGCATTCACACGCTGCGTATTTGCTTTATATTTGTACGCGAGTGCTTTTGCAATTTTTGTAGAAAAAAACAGGAATGACTTATTAAAACTAGCAGTGGGTGATTAAATACAGAAGTGGAGCACTTGTTTCAATGAGACTTTTAATCTGATTGTTCCACTCCTAGTTTTGGCTACAAAAACTGCAACAGCATTCGCGTAAAAATATGCAGTAGATACTCAGCGTAATGAACGCACCCTTAGTAGTTTGAATTGGATATGCTGGGGAATTGGGAGCCAGTGGAGGGATTTGCAGAGGCGAGAAGTGGAGGAGCAGCGAGGAGAGAGGTGGATTAGTCGGGCAGCAGAGTTAAGAACAGATTGGAAAGGTGAAAGAGTGTTAGCAGGGAGGCCACAGAGGAGGAGGTTGCAGTAGACGAGACGGGAGATGATGAGGGCATGCACTAGTAGTTTAGTAGATTGAGGGTTGAGATATGCAGAGGACAGGTCAAGAAGGAGGAGAATGGAGAAGTGTATTTATGAGCAGGAAATAAACATTCACAGTGTAATACACATGATCTAGCACAGTGTTTCCCAACTCCAGTCCTCAAGGCACACCAACAGGTCATGTTTTCAGGGTTTCCTTATCATTAGACAGATGATGGAATTATCCCCTGTGCAAGTGATTAAACTAACACCTGTGCAATCCTAAGGAAATCCTGAAAACATGACCTGTTGGTGTGCCTTGAGGACTGGAGTTGGGAAACACTGATCTAGCAGAACTCTTATAGTTACAAGAGTCTTTTCCTTTTAAGATGAGTCATTTAGAAGGGACCTCCCCCTGCTTCTCTGGAGGAAAGAGACAGCAGACATCTCCTGAGAAGATAAGAGACCTGTAGCTGTCTACTGTCTCTCTTCCTATGACTTTCCTCCTCTCCTCTCAGATGATTCCGGTACACAACAATATATTTGTGTTAGAATGTGAACAAGCATAAGTGATAATGTCCAGCTCACCGGACAATAGCTCTTAGAGTGCAGCATTCTTCTGACTGAACAAATGACTCATTGCAGGCAGGGCAATTTTCAACTCAGGAAATAGGAAATGTACAGCTCCATGTCTTTCTTAAAATCCAAAGGTTTATTAGATTGTATTACAATTAATACAATTTAATAACCTTTGGATTTAACCCCTTCATGACCCATCCTATTTTGACCCTAAAGAGATTTTTTGCAATTCTGACCAGTGTCCCTTTATGAGGTAATAACTCTGGAAGGCTTCAACGGATCCTAGCGAATCAGAGATTGTTTTTTCGAGACGTATTGGGCTTCATGTTAGTGTTAAATTTAGGTCCATAATTTTTGCGTTTATTTGTGAAAAAATCAAAAATTTGGCAAAAAATGTGAAAATTTTGCAATTTTCAAATTTTAAATTTTTATTCTGTTAAACCAGAGAGTTATGTGACACAAAATAGTTAATAAATAATATTTCCCACATGTCTACTTTACATCAGCACAATTTTTGAAAAAACATTTTTTGTTAGGAAGTTATAAGGGTTCAAAGTTCATCAGCAATGTTTCATTTTTCCAGCAACATTTACAAAACCTTTTTTTTGTGACCATATCACATTTGAAGTCCCTTTGAGGGCGTACATGACAGAAAGCACCCAAAACTGCACCCCTCAAGCTACTCAAAACCACATTCAAGAAGATTATTAACCCTTCAGGTGCTTCACAGGAACTAAAGCAACGTGGAAGGAAAAAATGGACATTTTAATTTTTCTAACAATAATGTTCTTTTAGCCTCAATTCTTTCATTTTCACATGGGCGACAGGATAAAATAGATCCTAACGTTTGTTGGGCAATTTCTCCTGAGTACACAGATGCCTCATATATGGTCATAAACCACTGTTTTGGAGCACGGCAGGGCTCAGAAGGGAAGGAGCGCAATTTGACTTTTGGAGCTAATTTTCCATTCAAAAAGTGAAATGGCGCTCCTTCACTTCTGAGCCCTGCCGTGCACCCAAACAGTGGTTTATGACCACATATGAGGTATTGGTGTACTCAGGAGAAATTGCCCAACAAATTTTAGCATGCACTTTATCCTGTTGCCCATGTGAAAATGAAAAAATTTAGGCTAAAAGAAACTATCTGTGAGAACAAAAGTACTTTTTCATTTTTACGGATCAATTTGTGAAACATCTGGGTGTTCAAAGTGCTCACCACCCATCTACACATGTTCCCTGGGGGGTCTGTGGTGCCCATATGGCTAGGCGCCACAGGGAGCTCCTTGCATAGTATATGTGGTGCCTCCATAGCTGTGGATTTAGGGTTTAACCTATGGAGTCTGAATTTACACGCAACACTAGGCTACCTTAGTATAGGGGGACTGATATACAGTAAGTTCCAGGGGGTGGAGCCTAGGGTAGAGTGGAAAAACCAGGAAGTGAAGAGATTTTTAGTCAGACAGTGCTGGGAAGGCAGTCAGACAGAACGTTCCCTACAGCTCAGAGACAGGAGGGATGCCCCCATCCCAAGGAGGGTGACCTGGGACAGAAAGGGATGGACCAGCACCGGTTGGAGTCAGCTGGTAACATCTGGGGAAACATCGGCAACACGGAATCCGAGACGGTCAGTGGTCTATCCCTGACCGCAAACCGACGAGCCATGGGCCTCACAAATAGGTACCTCATCCCTCAGGCCCAAAATCGGTCCAAGACTACGAAGGTGTGTTCCCGCTGCTCCTGTCCGTACCGGTCAAGGATACACGTACCTCACCGTACAAGACCCTGGATCTGGCAGGGGAGCTCTGCAAAAGGTGGTTAAAAAGAGAAGGACAGACTTAGACCCTGAAAGACAAACAGCAAGGAACATCCCGAGACTCCATAGGGGTACCCTGAACTGACAACTAGTACTCGTTAAACCAGACTGTACCGTGTACTATGTCATCTACCACTAAATTTAAAGTGGAGTTGGAGTTGAATCAGTGTCTGTCTTTCTACCCGCCAGCGCCCGGAGGGCCTGGGCATCATCATCTCGTCAGGAGGGGTAAGAACAACTACTCCCCTCATCCACTCTCGCTGCCCTGAGGTAAAGCTCCACCTGTGGGGAGCTGTACCACACTAAGCTGCACCCACCATCACCTCAGCGTCCTGCCTGCAGTGCCGGTATCCAAATTATCGGGATCCACAGGTGGCATCACAAACTCTTTATCCCTTGTAAATATCTAACAAATGACAGCCAGGGCACGGAACCAGGAACCCGACCACCCGTGATTCCCTAGTGATTCCCTAGTTAAATCCACCAAACCCCAGGCCCGGTATCCGAGTACCCCTCGCCCTGGGCACATTAGGTCTAGTTTCCAAAATGGGGTCACTTGTGAGGCCATAAATATAAAAAAGTACTTTTTTTTCCACAAAGTTTTTCTTTTTTAATTTTTATGGATTAATTTGTGAAATATCTAGGGTTTCAAAGTGCTCACTACCCATCTAGATTAGGGATGGGCGAGTCTACTCGCTAGGACTCGTTACTCAGCGAGTAGTAAGGGACTCGCAGGACTCGGTACTCTGCGAGTTTCCCAGCGATTACTCGCACAGTAACGAGTCCAATGCAAATCAATGGCAATCAGAGACTCTGACAAAACTAGGATTGCCATTGACTTGCATTGGTCTCATTACTGTGCAAGTAATCGCAGGGAAACTTGCAAAGTAACTGCTGTTACTTTGCGAGCCGAGTCCGGCTGTCTGCTCTGTGCAGGCTGCCGCAGCTCCAGGGTCCTAGAGCCCGCCTTCTCACAGAGATGATGTAGCGGAGCTGAGATTGTTCTCAGTCTGCTCATTCCCTGTGCATAGACATCTATATCTATGCACAGGGATGTAGCAGAGAGGACATCGCGTTTTGGACTACGTCGGACGGAAGAGGATTTTTTTAATTAAAGATGGAGTCCCTAATGGCTTTTTTTTTATTTCTAATAAAAAATTTTCTCTGTGTTGTGTTTTTTTAACCCTTTATTGGAGATTCTTAGTGGCCGGGTCAAACGTGGCCTGACATTAAGAATCTCGGGCTTAATACCAGCTTGTATAACAAAGCTGGTATTAACCCCTTTATTACCCAGCGTGCCACTGCCACCAGGCACCTGGGGGTTGGGGGCAGCCCGTCGCTGCCTGCTGGATCTGGCTGGTTCCAGAAATACGGCGAAGCCCACGTGAAATTTTTTTCTGACAAATCCATAAAACAATGTAAATAAAAGGGACTGCATCTTTATTAACCCCTGGACCATGGGCGAGGGGTTAATAAAGATGCAGTCCCTTTTTTAGGATTGTTTTATTGATTTTTCAGAAAAAAAATTACATGGGCTTCGCCGTATTTCTGGATCCAGCAGGCAGCGACGGGCTGCCCCCAACCCCCAGGTGCCTATTTGTACCTGGCCGGACACAAGAATATAGGGGAGCCCTTTTTTTGTGCTTCACAAATTGATCCGTAAAAATGAAAAAATACTTTTTTTTTTCACAAAAAATATTTTTTTTTCCGTTTGCGGACTAATTTGTGAAGCACATGGGCATTCAAAGTGCTCACTATGCATCTAGATAAGTTCCTTAGGGGTTTAGTTTCCAAAATGGGGTCACTTGTGGAAGAGCTCCAATCTTCAGGCACACAGGGATGGGCTCTCCATACGCGACATGGTTTCCGCTAACAATTGGAGCTAATTTTCCATTGAAATTGTTAGCGGACACCATGTCGCATATGGAGAACCCGTGTGCCACCAGCACAAGGGCAAGTGGAAGAGTTGGGGTATCGCACCAGAAAATGGCGCCTCTAATGAATGCGCTATTTTCTTGGGTGGCTGTGGGTGGCAATTTGCAGCGTGGGGGTCACAATGTTTGGGTCTCTCCACACTGAGGATTCCAGCCTCACAGCTGCTAAGTTGTACCTGGCTGGCAATCAAAAATACAGCGAAGGCCTTTTTTTTAATTAATTCTAGAAAGAAAAAAAAATAATGTGGAGCTCCGCCATATTTTTGGCCCAGCCAGGTACAACTAGGCAGCTGGGGGCTGGAATCCTCAGCATGGAGAGGCCCAAGTTTTCTGGACCCACCCATGCTGCGAATTGCAGCCCGCAGCCGCCCCAGAAAATGGTGCATTCGTTGTTGCGCCATTTTCTAGCGCTGTACCCATGCTCTTCCAGTTGCCCTGTCGGGCCAATGTTAGACCCGGCCACTAAGAATCTCTAGTACATAGTCAAAAATACACCACACAGAGAAAAATCTTTTTATTTGAAAAAACAAACAAAATTCGGACTCCATCTTTATTATAAAGATCCGATGTAGTCCACAACGAAGGTCCCACGATGCTCGATCACCTCTGATGTAGTCCACAACAAGGGTCCCACGATGCTCGATAGCCTCCGACGTAGTCCACAACGAAGGTCCCACGACGCTTGATGGCCTCTGCTCAATCCAGAGACTGCAGCAAGGGATCAAGTGTCCTCTTCCTACAGTCTCTGGGGTCATAGTTATGGTGCACTGTATGACTATGATCCCAGAGGCTACAACAACAGGACACTTGATCCCTTGTATGCACCCATCCATCCTCCCATGCATCTATCCATCCACCCATGCATCCATCATCCATGCATGCACTCATCATCCATGTATGCACTCATCATCTATGCATGTACACATCATCCACACATGCACACATCCACGCACGCATGCACACATCCGCGCACGCACGCATCCACACATGCATGCACCCAAGCACACATCCATCCATGCACACATCCACACACGCACACATCCACGCATACATCCACGCACGCACACATCCATGCACGCACACATCCACGCATGCACGCATCCACACACACATCCATTCATGCACGCATACACACATGCACGCATCCACGCACACATCCATCCATGCACACACATCCATCCATGCACGCATCCATGCAAGCACACATCCATGCACGCACACATTCATCCATGCACACATCCATCCATGCACACACGCACACATCTATCCATGCACACATCCATCCATGCAAGCACACATCCACACACGCACACATCCACACATGTACGCATCCACGCACACATCCATCCATGCACACATCCATCCATGCACACATTCATCCACGCACGCACACATCCACACATCCACACATCCATCCATCCACACATCCAAGCACGTATCCTTGCAAGCACACATCCACGCACACACACATCCACGCACACATTCATCCATGCACACATCCACACACGCACGCATCCATGCACACATCCATCCATGCACACATCCATCCATGCACGCACACATCCACACACGCCCGCATCCAGGCACATATCCATCCATGCACATATCCACACATGCACCATCTATGCACGCACGCATCCACGCACGCAAACATCCATCCATGCACACATCCATCCGCGCACGCCCTCATCCACGCACACATCCACATCTATCCATGCACACATCCATCCATGCACACATCCACGCACGCATTCATGCATGCACATGTCCACGCATATACACATCCACATCCATCCATCCATGCACACATCCATCCATGCACACATCCACATATGCATGCATCCACAAACGCATCGACGCACACATCCATCCATGCAAACATCCATCCATGCACACATCCATCCATGCATGCACACATCCATGCATGCACACATCCATGCACACACATCCACACACACCCGCATCCACGCACATATCCATCCATGCACACATCCACACATGCACACATCCAAGCACACACACATCCATCCATGCACACATCCATCCGCGCACGCCCACATCCACGCACGCACACATCCATCCATGCACATATCCATCCGCACATGCCCTCATCCACGCACGCACACATTCATCCATGCACACATCCACACACGCATCCACGCATGCACACATCCACGCACACATCCATCCATGCACGCACACATCCACACATGCACGCACCCACGCACACATCCACACACGCATGCATCTATGCACACATGTACGCATCTATGCACACACGCACGCATCTATGCACACATGCATCCACGCATGCACACATCCATCCATCCACGCACACATCCATCCACACATCCACGCACGCACATATCCACACATGCACACATCCACATACACATCCATGCATGCACACATCCACATATGCACGCATCCACACATCCACACATCCATCCATTCATCCATGCACACATCCATCCATGCACACATCCATCCATGCATGCACACATCCATGCACGCACACATCCATACATGCCCGCATCCACGCACATATCCATCCATGCACACATCCACACATGCCCGCATCTACGCATGCATACATCCGTCCATGCACACATCCATCCACGCACCCCCACATCCACACACGCACACATCCACATCCATCCATGCACACATCCATCCATGCACACAATCATGCACACATCCACGCACACATCCACACACGCACACATCCACGCATGCACACATCCATCCATGCACACATCCACGCACGCATCCATGCAAGCACACATCCACGCACGCACACATCCACATCCATCCATGCACACATCCATCCATGCACACATCCACACATGCAAGCACACACGCATCCATGCACACATCCATCCATGCACACATCCACACACACACGCATCTACGCACGCACACATCCATCCATGCAATATCCATGCACACATTCGCACATGCACACATCCACGGACGCACACATCCATCCATGCATGCATTCATTTATTCATTCATACTTACCTCACCCATGATCCACCGGTGAGGAGGAGGAGCCCCGGAGAGGAGGAGGGACACAAATGTAGGAAGCTGATCAGCAGGTGGACTGGTGGGTGCAGCCTGCTGGGAGAGGTGAGGGGGGCCCAGAACACAGGGATCGTGGTGGAGAGGGGGTGACACTAGCGGGAGGGGGCTGAGGAGCCTGACCGGCGGGGCGGTTCTGTATGTATCCGCCGGCGGGCTGCACTCGCGGCATCGGCGGGTGCAGCACTGCAGCCCACTGGTGGATACATACAGAACCGGAGGAGGGGGGCGGATTGGAGGGACTGGGAAGGGGGTCCCTAATCTTCACTTGAGCGGGAGGGGGCTGAGGAGCCTGACCGGCGGGGCGGTTCTGTATGTATCCGCCGGCGGGCTGCACTCGCGGCATCGGCGGGTGCAGCACTGCAGCCCACTGGTGGATACATACAGAACCGGAGGAGGGGGGCGGATTGGAGGGACTGGGAAGGGGGTCCCTAATCTTCACTTGAGCGGGAGGGGGCTGAGGAGGGGGAGGGCAATTGCCGTTCCGCCCCTCCAGATCTAATTCGCTCTGATCGGCAGTTTCATTTTCAAACTGCCAATCAAAGCGACTTTAGCCATGGGGGGCTAAGACACCCCCCCCTGTGCTAAAGTATAGGTTGTCACTTAGCTGCGGCTCTATTAACCCTTCAGAGACCCCGGTTAATACAGCTGCAGGAAGGGAAACCCGCGATGACGCAGCATATGCATCACAGGTCAGAAACAAACTTGTTTTCATGACGCATATGCTGCGTCACGGGTCGGGAAGGGGTTATTGTTGATGATTATGGCTTACAGCCAGTGAAAACCCAAAGGTCATTATCTCAGAAATTTAGCATGGGGAGGATGAAGGGTTAAAAACTGCAGTGAAATATCAAAAAGTGAATATAATATTAATTTATTAGTCGAAATGTTTCAGGGCTCCCATAATCACCCTGAAACGTGGCGATATTATATTGATTTGTCCTAAGGAAGGGACTAGGGAGCCCTAAAATGCTAATTGACTAATAAATCACTATTATAGTCACCCTTTGTCTCTTGGAACACAGCAGCTCAGTTTTTAACCCTTTATCCTCCTTACTCTATATGCACCATATGGGGACTGCAGCAACCCTGATATGCTCTTATAGCAGTTGTGGCTCTCACAATCACACAAGGTGAAGCCTCTGATACCTATTTAAGTAATATTTTATCTCTCAGGCCCTTCATCCTCCTAACTTTAATTTTCTGAGGTACTGACCTTTGGGTTTTCTTTGGCTGTAAACCATAATCATCAACATTAACAGAAATAAACACTTGAAATAGATCACTCTGTTTGTAATGTATATATGTGTTTTACTTTTGTATTGAACTACTGAAATAAATTGAGTTTTTGATGATATTCTAATTCAATGAGATTCACCTGTATATATCTTTTATATCAATATAAATTAGAGCAACAATAAAGCCAATCAATGTTATCTTAAAGGGAACCAACCACCCCCAATGACCCCCCCGGACTATTAATATTGGGCCCTACACACAGCACATACATGTGCTGCAATGATTTTTGCTAAAAAAACCGGTTTTTAAAACTTGAGATAATGCTTTTTAAAGTTTAAAACGAAGGGACGGTTGGGCGGTACTTATCTGTTTGAAAAGCCCGGGGTTGCATCTGTCAGTCATCCCCCCCCGTGTCCCGCAGCAGCAGTAACGTCCAGCCCTTTGCAGCGTCACAGCCCTGTGCACGGGCTCGCATGCCCGTGCACACGTCATCATCTACAGCCGGGAAGCGAGCGCGCGCTCTGACTTCCACAGCCGAGCGCAGGAAGTCAGAGCGCGCGCTCGCTTCCCGGCTGTAGATGATGACGTGTGCACGGGCATGCGAGCCCGTGCACAGGGCTGTGACGCTGCAAAGGGCTGGACGTTACTGCTGCTGCGGGACACGGGGGGGATGACTGACAGATGCAACCCGGCTTTTCAAACAGATAAGTACCGCCCAACCGTCCCTTCGTTTTAAACTTTAAAAAGCATTATCTCAAGTTTTAAAAACCGGTTTTTTTAGCAAAAATCATTGCAGCACATGTATGTGCTGTGTGTAGGGCCCAATATTAATAGTCCGGGGGGGTCATTGGGGGTGGTTGGTTCCCTTTAAACTAGCTGTAGCACCCGGCATTGCCAAGGGATAGTAACCATCCTTAGCAATAGCAAAATAGAATGGTTTAAGAAAACAATATTTCGCACTTAAAAGTTAAAAAGTAAATAGACAATATATTATTAAACATAAAAAAGTAAAGTAATAGAAGAATTTCACATCATATATTAAACACCACAGATATACAACAAAAATTAATTGCATGTGATGTGAATTACTTTATATGCAACACCTTATTCAAGAGCTTTTTGATGAACAACATTCTTGGTTTTTCCTTCTTGTTCTAACACTAAAGGCTCAGTTACACACATAGATAATTGTGCAGAGATTGTTCGCCGATCTCTGGTTGCAGTGAAATCATGGACACATTGCTCCATTTGGACACAGCCACAAAATGGAACAATGTGTCCATGATTTCACTGCAACCAGAGATCTGCAAACAATCTCTGCACAATTATCTGTGTGTGTGACTGGGCCTTTACAGATTTTTGGCAGTTCCAACTCTTGAATAGGCCATGTAAAGTTGACCATGAGAAAAGCATGGAGATTGCAAATCAAGTTCCTGCTACTTTAAAGGATTGTCCCTGATGGTGGGTTTACACACACCAATTTATCTGTTCAATCTCTGAACCAATCTCTGGTTGCAGTGAAATCATGGATACATTGCTCCATGTTGTACACAGCCACAAAATGGAGCAATGTATCCATGATTTCACTGCAACCAGAGATTGGTTCAGAGATTGAACAGATAAATTGGTGTGTGTAAACCCACCATAAGCCTTGTTAATGGACATTGCAAATGCCAGTCTAACTGGAAACTGAAGACATTTAAAATCAAAAAGAAAAATCACATGGAATGAGTGGAATTTTTGGAATGAAAACCCCTTTGGCAGATCCTGTCAAAATGGTTGTTTCAATTTCATGGGAAAACAGGTTCTTAAATCAAGAATATTGTTTTATCATACAACTTTGGTGAATCTAAATTTCTCAACAGCAGAATAGGTTTTAGAAAGAGGTTATATGGATGATGTCCTTGTGGTTCCAAAGAGTTGAGGAATTCTATTGTATAGAGTAATGCTTTAGCAGGGTCTTTCACTGTATTCCATGACTTTTAGGTCCTGCACACACCTGGAAGGAGACTTATGGTGGGTTTACACACACCAATCATTGTATCCAATCTCTGAACCAATCTCTGGTTGCAGTGAAATCATGGACAGATTGCTCCATGTTGTACACAGCCACAAAATGGAGCAATGTATCCATGATTTCACTGCAACCAGAGATTGGTTCAGAGATTGGATACAATGATTGGTGTGTGTAAACCCACCATTAAGGCTCTGTCTCACACAACGAGATCACTAACGAGATCGTTGTAACGTCACATATTTCGTGACGCAACAGCGATCCCGCTAACGATGTTGTTCTGTGTGACATGCACCAACGATCTGGCACTTGCTGTGAGATCGTTGATCGTTACACACTGCTCTGGGTCATTCCTGCGTCGTTGCGCTCCCGCTGGCGCTACATCGTTGTGTTTGACAGAGATAATGAGCAACGATCTCATTGCAACGCTATGGAGAGAAAATTCACAACGACCTCGGTATACTCTGGATCGTTGCTAAAGTGGTTTTTCACATCGCTGGTAAAATGCCTGTTTGACATCTTACCAGAGATGTGAAAACGACGCACCAGCCTTTAGAGTTTGAAGATTGATCTTGCTGACACTATCAATTTTTGGAGGTAGAATAGGCCTTTCACACAGCCAGCCAGACATTCTGCAGTTGATTTTAAGTGTTTGGAGAGACCTTAGCTGTTAGCTCCTCAATGGATGTCATGATGTAGCAAACGTTGCTTGGAAACACGATCTATCCAGTGGTTGAGACTACTGGTGCCTTGACATCTCCAATAGCCAGTAGCTGGATTGAGAACAGTCCAGCAGAAACATTGGCTGTCATGTGGTCCCTTTTGTTTGTGCTCAGCAACATTTTCCTTACTTGTCTCCAAAGGTACGATGTTTTGAGGCGAGTGTGGAATTTATCTGCAGGGGTTCATCTTTGAATAAAGGGTAGTGTTTGATAAAAGTCATCTGGCTAAAAACCAACACCTTTCATAATAGAATGCATTCATCCTAAATGAGAACTCTGACTTTTGATTCAGTTTGGCCTGTCCTCATCACTTGGCAATGTTACACACTGGATTGTCACTGTGAGACAGGTTAAGTGGTAGCAGGAATGTTGAATGTGACATGCTACTACCAGTTAAAAGTGTAGTTGCAACTCCAGAAGTTGCTACAGCAAGTGAAATCTTTTGTTGTTTGTTGTTGCCAAAATATTGGCAGGAGCAAATTAATTAAAAATGTCTTTACTGTTCCACCTGGAGCATCCGGGGAGACAATTCCACTTTTGTTGGTTGCATTAAAACTTATAATTTGGTTGTAGGTATCTCATTGATTTGGTACCAACAGTGGCCTATTGTGAGAGACAAATGCTGTGAGTTCATCAATAGTAGTACTTAGATTAACTTCACAGGAAGCCTCTAGGGGGGTATAAGAGAGAAAAAGTCCCAGCGCAACTCTAAGTGCAGTAATTCAATTTCAACATAGAGATGTTATAATTCGATATTGCTCACCTTTTAGGTGTCTTGGTTATATTGCATATAAGATCTCTTTTGGTGTGCAGCTCTCCCACTTCGGATGGATCAGATCTAGGAAACCTGGTTCATCACATGTAGTAATAAGTAAAGCGGTCTATTGGTACAGCGATTCCACAGGAGACCCAAAGTTCAAATAAATTTTCCTTTATCTTAAAATGTATATCACAGTGGGCAGTACAACGCGTTTCAACCCTTTTAATGGGTCTTCCTCAGGTACAGTTGTATAATTCATAACACTTACATGTGTCTCTGATAAGCCCAGGGCAAGGGGTACTCGGATACCAGGCCTATATTTGGTGGATTTAATTGGGGAATCACTGGTGGTCAGCTTCGTGGTTCCGTGACCTGGCTGTCATTTGTTTGGTGGGGGGTATTTACAGGGGAAAAAAAAGAGTATGTGATGGCACCTATGGATTCCGGTAATATGGATATTGGCGCTGCAAGCCGGCCGCTGAGGTGATGATGGGTGCAGTAAAGTGTGGTCCAGCTCCCCACAGGTGGAGCTTTTAGCTCAGGGCAGCAGTGATGGAGGATGATGAGGGAATTGAGGGGAGTAGAAGTAGTTCTTACCCCTCCGGTGAGATGCTGGTGATGGTGCTGAAGCCCTCTGCGCACCGATGAGAAGACAGACAGAGACCAGTTCAACTCCAACTCCACTTTACTGAGTACCGGCAGATGTTAAGGTGAAACATGGTACAGTCTGGTTTAACAGGTGATTGTTGCTGGTTCAGGGTCCCTCTTATAGAGTCTCCAGATGTTCCTTCTCAAGTCTTTCGGGGTCTAATCTGCTCTTCTCTGTCTTTTACCACCCTTGCAGAGTTCCCCCACCAGTCGTACGGTATGTCACTAGTCTTCTGAGTCGGTCCCTTACTGGTACGGACGGGAGCAGCAGGAGCGCACAATTTCTCCCGCCACCGGAATTCAGTCCACGACCACTAGTGCCCTCAACCGGTTTCTGTTCTGAGTGGTGAGATGTCCTTGTTGTGCTGTCGGCAACCCGGTTACTAAGGGCCCACAGCTTGTCGGTCTGTGGTCAGAGTTAAAGTTCTGGCCGCCTCGGCTTCCCGCATTGCCGGTGTCTTTTCCCCCCACGTGACCAGCTGGCTCCGACCAGGCCTGGCCTATTGCCTTTTGTCCTGGGGCCCCACTTAAAGATGGGGATCCTTTCTGTACGCTGTGCTGTCAGGCCCGTCCTTCCTGACTGCCTTCCCAGCACTGTCTAAACCCCAACTGTCACTCTCTCTCACTAACTCTACCCTAGGCTTCACCCCCTTTTGGGACCTACTAAATTATCTGTCCCCCCTACTCTATGTGGCCTAGTCCTAAGTGTGTGCAAGAACAGACTCCATAGGTTAAACCCTGAACTGACAACTTACAGAGATATCACATTGGTTATCATATTGCAATACCTTCCTGTGGCGCCTAGCCAGAGGGGCGCCACATCTCCTTATATAGCTCATGCAGTGTCTGGGTTCAAGGAAGTGAGGGTTATCTCATTAGCTGATTACTTTCAAGTGTGTGCATATCATTAGCATAGAGTTGCTCTGCATTGATCATCAATTAACACTGCTCTAAATAAGTTAAAAAATAAAATATCTAACTATAATACTCATAAAGTCAAAAATGGTTAAAAACTTTGTAACAAAATTTACTTATAAAATTATCTTATATGTATATATGGCAGAGGCCCACGTCACACACACAGATATTTGTGCAGATATTATTCACAGATCTCTGGTTGCAGTGAAATTATGGACACATTAATCCATTTGTACACAGCCACAAAATGGAGCAATGTATCCATGATTTCACTGCAACCAGAGATCTGTGTGTGTGACGTGGGCCATATACATATATAGCATATATATATACATACAGATATTGTTCGCATATCTCTGGTTGCAATGAAATCATGGACATATTGTTCCATTTTGTGGCAGTATACAAATGGAGCAATGTGTCTATGATTTCACTGCAACCAGAGATAGTCTTATAAAAAATTAATAGGTTATGACTCTTATGGCCTATTTACACACACAGATATCTGTGACCAACTTCTGAACAGATCTCTGGTTGCAGTGAAATCATGGACACATTGAGCCATTTTCTACACAGCCACAAAATGGAGCAATGTGTGCATGATTTCACTGCAACCAGAGATCTGTTCAGGAGTTGGTCACAGATATCTATGTGTGTAAAGTGGCCTTTATTTCTTATCTTACATTTTTGCATTATTTTATAATGTTCTTTTAGCTTTTCTGATTATAAAACGATATAAAGGGGAAGGTGCTTGTCTTATTACCGTAATAATCACTTTATCATATGCATTATTTATCAGGTGATGGTATTCTTTACACACCTTGGTAGAGGGATCTGATCCCAATTTCTCATCCGATAATACACGGTGAGCTTCTGCAATATATTCCTCCCTATCCTGTACAATTATTCCCCCCTCTTTGTCTGCTTCCCTAATAACAATCTGTTTATTATTTCTTAATTATGTTAATGCCTGCAATTCTTCTTTTGAGATGTTATTTCTTATGATTTTGTTATTGTTCTTCTTTTTCATAGCAATAGATTTTTTGCTTGCTATACATTTTTTTCTGTGTAGTATTTTCATTTACCGTATATACTCGTGTATAAGCCGACCCGTGTATAAGCCGACCCCCCTACTTTTGCCCCCAAAAACTGGGAAAACTTATTGACTCGCGTATAAGCCGAGGGTGGACTCCAGCACAGGTATACAGCCCCCAGCAGTGTGGTATACAGCAGCCTCCCCAGTGGTATATACAGGCCCCAGCAGTGTTACAGCAGCAGCCCCAGTGGTATATACAGCAGCAGCCCCAGTGGTAGTATACAGCAGCCCCAGAGGAATATACAGCAGCCCCAGTGGTAGTATACAGCAGCAGCCCCAGTGGTAGTATACACGCAGCCCCAGTAGTATATACAGCCCCAGTGGTAGTATACATACAGCCCCAGTAGTAGTATACAGCCCCAGTGGTAGTATACAGCCCCAGTGGTAGTATACAGCAGCCCCAGTGGTATATTCAGCCCCAGTGGTAGTATACAGCCCCAGTGATAGTATACAGCAGCCCCAGTGGTATATTCAGCCCCAGTAGTAGTATACAGCCCCAGTGGTAGTATACAGCCCCAGTGGTAGTATACAGCCCCAGTGGTAGTATACAGCAGCCCCAGTGGTATATTCAGCCCCAGTGGTAGTATATAGCAGCCCCAGTAGTAGTATACAGCCCCAGTGGTAGTATACAGCAGCCCCAGTGGTATATTCAGCCCCAGTAGTAGTATACAGCCCCAGTGGTAGTATACAGCCCCAGTGGTAGTATACAGCAGCCCCAGTGGTATATTCAGCCCCAGTGGTAGTATATAGCAGCCCCAGTAGTAGTATACAGCCCCAGTGGTAGTATACAGCCCCAGTGGTAGTATACAGCCCCAGTGGTAGTATACAGCAGCCCCAGTGGTATATTCAGCCCCAGTTGTAGTATACAGCCCCAGTGGTAGTATACAGCAGCCCCAGTAGTAGTATACAGCCCCAGTGGTAGTATACAGCAGCCCCAGTGGTATATTCAGCCCCAGTAGTAGTATACAGCCCCAGTGGTAGTATATAGCCCCAGTGGTAGTATACATACAGCCCCAGTAGTAGTATACAGCCCCAGTGGTAGTATACAGCCCCAGTGGTAGTATACAGCAGCCCCAGTGGTATATTCAGCCCCAGTAGTAGTATACAGCCCCAGTGGTAGTATATAGCCCCAGTAGTAGTATACAGACAGCCCCAGTAGTGGTAGTATATAGCCCCAGTGGTAGTATACAGCCCCAGTGGTAGTATATAGCCCCAGTGGTAGTATACAGACAGCCCCAGTAGTGGTAGTATACAGCCCCAGTGGTAGTATATAGCCCCAGTGGTAGTATACAGACAGCCCCAGTAGTGGTAGTATATAGCCCCAGTGGTAGTATACAGGGCCCCAGCAGGGCCCCCCTCATAATTTGGCGCCCCCACCTCAGTTTCTGGGCCCCCCCGCATGCAGCGCTGCGCATATACATTACCTGTCTAGCAGCTGTCACCCTCCGGTGGCGGATCGCGGCTCCCGGCTCCGGGCTCCATCTTCCTCGCTGACTTCCTGCTTTGTGACCGGGGCTCAGCGCGATGACGTCATCGCGACGCCGGCCGGTCACCTGACAAGCAGGAAGTCAGTGAGGAAGATGGAGCCCGGAGCCGGGAGCCGCGATCCGCCACCGGAGGGTGACAGCTGCTAGACAGGTAATGTATATGCGCAGCGCTGCATGCGGGGGGGCCCAGAAACTGAGGTGGGGGCGCCAAACTTTGAGGGGGACCGTATGACTCGCGTATAAGCCGAGGGGGGCACTTTTCAGCCCAATTTTTGGGCTGAAAAACTCGGCTTATACGCGAGTATATACGGTAGTTTCATTTAGTTTCCTAAATTCCTCTCCTACCATGGAGAGGAATGTCTCAACATAACTCCCGCGATTTATATATACCGTACATATATCCTATATATGTATACAGTTGTGGCCAAACATATTAACACCCCTGCAATTCTGTCAGATAATACTCAGTTTCTTCCTGAAAATTATTGCAATCACAAATTCTTTGGAATTATTATCTTCATTTAATTTGTCTTCAATGAAAAAACACAAAAAGAATTGTCCTAAAGCCAAATTGGATCTAATTCCACACCAAACATAAAAAAGGGGGTGGACAAAAGTATTGGCACTCTTAGAAAAATCATGTAATGCTTCTCTAATTTGTGTAATTCACAGCACCTGTAACTTACCTGTGGCACCTAACAGGTGTTGGCAATAACTAAATCACACTTGCAGCCAGTTGACATGGATTAAAGTTGACTCAACCTCTGTCCTGTGTTCTTGTGTGTACCACATTGAACATGGAGAAAAGAAAGAAGACCAAAGAACTGTCTGAGGACTTGAGAAACAAAATTGTGAGGAAGCATGAGCAATCTCAAGGCTACAAATCCATCTTCAAAGACCTGAATGTTCCTGTGTCTACCGTGCGCAGTGTCATCAATAAGTTTAAAGCTCATGGCACTGTGACTAACCTCCCTAGATGTGGACGGAAAAGAAAAATTGACGAGAGATTTCAACGCAAGATTGTGCAGATGGTGGATAAAGAACCTCGACTAACATCCAAACAAGTTCAAGCTGCCCTGCAGTCCGAGGGTACAACAGTGTCAACCCGTACTATCCGTCGGCATCTGCATGAAAAGGGACTGTATGGTAGGATACCCAGGAAGACCTCACTTCTTACCCCGAGACATAAAAAAGCCAGACTGGAGTTTACCAAAACTTACCTGAGAAAGCCTAAAACGTTTTGGAAGAATGTTCTCTGCTCAGATGAGACAAAAGTAGAGGTTTTGGGCAAAGGCATCAACATAGAGTTTACAGGAGAAAAAAGAGGCATTCAAAGAAAAGAACACGGTCCCTACAGTCAAACATGGCGGAGTTTCCCTGATGTTTTGGGGTTGCTTTACTGCCTCTGGCACTGGACTGCTTGACCATGTGCATGGCATTATGAAGTCTGAAGACTACCAACAAATTTTGCAGCATAATGTAGGGCCCAGTGTGAGAAAGCTGGGTCTCCCTCAGAGGTCATGGGTCTTCCAGCAGGACAATGACCCAAAACACACTTCAAAAAGCACTAGAAAATGGTTTGAGAGAAAGCACTGGAGACTTCTAAGGTGGCCAGCAATGAGTCCAGACCTGAATCCCATAGAACACCTGTGGAGAGATCTAAAAATGGCAGTTTGGAGAAGGCACCCTTCAAATATCAGGGACCTGGAGCAGTTTGCCAAAGAAGAATGGTCTAAAATTCCAGCAGAGCATTGTAAGAAACTCATTGATGGCTACCGGAAGCGGTTGATCGCAGTTATTTTGGCTAAAGGTTGTGCAACCAAGTATTAGACTGAGGGTGCAAATACTTTTGTCTGGCCCATTTTTGGAGTTTTGCGTGAAATGATCAATGTTTTGCTTTTTGCTTCATTCTCTTTTGTGTTTTTTCATTGTAGACAAATTAAATGAAGATAATAATACCAAAGAATTTGTGATTGCAATCATTTTCAGGAAGAAACTGAGTATTATCTGACAGAATTGCAGGGGTGTCAATACTTTTGGCCACAACTGTATGCCATATATACAGTGCCTACAAGTAGTATTCAACCCCCTGCAGATTTAGGTGGTTTGATAAGATGCCAATAAGTTAGAGCCTTCAAACTGCAAACCAGAGTAGGATTTATTAACAGAAGCATAAATCTTACACACCAAAAAGTTATGTTGCTCAGTTGAATTTTAATAAATTTTAAACATAAAAGTGTGGGTCAATTATTATTCAACCCCTCAAACCACCAGCATTCTGTTTGGTCCCCCTAAAGTATTAAGAAGTAGTTCAGACACAAAGAACAATGAGCTTCACATGTGTGGATTAATTATCTCTTTTGCCAGCCTTTTCTGACTATTTAAGACCCTCCCCAAACTTGTGAACTGCACTCATACATGGTCAACATGGGAAAGACAAAGGAGCATTCCAAGGCCATCAGAGACAAGATCATGGAGGGTCACAAGGCTGGCAAGGGTACAAAACCCTTTCCAAGGAGTTGGGCCTACCTGTCTCCACTGTTGGGAGCATCATCCGGAAGTGGAAGGCTTATGGAACTACTGTTAGGCTTCCACGGCCTGGACAGCCTTTGAAAGTTTCCTCCCGTGCCGAGGCCAGGCTTGTCCGAAGAGTCAAGGCTAACCCATGGACAACAAGGAAGGAGCTCCGGGAAGATCTCATGGCAGTGGGGACATTGGTTTCAGTCAATACCATAAGTAACGTACTCCACCGCAATGGTCTCCGTTCCAGACGAGCCCGTAAGGTTCCTTTACTTTCAAAGCGTCATGTCAAGGCTCGTCTACAGTTTGCTCATGATCACTTGGAGGACTCTGAGACAGACTGGTTCAAGGTTCTATGGTCTGATGAGACCAAGATCGAGATCTTTGGTGCCAACCACACACGTGACGTTTGGAGACTGGATGGCACTGCATACGACCCCAAGAATACCATCCCTACAGTCAAGCATGGTAGTGGCAGCATCATGCTGTGGGGCTGTTTCTCAGCCAAGGGGCCTGGCCATCTGGTCCGCATCCATGGGAAGATGGATAGCACGGCCTACCTGGAGATTTTGGCCAAGAACCTCCGCTCCTCCATCAAGGATCTTAAGATGGGTCGTAATTTCATCTTCCAACAAGACAACGACCCAAAGCACACAACCAAGAAAACCAAGGCCTGGTTCAAGAGGGAAAAAATCAAGGTGATGGAGTGGCCTAGTCAGTCTCCTGACCTTAACCCAATTGAAAACTTTTGGAAGGAGCTCAAGATTAAAGTCCACATGAGACACCCAAAGAACCTAGATAACTTGGAGAAGATCTGCATGGAGGAGTGGGCCAAGATAACTCCAGAGACCTGTGCCGGCCTGATCAGGTCTTATAAAAGACCATTATTAGCTGTAATTGCAAACAAGGGTTATTCCACAAAATATTAAACCTAGGGGTTGAATAATAATTGACCCACACTTTTAGGTTTAAAATTTATTAAAATTCAACTGAGCAACATAACTTTTTGGTGTGTAAGATTTATGCTTCTGTTAATAAATCCTACTCTCATTTGCAGTTTGAAGGCTCTAACTTACTTGCATATTATCAAACCACCTAAATCTGCAGGGGGTTGAATACTACTTGTCGGCACTGTACATATAAGATAATTTTATAAGTAAACTAGAAATAGGCCCGATGCTATCGCATCGGGAGGGCGTCACTGCCACTATGCACTCTTTTTGGCCACCCTGTGATCCCTTTGATCACCCTGTGTTCTCTTTGCCCCTCAGCTCCGCCATTTGTCTCTGCCCCCCCTTCCCTGTCTCTTCTCCCCCATGTCTCTGCCCTCTCTTCCGTCTCTTCTTCCCCGTATCTCTGCCCTCCCTTCCCTGTCTTTGCTCCTCCTTTCGTCTCTCTGCCCCGCATTCCTTACTCCGCTCTCTCCTTTCGTCTCTCTATCCCCCTTTCCTTGCTCTGCTCATCTTCTGTTTTTGTGCCTCCCCTTCCCACTCTCTCCTTCACCCTTACTTCTTTCTGGTTTCCCCTTACCTCTCTCTGTCCCCCCATCAGTTTCTCTGCCCCCCTTCAGTCTTTCTGGTCCCCCCTTGTTTCTCTTCCCCCCTTCAGTCTATCTGGTCTCCCCTGATGTCTCTGCCCCCTTCAATCTTTCTGGTCCCCCCTTATGTCTCTCTGCCCCTTTTCATCTTTGCTCCCCCCCCCCCTCCTTTGTCTCTCTGCAACCTTTCAGTCTTTCTGGTCACCCTTCTCTCTGTCTGCTCCCCCTTCCGTCTCTCTGCTCCCCTTTCAGTCTCTCTGCTCCCCCTTCAGTGTTTCTGGTCTCCCTTCAGTGTTTCTGGTCCCCCCTTATTTCTGTGTCCCCCCTTCAGTGTTTTTTGTCCCCCTCATGTCTCTGTGCTCCTCTTCAGTATTTCTGCTCCCCTCCTATGTCTCTCAGGCCCCCTATCCTCTCTGCTCCCCCCTTTTGTCTCTATGGTCCCCCTTCATGTCTCTGCCCCCCTTCAGTGTTTCTTGTTGCTCTTATGTCTCTCAGCTCACCTTCAGTATTTCAGGTCCCCCCTTATGCGTCTCTGCTCCCCTTCAATATTCCTGTTTCCCCCATTCATCTCTCTGCCCCCTCTTCCATCTCTATGTCCACCCCCTTCATCTATCTGGCCCCCTTCAGTCTTTCTGGTCCTCCTTATGTCTCTCTGCCCCCCTTTTGTGTCTATGTTACCCCCTTCATCTCTCTGCCCCCCTTCAGTCTTTGTGGTCCACCCTTATGTCTCTCTGCCCCTACCTTTCAGGTCTATGTTACCCCTTTATCTCTCTGCCCCCCTAAAGGTTTTCTGGTCCTCCGTTATGCCTCTCTACCCCCCTTCAGTCTTTTTGGTCCCCCCTTACTTCTCTCTGCCCCCCATCAGTCATTCTGGTGTCCCCCTTATGTCTCTCTGCCCCCCTTCAGTCAGTCTGGTCACCCCTTATGTCTCTCTGCCCCTTCAGTCTTTCTGGTCCCCCCTTACTTCTCTCTGCCCCCCTTCAGTCATTCTGGTCCCCCCTTATGTCTCTCTGCCCCCTTCAGTCATTCTATTCCCCCCTTATGTCTCTCTGCCCCCCTTCAGTCATTCTATTCCCCTCTTATGTCTCTCTGCCCCCCTTCAGTCATTCTGGTCACCCCTTGTCTCTCTGCCTCCCCTTCAGTCTTTCAGGATCCCTTTATATCTCTCTGCCTCACATCCCTCTCTGCTCCCCCTCTTTCATCTTTCTGCACCCCCCTTCCCTCTCTCTGTCCTCTCTTCAGGTTTTGTGGACCTCCCTTATGTGTCTGTGCTCCCCCTCTTTCATCTTTCTGCACCTGTCTTCTCGCTCCAGTTTTTCAGGTCCCCTCTTATGTCTCTCTGTTTCCCCTTTACTCTTTCAGCTCCCCTTGTGCCTTTCTGCCTCCCCTTCCCTCCTTCCCAGCTGTGACAGCTCCGTGTCATAGCTGGTAAGCAGTGAAGAGTAGAATACAGGAGGCGGAGCTACGGTGATGTACAGTCATGTGACTGATCACATGACTGTGACATCACCAAAGGTCCTATCCGAATAGGTAAGTAAGTTGTCGGGGGTTTGCGGGCGCCAAACTTGGCGCTGGAGAGGGTGTGTGGGGGTGCATTGCGAGGGGGGGGTGCAAGGGTCTATTGAGGGGGTGTGTGGGTGCCAGAGTCTACTATGGGGGTGTGCAGGCACCGGAGGATGGGGTGCGGGGGTCTACTGGGGGGGTGGTGTGGGCGGTCTGCGGGGTCAGCGGTATTGGGAGAGGTGTCTGGCAGGGGGTGTGCAGGCGGCATGTTAAGCGCGCCATGTTAGCATACCTATGACTTGGGTGTGCTAATATGGCGTGGCTTCCGGGGCGGCACAGTGCATTGTGGGATCGTATATAAGTAAGGAAGTAAGGAAATGCACTGCAGAGGGGCGGAGCTACACGGGAGAGAAAAGAAAACTCTTTTTAAATGCTGGAGACAGGGAGAGAATGATTGGCAGCGGTGGGCAGATTACACAGGCAGGGGGTGTGAATCTGCCCTTGGCTGCAGCCCCTAGCCACCTCCTTAGTGGCTGTAGCATGTAAGTTTCCTAAGTGTATTTACTCGGGGTACAGGGGGGCTCAAGTGCTTATGGACCCCTTGTCTGCATGCTGCAGACATGCTGTATCCAGTGCTGTAATTAGATCCCCATGCCTGCTTTGGTGACAGGTCCTCTTTAAGAGCTTTGTCTCTGCCTTGTCATTGCCCTACATCATTAATTCCTGACATATCCACACAAAGTGTTAGTTACATCCTGGTGTAATATAGGGGCTGAGTGGGCTCCTAGTTTATTAAAAAGACTATGTGGGGCACAGGCTCTAATAAAGTGGCTATGTGAGGTGCAGACTGCAATTGTAATAGAGGGGTTATGTTCGCACAGGCTCTAATACAAGAGTTATGTGAGTTACAGGCTGTAAAAGTAATACAAGGGTTATGTGTGCACTCCTGGTGTAATACAGGGGCTAAGTGTGAGCACAGGGTGCACTACATGGGCTATGTGAGGCACAGGCTGTAAGTGTAATACAGGGGCTATATGTGAGCTCCTGGTGCAATACATAAGCTATATGTGTAATCCTGGTGTAATACAGGGGTTATATATGAGCTCCTGGTGTAATACAGGACTTACATGGGGAACAGACTTGCATACAGTGGCTATGTGAGGTAGTGGCTGCAAGTGTAATACAGGGGCTATTTGGGGCACAGGATCTAATACAGTGGCTATATGAGGAACAGGCTGCAATTGTAATAGAGGGGGTATGTGTGAGCTTCAGGTATAATGCAGTGGCTATGTGGGGTACAGGCTCCAATACTAGGGGTATGTAGAGCACAGGCTGTAAGTGTAATACAGGGGCTATGTAAGGGCACCTGGTGTAACACAGTGGCCATGTGGAGCACAGGCTGTAACACAGTTAGCTATGTGTGGGTTCCTGGTGGAATATAGGGAATATGTGTGAGCTCTTTGTGTAATACAGTGGGCTATGTGTGGGCTCCTGCTGTAATACAAAGGCTATGTGTGGGCTTCTGATGTAATAGGGGGCTATATGTGGGCTTTTGCTGTAATAATGGGGGTTGTATGTGGCCTCTTGCTGTGTACATTGGCTGTGTGCAGCCTCCTGCTGTATACTGGGGGCTATGTGCGGCCTTCTACTTTAGCATTGGTGGCTGTGTGAGGCATCCCACTTTATAAAGGGGGTTTATGTGGCCTTCTGCTCTTATGCTGGGGACTTTGTGCATTTTCCTTCTGTATGCAGCTGTGTGTGGCTTCCTGCTGTATACTTGGGGCTGTGTGCGGTCCCCTGCTGTATACTGGGTACTGTGTGCGGCCTTTTGCTGTAAACTAAGGGCTGTGTGTGGCCTCCTGGTGTACATTGGGTATGGAAAATATTCAGGCCCCTTCAAATTTTTCACTCTATCATTGCAGAAAATGTTGTAAATTTTATAAAAGTAATTTTTTTTCTCATTAATGTACACTCTGCACCCCATCTTGACTGAAAAAAACAGAAGTGTAGATATTTCTGCAAAATTATTAAAAAAGAAAAACTGATATATCACATGGTCATAAGTATTCAGATCCTTTGCTCAGTATTGAGTAGAAGCACCCTTTTGAGCTAGTGCAGCCATGAATCTTCTTGGGAATGATGCAACAAGTTTTACACTCCTGGATTTTGGGATCCTCGTCTATTCTTCCTTTCAAATCCTCTCCAGTTCCATCAGGTTGGGTGGTGACATCCATTTTCAGATCTCTCCAGAGATACTTAATTGGGTTTAGGTCAGGGCTATGGCTTGGCCAGTCAAAAATGGTCACAGAGTTGTTTTGAAGCCACTCCCTTGTTATTTTAGCTGTGTGCTTAGGGTCATTGTCTTGTTGGAAGGTGAACCTTCGGCCAAGTCTGAATTCCAGAGCACGCTGGAACAGGTTTTCATCCAGGATATCTCTGTACTTGGCTGCATTCATGTTTCCTTCATTTGCAATCAATCGTCCTGTCCCTGCAGCTGGAAATCACCCCCATAGCATGATGCTGCCACCACCATGTTTCACTTTCGGGATTGTATTGGGCAGGTGATTAGCAATGCCTGGTTTTCTCCACACATACCGCTTAGAATTATCACCAAAAAGTTCTCTCTTCGTCTTATCAGACCAGAGAATCTTATTTCTCATAGTCTGGGAGTCCTTCATGTGTTTTTTTTGCAACCTCCATGCGGGTTTTAACATGTCTTCTCTTCACCTGAATTCACTTTTTGGGAGCATATCTGGGGCCAGTACTAGTCTGCTCCAAAGTGTCTGTTTAAAGTGGCAAAATATGAAATAGACCAGAAATGGACCGCAATTGACTGGGATAGACTGGAAGGTAATGACATAGAGGGACACTCAAACATTGTGTATAACTCTATTCACTACTAATATCTACCATGTCTTATTTCCTTGTTTGTCTTTTTATGTGCTCTCACCACCAACATTTATCACCCTATCCCCCCTCCTTCACCACTCATTCACATCAGCCCCTCTCTCCTGCCCTACTATATGTACAGCTCCCATGCTATTTTCAGTTTACTGAAGATTCTCAGCCCATCATATTCCAAAGTATGTCATAATAAATCATATCCTACTTCCAAAAACTATCTGCTCTTCCTCTTTTTACTGCTTCTGCTGTCAGGTGATAGCTCTCGAGCCCTGGTCCGCCCTCTGGTAACTTCAACCCCTCTCCCACCTCACACAGAATCCCCACTAACCTTATTAACATTACCTGCACACCTTCATCTCCCTTTTTTAATTGCGCTCTCTGGAATCCACGGTCTGTATGCAACAAACTTACCTTCATTCATAACTACACTAACTCTCTTAACCTCCTGGCCCTCACTGAAACCTGGATCCAGGATTCAGACACTGCTTCCCCTGCTGCTATTTCTTATGGCGGCTTACATTTCTCTCATTCCCCGAGACCTGGGAACAGACATGGTGGTGGAGTTGGCTTACTCCTGTCTCCACAATGTACTTTCCAGGTTATCCCTCCAGCCCAATCACTCTCATTCCCCTCATTTGAGGTTCACACCATTAGGCTATTCCATCCCCTTCCCCATAGAGTAGCGGTGGTATACCGCCCCTCAGGGTCGCCCACCCAGTTCCTCGACCATTTCTCCGCATGGTTGATACACTTCATGTCCTCAGAATTACCAGCTCTCATTCTGGGAGACTTTAACATCCCCATAAACAGCGCCACCTCCCCATCTGCAATTCAGCTCCTATCTCTAACCACGTCACTTGGCCTCTCACAGCTCTCAACCTCTGAGACGCACAAAGACGGTAACACCCTTGACCTGGTCTTTACCCGGATCTGCTCTACCTCCTCCTTAGATAACGCACCTCTTCTCTCCGACCACAACATTCTCTCCTTCTCACTCACTAACCCTCACCCACCAGAGCCCACCCCTACCTATCAAACATCCAGAAATCTACAGGCCATTAACCCTTATGCACTCACAGACTCCCTCATCTCATCACTGTCCCCGATCTCCTCATTCTCCTGTCCAGATCTGGCAGTAAATCACTATAATAACACTCAGAAGCACCCTGAACCAAGTAGCGCCCCTCACCCTCAGAACCTCCAAACATAGAACAAAATAGCCCTGGCTCACATCACAAACTCGATTCCTCCAGCGATGCTCTAGGAGTGCTGATTGCCTATGGAGGAAAACTTGCTCACCAGAAGACTTTATCCATTATAAATTCATTCTAAAAACCTACAACTCCGCCCTTCACCTTGCCAAACAAACCTACTTCACCACCCTGATCTCCTCACTATCCAACAATTTAAAAAACTCTTTGACACCTTCACTCTCTCTTCACTCCTAAAGTGCAGGCCCCCATCACCGCCCTCTGTGCTGATGATCTGACCTCTTACTTTATGGAGAAAATAGACAACATCCGCCAGGAAATCAGCTCCCAGCCTCCAAGTGCTGACACTCCCATTCTTCCCCACATTTCCTCCAGCTCACTCTCCACATTTGACCCAGTTACAGAAGAAGAAGTTGCCAGGCTCCTCTCTTCCTCTCGTCCCACTACATGCACCACTGACCCCATCCCCTCACACCTACTCCAGTCTCTCAGTCCGGTTGTCACCACTCACCTTACCAAAATCTTCAACCTCTCCCTGTTTTCTGGCTTCTTCCCCTCCTCCTTCAAACACTCAATCATTACTCCATTATTAAAGAAAGCTTCTCTTGACCCATCCTGCACAAATAACTACAGACCAGTCTCCAACCTCCCCTTCATCTCTAAACTTCTGGAGCGCCTGGTCTACTCCCACCTCACCCGTTACCTCTCCGTTCACTCTCTTCTAGATCCATTACAGTCTGGCTTCTGCCCCCTTCACTCTACAGAAACTGCCTTCATCAAAGTGACCAATGACCTACTGACAGCAAAACATAATGGTGACCACTCTCTGCTTATTCTTCTTGATCTCCCTGCAGCTTTTGACACTGTTGACCACCATCTCCTACTCTCTATGTTGCACTCCATTAGTATAAAGGACACCGCTCTATCCTGGATGTCTTCCTATCTTTCTGACCGCTCTTTCAGTGTATCATTTGCTGGGTCTACTTTTCCCCCACTCCCTCTCACTATTGGGGTCCCTCAGAGTTCAGTCCATAGATCTCTTCTCTGTCTACACAGCCCCGATTGGACACACCATCAGCAGCTTGGGCTTCCAGTACCATCTCTATGCTGATGACACACAACTATACACTTCAGCTCCTAACCTTACCCCCTGCAGTGTTAAAGAACACCAATGACTGTCTAGCTGCTGTTTCAAACATCATGTCGGCTCTCTATTTAAAACTCAACCTTTCCAAAACTGAACTTATTTTGCTCCCGCCCTCCACTAACCTCCCTAAATCTGACATCTCTCTTCCAGTGTGCGGTACCACAATAACGCCTAGGCAGCAGGCTCGCTGTCTGGGTGTCACATTTGACACCGATCTCTCCTTCACCTCCTATATACAATCTCTTGTCCGTTCTTGTCGCTTACACCTGAAGAACATCTCTAGAGCCTGCCCCTTTTGCACCATGGAAACAACTAAAACCCTTACTGTGGCCCTAATCCACTCCCGCCTTCATTATTTCAATTCTCTATTAATTGGCCTCCCCTTCTCTAAACTTTCCTCTCTACCGTCCATCCTTAATGCAGCAGCCAGGATCACCTGCCTGGCCAATTGTTACTCAGATGCCTTCGCTCTGTGCCAATCATTGCACTGGCTGCCTATACACTGCAGGATGAAGTTCAAATTGCTTGTTCTCATCCACAAAGCTCTTTACAATGCAGCTCCCACCTACATCTCCTCCCTCATCTTTGTCTATCACCCTACCCGTTCTCTACGTTCCACAAATGACCTTCGACTAACATCTGCACTAATCTGATCCTCCCACTCCTGGCTCCAAAACTTCTCTCGAGCTGCACCAATTCTCTGGAATGCTCTACCCCAAGAAATCAGGACCATCCACAACTTGCATGGCTTCAGACACTCACTAAAAACACATCTTTTCAAGGTGGCCTATCATGCTCTATAACAAAATTCCTTTGTTCTGTACATAGCCCATTCAATATCTCTCTCGACATAACTCTTCTTCAAACTCCACCAAACCCAACACGTCTATACAGATTGTCTGGTGACCATTAATGTAACTTTATTTCTATTCCCCATTTCCTCAAGATGCCTGGACCATCAGTGTAATAAGCCCCTGTACTTTGTGTAACCCCTATCTCGTTGTAGATTGTAAGCTCTTTTGAGCAGGGTCACCTTTATTTTTTGCTTTATCTATTGTATTGTATTTTGTACATTAATTTTATGCTTATTGTATTGTTTCCTATTGTACTGTATTCCTTCTCTGGAATTACTGAATTATATTGTGTATTTTCTTACTGTATTATACTGTGTATGCTCATCTATTACCCACTGTATTATAAAGCGCTGCGGAATATGTTGGCGCTATATAAATAAAGATTTTATTATTATTATTATTATTATTATTATTATTATGTCTTGCACTGAGGAGAGGCTTCCATTGGGCCAATCTGCCATAAAGGCCCAACTGGTGGAGGGATGCAGTGATAGTTGACTTTGTGGAACTTTCTCCCATCTCCCTACTGCATATCTAGAGCTCAGCCACAGTGATCTTGGTGTTCTTCTTTACCTCTCTCACCAAGGCTCTTTTCCCACGTTTGCTCAGTTTGGCTGGAAAAGCAGGTCTAGGAAGAATTCTGGTGGTCCAAAACTTCTTCCATTTAAGGATTATGGATGTTGCTTTGCTTTCCTTTGACCTCATGATTCTGATTTAGTCTGTCATGCACTGTGAGCTGTGAGGTCCTATATAGACAGGTGTGAGCCGTTCCAAATCAAGTCCTACCAGTTTAATTCGACACAGCTGGACTCCAATGAAGGAGTAGAACCATCTCAAGGAGGATCACAAAGAAATGGACAGCATATGACTTAAATATGAGTGTTCGAGCAAAGGGTCTGAATCTTATGACCATGTGATATTTCTGCTTTTCTTTTTTAATAAATTTGCACAAATATCTACATTTCTCTTTTTTCAGTCAAGATGGGATGCAGAGTGTACATTAATGCGAAAAAAAATGAACTTTTTTGAATTTACTAAATGGCTGCAATGAAACAAAGAGTGAAAAATGTAAAGGGGTCTGAATACTTTATGTACACACTGTATACTGGGGGGCTGTGTGTGGTCTCCTGCTTTACACTGGAGGATGTGTACCGTCTCCTGTTGTATACTGAAGGATATGTGCGGCCTCCTGCTGTATACTGGAGGATGTGTGCTGCTTCCTGCTGTATACTGAGGGGATGTGTGTGGCCTCCTGCTCTATACTAGGAGCTGTGTTCAACGTCCTGCTGTATACTGGGGGCTGTGTGCAGCCTCCTGTTGTATACTGGAGGCTGTGTGCGACCTCCTGCTTTATACTGGGGGCTATGTGCAGCCTCCTGCTGTATACTGCTACTGCAGCCTGCTTATCATTGGGTTACATCATACAATGGGAAAAAGTATACACCCCCCAGTGATAACCCTTATAATTCCCACTAGTACATAATGAAAATAAACTTATTAGGCGCCAAATAATTTGATTACTAATATCTCCACAACAGCGAGGCGAAATAATAAAAGTTATCCTGCTATTTAACCACTATTACCTCACGTGTCCAGTTAAATAAAAAATATGTGTTTAAAAGTTCACATTAAATACACTCCTCTAAGAGTAATTGTAGATTACACATTCTTTAATGCTGTCTGTTTACGCCTAAAAAAATAACAAAAGATATAAATTTACCATTGTGATATAAATACACGATGCCACTTGGTATTTTCGTGCAGAAATCTATAATTCAACATCTTGGTTGACAATTCAATGGCCTTTGCTGTATTATCATTCAAGTCACAGCTTTATGCATCATGATACAGTTAATTCATTGTTTTACATCAAAAGACACTGCATCTGAGTGAATGAACAAAACATGATCCATTCACTTCCATTACTCTCATATATTGCTGATGTATTGTACTCACCTGTGTATCCAGGATGACATGTACAGGTATAACTTCCCACTGTGTTAGTACAGGAGGCGACAGATGAGCAGTTGTTCTTTCCTCCACATTCATCAATATCAGCACAATATGATCCATTACCTGATAAAAATACAGAAATAATGACTGATTATTGAAACCTGTGATTAGGAGCTCACCCTCACTTGCCTTATAAAAAGGTTCATAAAGCATCAATGGTTAGTAGTAAATTTAGATGAACGAACATTTTAGTTTTCGGGTTTGGTTCTGCTCACCGAATAGCGGGGTGTTCACCGAATTGTTTGACAAACTGTTCATTGAACCTTCCCCCCAAACCCTATTGAAATCATAGGCAGGCAAAATGAAACACATAGAAAACACCTTCAAAGGTGTCCAAAAGCTGCCAAACTGCTCACATTAGTGCCAGACATCAGGAAGAGGAACAACAATCTACCTAGAGTACAAATAGTCTCATGGTATAGTATGGGTGCTTGAGACAAAGTATGTACTAGCTTGCACACTCTTCAAAATAAGATCAAATAATTTTCAGAGATGGGTGAAACTCAGTTTGAGTTAACAGATTTATAAGTCACATGGGTAAAGTGGCAGCAATTTTCTATGTTAAGTAAAAGGAGGAGGAGGAGTAAAAGGAGATGATCATGATGACTGAAAATTATCATACTATGACTAAGGATGTGTGAAACATCAGAAACGCGTAAGTTGTAATGCATGCAATATGACCTGGAAAAGGAAGAAACAATAAAGCAAGAATCTATTTTAGTAAGTCTGTGACTGGGAGAGCCTTATTTTCCTCAAAAGGGTTTTTGTAAAAGGAGGTGGAGTGACAGGTGTAGGCATGTCACTCAGAGAGCCCTGCTCCAGTTATGCACCACACAGCAAGGAGAACTTAACAAGAGTTCCCACTTTTCTAAAAATTAGTGTCAGACCACAGTAAGGTAGTATCCATCTTATAGCTTTTGTATTGGACCACAATGGCAGCAAGGCTGGAGGAAAAGTCCCAATGTTTCAAGGATGATTATTCAGGAATGGGTTCAGGAGTCTCAGAAGTAGGTATTGCTCTCAGAGAGCCCTGCTCAAGCCATGTGACACACAGCAAGGAGACCTTAAAGTCCCCACGTTTCAAAAAATTAATGCCAGATCACAGTAAAGTGCTAGCCATGTTATTGATTTTGTATTGGGGCAGAATGACAGTAAGACAGGAGGCATAGGCACAGCAGTTCAAGGTTGATTATTTAGGAAGAGGTGCAGGAGTCTCAGGAGTAGGTATTTTTCTCAGAGAGCTCTGCTCAAGTTAAGCACCACACAGCACCACCAGAAACCAACAAGAGTCATCTTTTTAGAAATAGAATTAGGCACAGCCACCACTAAAGTGGTAACAAATGCCCCAGAGTTGAAAAATTGTAATAGGGAGATTAATGCAGCACACGGAAAAGTACACCAGTGTCAACTCTCCCCATTCTGACACTGGGGTGAACAATCAATGGTATAGAGGAAAGTATGTGGCTTTTTGGTTTAGCAGGTTACCGCCCTCATCAGGTGATCAAGGCGGTGAACCGCCAAAACAAGTTGTGAGAGCCATATTTATTAAATAAAGAAGCATCACCAAAAGGATAATCTGTGCCTGGATGTCGGATTCATGCACTATAACAAAAAATTGGTCCAGTTCCACAGTCATGTCATCGTTATTGAGCTGGAGATACTCCTGTACCATCCTCTCTAGGTGTATATTATGTGCAGATTTGGTCTCTCTTCTTGTGTTGCAAAGGATGGTCTAAAAAAAAACAAACAAATGACTCCCAGAAATTGCTTTGTAACAGGTACTGGTAATGTTTCTGTGATGATGACTAAACGTTTTCTGAGTTGGAAGTGTACTGCACATTGCAATTCTATGTCAGCCACTGGTGTTTTGGGGAAAAGCAGTAATAAGATTGATCTTGACAAACGTTAGGCAATTTACTCTGTTAGTGGACAGCCGTATGCACTAGTCCGTCAGGAATCTACCAGCAACGCTGAAGCCACTTTCTATTCGAACACTGTCTGCCGGGTAGGACAAAATCTCCATGGCTTGAGTTTTGAGCTCAGGACATTTTTCCACTTTTGAAGCCCGAAATGCAGAAGGTACCAGTTCAACTGTCATGGCATTATTATTGAACTGTAGATACTCCTGCATCATCCTCTTTAGGTGCTCACTATGTGCAGACTTGGCCTCTCTTCTGTTGTTTCACAGAATGGTCTAAAATAAATGTCAAATGACTCCCACAAATTGCTTGTAAGAAATTCACTGCTGCTGGCAATGTTTCTGTGATGACAACTAAATTTTTCCCGAGTTGGAAGTGTAGAAATGTGATGTGTACTATGTCCACCACTGGCGTTTTGGGGAAAACCAGAAATAAGATTGTCTAAAAGCTTCTTGTGATACTCATGCATGCTTGCGTCCCTTTCCAGGGCGGGAAGCATTTGGCTAAATTTACTCTTGTACCGGGTATCTAACAGTGTGGCAACCCAGTAGTCGACATTACTACGAATCTTAAAAATCTGGTGTTCATGTTGCAGATTGTGCACCAAGAAGGCATTCATATGTCTTGTGAATCCACGAGGCTCAAGTCCTTGTTGTGTTGTTGCTGGCAGGGTAACATATCCACTTGCTTCCTCCATCTCCCGCTAACTTTGCACATCAGAAATGTGATCAATATCTCCGTCTTCTGCTGAGTCTTCCATGCCAATCGTCTCTTCATCCTCCATTTTTTCCTAGGCTCCTACACTTTCATCATCCGATCGCTGGACAAGGACCTGTGACTAACAGCCAATCAGATGGCCGGTAGTTATTTAGCCAATCAGATGGGGCCACGTCACAACCACGTGATTGCTAGCTGCCACTTGATTAGCCTGTTTGCAAGGTCCTAGGTGTACTATCAAGACCTTGCAAACTGGCCAATCAGGTGGCCGCTAGTGATGACGTGCTTGTGGTGTGGCTCCATCTGATTGGCCAAATCGCTACCGGCCATCTGATTGGCTGTTAGTCGCAGGTCCTTGTCCAGCGATCGGATGTCTTCTCTGCCGCTCCCGGTGCAGGCGTCGGACAGGGGAGTATGTAATTTTATTATTTTTAACAACTTTTAATCACTTTTGGGGCACTTTCGGAGTGTATCTATAGATACACTGCGAAAGTATTCGTACTCGCTATACTCACAACGAGTAGCGAGTACCGGTACCTACTCGTTGCGAGTATAGCGAGTACGAATATTAAGGTACTCGCTTATCCCTACTCCTCATCAGTGCAGTGTGTGGGAATTCTAAACTTGCTGTATGAGAGGCTAAGATGAGGTCTGGGGGAGTATCTAATCTCCTTGCAGAGAGTATTCTGCCAGTAAGGAGGATAGATACTCCCCAGACCTCGCCATTGCCTCTCATACAGCGAGATCAGAATTCCCACACACTGGACTGATGAGGGGCAATCACCCCGAAATGCAGCATCTGCAGTTTGGGGTTATGATCTGGCACAAATCCTAAGTCATATTAAAAGGCTTATTAAGGAGTTCAGGACCTGGCAATCTGGCCAATCAGGTGGCTGGTAGCCATCAGGTGGCTTGTGACGTCTGGCCATCTGATTGGCTGTCAGACTCACAGGTCCTTGTCGATGATTGGATATCCTCTTTGCCGTTCCCGCTGTAACCGTGTGTGAGTATGATATATATATATTTTTTTTAACAACTTTTATTCACTTTTAGTGCACTTTCGCAGTGTACATATAGATACACTGCGAAAGCTAAAAGACTAGTCGCTACTCCCGAGTAATCACAAGAAACTCGGGGAGTAGCGATTAGCCTGAATATTGTCAGTACTTGGCGAGTACTGAATAGTAACGATACTCCTCGCTCATCTCTAGCTATAGTAAGTAATGGAGCAGCCGTCCACTAAGTAAGATAGAGGACAGAGCTTCGGGACACTAGAGCGCATGAATGTGACATCACTAGCTGGCGACAACTGATTTGAAATGGTCACGACCCCAGAAGTCCAACGATGATGCCAATCACGTGACGTGGTGCACTAGAAGAAGACAAATATGAGCAGGGCACAAGATGAAAACTGAATGCAAAAATCTGCACAAAAATCACACAAAAACACTGTTATAATAGAAAATCCTAGTAAGCAGCAAGTGCTGTCAAAAAAGTGACAAAAAACACTGCTTTTTTGTTATACGTTTTTTGCAAAAAAGGTACAGTAAGCTGATTCATCATCGACAAGGTCGCCCTGAATGAAGCAGTCCCTAGCTGATGTATGTATTTAAAACCTGCTTATGTATGAACATACCTTTAAACAGGAATCAGTCAGGACTTCATATAATATGGGTTGTCTGTGAAGCTAGCTTATATGTGAACAGCTTATAAGGGAGGGGCGGGGAGCCTCCCCCCTCCTGCAAGGCAGGAGAAAAACAAGGAGCAGACAAATATAGGCCATGCACAAGATGAACGTGTCTGCATAACCGTGTCCATTCACCACCGACTGAAGTACAAAAACTGAGTGCAAATATCCGCACAAAAATCACACAAAAACACTCTGTTAAAATAGAAAATCCTAGTTAGCTGCAAGTGCTATAAAAAAAAGTGTCACGACTCATAGTTTTGCACTCAGTTTTGTAGTTCAGTTGGTGGTGAATGGACGCAGTTATGCAGGTGCGTTCATAGTGTGCATGGCTTATATTTGTCTGCTTCCTTGTACTGCTTGATAAAGGCTTTTGTATAGCCGAAACTTTGTAGTCCAGGATTAAAATCCACATTTTACCACTGCAAAGGAAGTGCTGCCGTCCATTTTTTCTGCTATATATATATATACATATATTTATAAAAATGAGGTTCATCCACTATATAATTGCCTAACCGACTGGCTTTCTCCTTCCTCTGCTCCCCTACTACACTACCCCCACTCCGCAAACTCAATCATCCTCGCAGTAACCTAAAACACATTGATTTACATTCTTTCTCAGAATCCCTTCTCCATCTCGCCGACATATCTTACATACACGACACTGACGCTGCCACCACCTTATATAACACCACAATAACTATGACCCTCGACTTAGCTGCTCCCTCACATACAACACTCCTTGCATAAACAGGCAACCCTGGAACACCACCTGCACTAAAGACCTGAGATGGGCTTCCAGGGTCGCCGAAAGGAGATGGATGAAATCTGATTCTGCTGAGCATTTCTCATTGTTCAAGCAGTCCCTCACCAACTTCCACTCTCACTGCCGCAAAACAAGCCTTCTTCTCATCCATAATAACCTCCCTGTCCCACAATCCAAAACAGCTTTTCTAAACTTTCAATTCTTTACTCCGTCCGCCCGTTCTTCCTTCCTCTCCCCTGATCTCTGCTTTGCCTCCTTCTTCAAGCAGAAGATTGATAAAATCAGAGACAGCTTTGACCCACTGTCCCCACAGCTTCCCCTCTCACCTACACTGTCCTCTCCTTCCAAAAGCTGCTTCTCCTCCTTAACAGAAGATCATCTCTCCTCCCTTCTGTCAAAGTCACACCTCACCACCAGCATCCACGGCCTGCTCCCATCCCACCTCATTCCCAGCCTCACCTCAGTCTTCATCCCAACGCTAACCCACCTCTTCAATTTATCACTTACTACTGGAAATTTCCCCTCATCATTCAAACACGCCTTGATCACACCCATCATCAAAATACCCTCCCTCGACCCAGCATCTGTTTCTAACTATCGCCCCATAACTCTTCTCCCCTTCGCCTCAAAACCACTTGAACAACATGTCCATTCAGGACTGTCCTCCCACCCCTCCTCCTGCTACCTCTTTGACTGCCTACAATTCGATTTCCGACCCCACCACTCCACTGAAACATCCCTATCCAAAGTCACCAACGACCTACTGACCGCCAAGAGCAAGCGACATTACTCCGTCCTCCTCCTCTAGCCATCTGCTGCCTTCGACACTGTTCACCATTCCCTCCTACTTCAGATCCTATAATCTCTTGGCATCACTGACCTAGCCCTCTCCTGGATCTCCTCATACCTAACGGACCACACTTTCAGCGTCACCCACTCCCACACCTCATCTTTGCCCTATCCCTCAGTGTCCCCCAAGGCTCGATTCTGGGACCACTACTATTCTCCATCTACCCTCTCAGCCAATGACAACTCATTGAGTCCCATGGCCATCAGTACCATCTCTACGCCGACGACACCCAGATCTACCTGTCTGGGTCCGACATCACCTCTCTACTATCCAAAATTCCACAATTTCCGCCATCTCATCCTTCTTCTCTGCTCGCTTCCTTAAGCTGAACATGGACAAAACTGAGTTCATCGTTTTTCCCCCAAGTTGTTCTCCCCCTCTACCTGACCTACCCATCACTGTCAATGACTGCTCCCTCTCCCCAGTCCCCCAAGCCAAGTGCCTCAGAGTAATCCCCGACTCTTCCCTCTCCTTCAAGCCTCACATACAAGCCCTTGCCACCTCCTGCCAGCTCCAGCTCATAAACATATCCCGGATTCATACTTTCCTTGTCCACAACACTGCTAAAACTCTTGTTCATGCTCTCATCATCTCTCCCGCCTTGACTACTGCAACCTCCTGCTTACCAGCCTCCCCGGTACCTCCCTTGCACCTCTCCAATCCTAAGCTCTGCCGCCCGACTAATCCATTTGTCTCCCTGCTATTCCCCTGTCACCCCCCTATGCCAAGTCCTTCAAAGCCATCCACAACCTGTCCACTCCATACATCTCTGACATGGTCTCCTGATACCTACTCTCATGCAACCTGCGATACTCCCTAGAGCTCCTTCTCTACTCTCCTCTCATCTCCTCACAACCTTTGGATACTTTGGAACTTTCTCCCCCAACACATCAGAAACTCGCCTGACCTGGGAACCTTCAAAAGAAACCTGAAGATCCACCTCTTCCGTCAAGCCCACAACCTGCAGTGAGACCCAGTTCACCACGCCGTCTCACTACCGGTGCCACCCCTTCCTACTGTATGCCCACCCGTTCCTCGTAGACTGTGAGCCCTCGTGCACAGGATCCTCTCCCCTCCTGTTTCTGTATGACTTGATTGTCCATATATATTGTACTTGTTCTCGTCTGCCTTTTCCATATGTAAAGCGCCATAGAATGTAAAGGCTCTATATAAGTAAATATCTACTATATAATTGCCGTAGGCATTTTCGTGTCGGACCCCGACAACGTGACGTGGATATGTCACACTCTGTGACGTCATCACGGCGAAGCATTGGCCGCGTAGCGGCCATTGCGAGCCGCTGACGTCACCACGCACGAACAATGGCCGCGAAGCGGCCATTGCGAGTCGGTGGCCGAAAATAGAACCAGAGGCTCGGCCACAAATTTAGCGATGTACCGCTGAGGTAGCGCGAGCAATGGCCGCGAGGCCATTGCGAGTCGCTACCTCAGCCGCCCTGTGCCCCTGTGCCCCTGTGCCTCAGTGCCTCCTGTGCCCCTGTGCCCTGTGCCTCAATGCCTCAGTGTGCCCCTGTGCCTCCCGCTCCGAAGCAGCTGCTGTCAGCACATGCTGATACAGTGCTCCGGAGCCTGTGCCCCTGTGCCCCAATGCCCCTGTGCCCAAGTGCCCCTGTGCCCCTGTCACCCCCGCCATCCCCTGTGCCCCTGTGCCTCAGTGC